>CM034532.1:78814205-78910904 GCA_020002185.1 Paraescarpia echinospica | reverse complement strand
GCTAAACCGGCCTGGATCACACTGGCCTGGGTCACACCGACCTGGGCCACACTAGACTTGGCCACACCACCCTGGGCCACACCGGCCTGGGCCATATCAGCCTATGCCACACCAGCCTGGGTCACACCAGCCTGGGTCACACCAGCCTGGGTCACACCTGCCTGGGCCACACCTGCCTGGGTCACACCTGCCTGGGCCACACTGGCCTGGGCCACACTGGCCTAGGCTAAACCGGCCTGGATCACACTGGCCTGGGTCACACCGACCTGGGCCACACTAGACTTGGCCACACCACCCTGGGCCACACCGGCCTGGGCCATATCAGCCTATGCCACACCAGCCTGGGTCACACCAGCCTGGGTCACACCAGCCTGGGTCACACCTGCCTGGGCCACACCTGCCTGGGTCACACCTGCCTGGGCCACACTGGCCTGGGCCACACTGGCCTAGGCTAAACCGGCCTGGATCACACTGGCCTGGGTCACACCGACCTGGGCCACACTAGACTTGGCCACACCACCCTGGGCCACACCGGCCTGGGCCATATCAGCCTATGCCACACCAGCCTGGGTCACACCAGCCTGGGCCACACTGGCCTGCCCCACATCAGCCTGGGCCACACCAGCCTGGGCCACACTGGCCTGCCCCACACCAGCCTGGGCCACACTGGCCTGCCCCACATCAGCCTGGGCCACACCAACCCGGACCACACTGGCCTGCCCCACACCAGCCTGGGCCACACTGGCCTGCCCCACATCAGCCTGGGCCACACCAGCCTGGGCCACACTGGCCTGCCCCACACCAGCCTGGGCCACACTGGCCTGCCCCACATCAGCCTGGGCCACACCAACCCGGACCACACTGGCCTGCCCCACACCAGCCTGGGCCACACTGGCCTGCCCCACATCAGCCTGGGCCACACCAGCCTGGGCCACACTGGCCTGCCCCACACCAGCCTGGGCCACACTGGCCTGCCCCACATCAGCCTGGGCCACACCAACCCGGACCACACTGGCCTGCCCTACACCAGCCTGGGCCACACTGGCCTGCCCCACATCAGCCTGGGCCACACCAACCCGGACCATACTGGCCTGCCCCACACCAGCCTGTGCCACACTGGCCTGCCCCACATCAGCCTGGGCCACACCAACCCGGACCACGCAGCAACGTAAGATTGTTATTTGCCCATTGGGTTGTATTCATCGCATTTAATGCCACATCTGTCAGATGATTTTAGATGATTTGCCTAAATAAGGCAGCAGGCAGTTTCTGCCTGAGGAAGTATAAGAGGGTTTCCTTATTTTTAGTGACTTTTTGTGTCCACACATTGCAAGAGGTCCTGTTCATTGACATTTTTTATTTACAAGTAATATTTTGGACATAGCCCTCCTTAAAGGTTATGAATATATCACATTAAAACATTTATCACTTCTGGTATATCAATAGATGTAGACTGAAATGTAAAATGTCACCCCATGACGCAAAGTTACTATGTCCCAGTACAAGTTCTCAACTTAGTCAACGTTTATTTAGATAATTTCAAGATTAAGAATTGATTCAGATGTGTCCTGTTTGAGTAATCAATGTATTTACTTTAATAAAAAACAACTATTGAAACACATATATTTGTCTTTTAATTGTTACAGCTATAAATAACATTGTCCCAGTGACTTGTGTCACACCATGACATTGTACTACAATTGACCGTTGCAACGTGTTGTTGAAGCAGGCTGGTGGTGCTCCCTTTTCCCAACCACATAGTGCTAACAGTGAATCATGGTAAGATTATGTGCAATAAAAACTGTTTGAACTATCTGATATAATGTGCTAGAATACCAATGCACGTGTTAATTCATTGTCACCTCAGTGACATCCACTCCCCACTTCCCAGTAAACTTATCTGCCTGACACTACCAATTCTAAAAAGCTTAATTAAAACACTTGACTGTTCTATGATATGGCTGGTAACAGACACATTTAGCTGCATTTTTTGAAGTGAAATACTTCAATGTGTCACTCCATGACAGTCATTCCATGACAAATGAACTTGTCATGGAGTGACTGTTGTGTCATGGAGTTAATGAATAGAACAGTTACTTTAATTTCTTGTTAGTGATTAGGGTATATGTACCTTTAAATATGTTCTTACATGCAGAAACATCATAACATATATTGCGTGCCCAATGACATTCATTTTCATGGCCATTTTATTGGAAGTGGTTGTCATGGAGGGGAACTCCATGACACCAGTTGAGTGTAGGTTGCTTTCTTATATCCACAAGCCTACTAATGCCAATTGATAAAACATTATCAAATTATCATATAACAAATATATTGACCTGCAAGGACCACGTATTGATTTAAAGTTTTGCATGTATTCTAGAGAGAAAACAATGGATCACACCAGAGGAAAAAAACTGGTAAACAGAAATCTGGGGCGCAAGGCCAAAAGGAGTATACGGACAGGATTAAGTCAAACATTGAGATATATGAAGATTTTAAAGAAAAGGATAGACACCGTTAGCATCATAAACAGAAAAAAATTTAGGTAAGCAACAAGGATGTGAGACAGCAGAGACAAAGATGGTGAAAGTCAGCTGAGCGTTCTCAAACAAAGAAAAAGGCCCATCAACAACTCTGTTTACTTCAGCAAAACACCCCAACAACATCACCAGAACAAGATGATAGTAGTGCTAATGCCGATGCAGCAAACAGGATGCAGCAAACACGCCAGAAGGAATCACTACAGAAGCAATGTGGTTGTCAACATGTGCATCGGAACAGAAGCAAGTTGTACAAGACAATGAAGAAATTGGACAAAAAAATTGAGAAATCAGACCGTAGAACAGAAAATACAGAAAAAGATTACAGCACCTTAAATCACAGCAAATGGGCAAGTCAACACCAACAAGTCAAGGGGCAGCTGACGCAATAGGTGGTGTCATGAAGCATGCATCAGACGCAGCAATGAACACCGACAAAGTCATTACAGATTCCCAGTCATTCTGGTTTCTCGTCAGACAAAGATAAAATTGTTTGTCATAACTGAAGCTGACATTGTCAAGAAAGATCGCCACCTTCAGAGGTTTTCTGGCATGAAAGCAATCACAGGAATTATGAACTGCACCAGTTACAGACCGTGTTACCATCAGTACTCATTGTTCGAAACATCTCCTGTTTCTGCTGCGCCCCAGTGCCATGCTACTGTCTACATGCAATGGTTTTGCATTTGCCAACACTGGAGATGGAAGCAAAGAATGGGACAGCACTAGAGATGGAAGCAGAGAATGGGACAGCAATGGAGATGGAAGCAGAGAATGGGACAACAATGGAGATGGAAACAAAGACTGTGACAGCACTGGAGATGGAACAAAACTTTCAGCCAGATGCATTTGTGGAGGTAGAACTTCCATGTTGTGCAAAGAAAAACTTGTTTTATCTACAATACAGACTCATCTGAAATAGAGAGACACCTGGTGTAAACATTTGCATGCATTTAATTATTGTATGCTACGTGTGTATGTCTCAGTATTATGAACTTCATATTTAACAGTCATTAATTAGTGCGATAGGTTAATGTAGAATATTAATTATATTGTTTTTTATTTAAGTAATGTTATTATAACTTACGAATATTGTTGATGTATTGTGTGAATACTATTATTCAAAGGGCAACATGTCATTTACTTTGAATATATTCCTTTCAGTATACTTTCACAATGTATGGATGGTTCTTGGATCAAATCAGATATGTTGCTATGTGAACATGACGTTCTCATGTTACCTTGTGTATCTGTCTGGAAGTTGATGAGGGCTGCAAGGAGCTCTTGTTTTGTTTGACTGGCTTCTACAACTGAATTCAATTATACACGTTTGATGTGTCGCTAACGATCAGTATTACTAATGTAGACTATTTGTTTTGTAAGCACTAATGCAGAGTGTGCATACCTACTTAAAGGAAAATGCGAAGTGTGCATGCCAGGTAGGAGCGGGTTTGTATCATTCCATGACACTTGTTTGGTTTCGAGCCTGTCTGCCAGTATTTACCGTGACAATATGTCACCTCCATGACGTCATGTCACCTCCATGACGGAAGCTTATTTTGAAATGCCCTGATTAATGTAACTAACTTCCAAATCAGCTTTGCTGGGTAAAACGTAATGATCCTTATATATAAAACACCTAGAAAAACCCAAAGGCACCTGAAAACAACATGATTTGTTTTTGTCATACAGTCCAGTTAAAAGTCACTAAAAATATGGAAACCCTCATAAACAGTATCTGCTACAAAACCATCAGTGTGTTTCAATTTATGTTGCTAAGTAACCAATGAATCTAATAATTTGGCCATTGCATTTGACTGAAGTAAAGTATACTAACTTGTCTTGCAAAACATTTTTAGTCCTTTGACCGAAGGTCCAAGGGACTATTGCCATCACATCGTCCTCCGTCTGCCGTCCGCCGTTAGCTGCCATGTCTCAGAAACCGTTCAGCAACTTTTTCTCTAATTTTGCATAGACATATCTCAGGGCACTGCCACTATGCGCAATAAATCTGTATTTGATTGAATCATTTTAAGGGCTCCCTAGGGCCTCCAAGGACCCCAAAACTGGTAAAATGTAACATTTGGCCTATTTTTTCAAAAACTGTTCAGCAACTTTTTGTCTAATTTTGCAAAGATGTATCTTAGGGTGCTGCCACTATATACAAGAAATCTGTATTTGATTGAATCATCCTAAGGGCACCTAAGGGGCCCCCAAAGTGCAAAAGTTTTATATTATCTAGTGAATTGGTTTTAAGAAGGGCCCTTGAGACCACCCCCAACAGTACATTTTGTTTAATGTGCCACAAAGTCAACACCATGACTAAACTCTGCAGCCTAGTGCTACTGTTCCATTGAGACGTTGACTAATCTTTAATTGGTCACAGCGCCCAGGCAGAGTAGACACACTTGACTCCTGTTAGAATAAACAGTTGCCTAACACTTTTTATCTTCAAAACTATTGATTTTCTATAATTGCAAGTTGTGTTTATTTTAACAAGATTTAACAAGATTGCCATCCAGAGAATTAACTCTAGATGGCAGGTGGACAAGGAACCCTTTGGCTTATCGAGAGTCCAACCCTTTTATCTACATATATCCAGCCCTTCTGGGGTATGTGTCGATTTTTTTTTTAAACATTCACACTACCAGCACCCACACAATCAGCAGATAATCTGTTCCATTCATTCACAGTCCTTTGTGAAAATGAGAACTTTCTTACGTCTAATCTACACTGCTCCTTTACTAATGTAACTTCATGTCCTCTAGTCTTTCTATCTTTCTTACCTGAAAAAAACATCTATCAATATTTTCATAACCATTCAATATTTTAAACACTTCTATCTGACCTCCTCTCAATCTCCTGGTCTCTAGTGTTGTTAAACCACATTCTTTTAGGCGTTTTTCATAACTAAGATCCCTCAGTTTTGGTATAATTTTAGTCGCTCTCCTCTACTCTTTCTAGCATATCTATGTCCTTCTTGCGGTATGGCCTCCACGCTTCTATACAATATTCTAAATGAGGCCTAACTATTGTTTTGTACAGCGGTATTATTAGTTCTTTTTCTTTATATGCTATATTTCGCCTAATCAATCCAAGGATTTGATTTCCTTTTGAAGCTGCAATTCCACACTGCTCTGAAACCTTCATGTCAGCACTAATTGTCAGCCCTAAGTCTTTTTCTTTTACAGTAGTACTTAGTACAGTTCCCCCCATTGTATATTCTACATATTTGTTCCCATGTCCTGTGTGAAGGCATTTACATTTCCCAAAATTGAACAACATTTGCCACTTTTAAGACCATTTGATCAACCTGTCAAGATCATCTTTTAAATGCTGTCTATCCCCATCACTTTTAATCCTTCTAAACACTTGTATCATCCGCAAATTTCAACACCTTGCTAGCTATATCATCGTCCAAATCGTTTCTAAATATTAAGAATAATATAGGTCCCAGTACTGATCCCTGTGGAACCCCACTCAAAACTGATTTCCAGTTTAAAGCCTCCCCATCAACAACTACCCGTTGTCTTCTGTCAATCAGCCATTTCCTTCCAGTTAATTATACCATTTCCTATGCCATGGGCCTTTAGTTTAAGCAGTAATCTTTGATGTGGCACTTTGTCGAAAGCTTTTTGAAAATCTAAGTAGTTATCTACTGGTGATCCATCATCTACCCACTTAGTGATATCTTCCAAAAAACATAACATATTTGTTAAGCATGACCTTGCTTTTAGAAACCCATGTTGAGATGGGTTTATCAAGTTATGTTTAACAAAAAAATCCACCATGTGATCTTTAATTAGTCTTTCTAATAATTTACAAATCACCGATGTTAAACTAACTGGTCTATAATTATTTGACTTGTTTCTCGAACCTTTTTTAAATAACGGTATAATGTTTGCTTCTTTCCATTCTAAAGGAACCACTCCCTCTTCTAATGACAAGTTGAAAACTGTTGCAAGCGGTATGCTAATTTGTTCTACAATTTCCACTAGTAGTTTGGGTGGAATACCATCCACTCCAGGTGATTTATTATCCTTCATAGCCCTAATTTTCTTAGCTAACATTTCTGGGGTTACAATTAACTGTCTTAAATAGTCTGATTCTGCCCCCTTGAACTTAGCCTCTGGTACTGGCAGTGAACTAGTGTCTTCTCTGGTAAACACTGAACTAAAATACTCATTCAGGTCTTCTGCCGTTAAGAATCTTTCTGATATTATATTTCCAGCACTATCTTCTAGAGGACCGACCTTATCCTGAACTTTCTGTTTGCTTCGAACATACGCATAAAAACTCTTGCTGTCATGTTTTATATTACAAGCTAATTTATGTTCATAGCTTCTCTTTGAATTTCTAATTTCAGCTGTAGCTTGGTTTAGTGCTTTTTTTATAAATGTTGTAGTCTTCGTCATTTCCAGTACGTCTATATGACTTCCACATCATTTGTTTATACTTAATTTTTGTAATTGCTTCTTTCGATAAGTGTTTCTTTTTGGACCGTTTCCCGTGTTTTTTAAGGTAACAAATTTGACGATGATGCATTCAATTTCACTCTAAGATATTCCAGCATTCCGTTGCTGTCTTATTCTTCAGTGTGTTATTCCAGTCTATCCTTGCTAAATATTTCCTGATGTCCTTATATTTTCCTTTGTGGAAATTTCTCCTGTACTGCTTTTTACTATTCCTTTCTGATTTTACTTTGATGGTAAAATGTATTTGGTTGTGATCACTATTCCCCAGTGGCTCACATATCCTGACATTGTCAACTAATTCATTCTATGAGGACAAAACTATGTCTAACACATTCTCTCCCCTGGTTGGTTCTAGCACATGTTGAGAAAGGAAACTATCTTGTACTAAAACTAAACACTTGTGTTATTTTGATGTTCATTTAATTATTATAAAATGGTGTGACTGTGGTGTGTATTGGTTAAAGATGTATTGTCTGTAGAAACCTGTAGGTGACAAACATAGAAAATTAATATTCTGTCACCTGTAGGTGATAAACATAGAAAATTAATATTCTGGACAACTATAGAGTGAAATATCTACACTTTATTGATATCAAATGCATTCTACTGTTCTGTTTACGCTTGCCATGCCTTGTGTAGACATGGTACTGTGTAAATCAATTGTATCAATATAGACTAATAATTACAGATTCACAATATAGTTGAAACCTTATCAACCAAATGTCAACCATTAGAAGAGTTGACATAGTTCCGCTATACACAAGCAAGAAATATGTATTTGATTGAATCATTCTAGTGTCATCAGCATATAGTAGAACATACATTTTCTACATCATCATCCCTAAGGTTGTTGTAAATTTCAACTATATTGTGAATCTGTAATTATTAGTCTATATAGTCTTGACCATGAAACATTTTAAACTGTGTCAAACAGTGAGTCTACCTTTTGCTCTCAAATAATCTGTCCTCTTAGTTTTACACATGAAGACATAATCTGGCATAACTTAATAAGTCTTTGTAGCAGCACATTTGTACTTCCAGTGTATCATTGCAACATAACATACATATTACATACTGTGTGCCACATTTGAATGTTGTGCATGTAATATTTCCATGCAATCCATTTGCATATATATTGTAAAACTTCAACAGCCGTTTTCTTCATTTTCACTTTTTGAACCCTACCATGTTCAATGCTCCATAACTTCGCCAATTTTTGTAGCAGTCATATTTTTGGAAACCGTGTAAAGCACCCTACCAAACCTTTACAAGGATGTAAGAAAACAATGTTAAAATTTTTCCGACTTATTTGGTCAGCCGGGGTCACATATAGATGTATTAGTCCAAAGGACTTCAGGGCCACTTGGCCCATTTTTTTATTTTTTAGTCCTCTGGGCCGAAGGTCCAGCAGACTTATGCCATTACTCTGCGTCCGCCGTGTGCCGTCCGCGTAAGCTGCAATATCTCAGAAGCCATTCAGCAACTTTTTCTCTTAATATGCATAGACGTATCTTAGGGTACTGCCACTATGTATGAGAAATCTGTATTTGATTGAATAATTCTAAGGGCCTCCAAGGCCCCAGAAACTGCAAAATTTTCACGTTTTGCCTATTTTTTTAAAAACTCTTCAGTAACGTTTTCTCTCATTTTGCATAGACATATCTTAGGATAGTGCCACTATACACAAGAAATCTGTACTTTATGGAATCATACTAAGGGCACCTCAAGACCCCCCAAAATGCAAAATTTTCACTAAATTTGCCTGTTTTCTTACTACTGTGGCAGAACCTAGCCAGCTGCCAAGTTATGTGTATTGGTCACTGCCAGAGAATCTGGGCAGTTGTGTATTGCACTACCTCTGCCTGCCAGTGTCTCAGTGTTGAACAGAATGAATGCCCCAAGCTGGACTGTCACTAATGTGTACAACTTTAACCCATTAGACCCCTGCCAGTTAACCCATGCTGGTGCTACAGATTTCATCATTTCTGGGTGCCTGCAGGTTTTAAGCTGTATCTTCAAAACTATTGATTTTTGAGAATATGCCTTCTAGGCAGTGTTGGTTTTCTGCCAGGCAGAAATGTATTTCTGCTGTGCCCAGGGCAGAAATAGGGTAGAAAGTATTTCTGCCAGACAGAAACTGTTTCTGCCCGGCAGAAATGGTAACAATAGGAAATACATGCCATTGATATGTATATTTACTCTAAGCCACACTTGTTATGAATGTCGGTGAAACAACCTGTAGTTATTTTTCCTCCATATCAACAACAACTCTCGTCCCGCCTCGCGAGACTCTAGTGCACCCAACTCACACGGGGCGTACAATGTCATGATGTTTTTCACACCTGTATGGTAGTTTAGGCTCAGTAGTGTGCTGGCAGCCACTACATTTTTAGGCTTGTGTGAAAATGATAGTTGGCAGAAGAACTAACTTCAAAGCACCATTGCATCCATTTAGCCAGGCAGCAGTCACACTGTCCCAGTGTCTGCTGCTATGTAAACTCTTAAAGCCTAGTGTAACTAGAGGAATCTACTGTTCCTTGTAAATAATTAAATACCCTGATCACAGAGGCATCATGCAAATTAAGCTTTTGTAACAGTTTCATTGAACTTCAATACTACTGTATGGTTTACATCCTTGCTGAGTGCCACATGGTCTGCATCTTGCCACCTTACTGCCATTCTCTTCAACAGGCAATAAATGCTCCCAAATGCTGTCCTTTGGCCTATCACCTGAAAACATGGTTACAAGACAGCAGATATCTCAAATTATCTACATAATTTACTTCAGCCAGAGTTGTCATTAATTGCTACTATGTTTAAGTAAAAATGCATGCTATGTACATATACCTTGTAAACAAATACAGTTTTATTATAGTTCATCTCTTTCTTCTTTCCATTCTGGGGGAGGGTGGTAGGGACAAAATGAGAACAGAAAATGTGTGCACATTTTCTTAAACAACCTTTATGTATGTTTTGCAGCTCATCAACTCTCCTGCAAGGTTTCTACAACCACTGGAAATCAGCCTAAATAGCAGAGTATAGGGATCAAATTCAACAGTATTTTTAATAACACATTAACTAATATATACAATCTTCACGAAATGGTCTACTCTAATATTTTATTTCCAGGTGTATCTTCACTGGCATGCATATAGTCACTACTAAACATGTAAACATTTTACTTCCATCATAAACCTTAATGATTTATAACTATGCTTCACAAAAACCATTTCATTAATAATTACAAAATCACAATATAGTCCAAAGGACTTCAGGGCCACTTGGCCCATTTTTTAGGTAATACACAATTGTTCTTAAAATCACTTGGCTGTTTGTGTATATATAGTGTTGCATAATGGGATATTTAACTTTTGCGCTGTGTTCCAGTGTGGCTGTACTGGTGCATGATGGGAATGTTTGCACTGTGTTCCAGGGTGACTGTACTGTTGCATAATGGGAATGTTTGCGCTGTGTTCCATTGTGACTGTACTGGTGCATGATGGGAATGTTTGCGCTTTGTTCCAGGGTTGCTGATCAGGAGGAGGAGAATCAGATGGGAGCCAGTAACCTTGGCATAGTGTTTGGGCCAACCCTCCTTAGACCCAGGTTTGTGCTCCTAACCTGCCTCTCTAGACACTATTTGTGAGATCATAATTACCTTTACTTTATTACGTGGCACAAAGACATTGCATTCTCATTCAAGAACATCTCAATTTGAATCCTCTTGCCACCGTTTCAAATCATTGGCAATTCTGTTTTACTCCATATTGCTTCAGTTCACTCACCTGTATCAATGAGTACCTGGCTATAGACAGTGGTGGATGTATGTGACAGGTCGTGATGGTTCAGACTTCAGACATAAGATACAATTTGGTGCTACGTCATTTTGACCATTAAACTTTTTTTTTAATTGCGTGAGATTCAGCGTGCTTCCCGTGTCTCAGTGTGCTGTCTCGGATTTTGACATCAGAAGATGGGGGGTGATGCTGAAGATTTTAAGTGAAAGTTCTGGAGAGTTGCCTGTTACCAGGAGACTGCAAGATACACCCAAATTCAAGGAGAATCCTGGGCAACATTTAAGGCTTGTGCGGCAGTTATCGTGTCAGTTGATTTCTTTACTTTTTTCTTTTATAGAAAATTTAGTAGTTGTTGGTATGGACATACAAAAGAAAACATGGCATTAATGCCATATGTCATCAATCCGTCCTTTAAAAACTACTACTTTATGTGTCTCAGTGGAATTCCTCTTCAAATTCTTGGAAACTATAATCACGTTTCTATAGAAACAATGACGTTAGTTTCACGCCAGCGCAGATGTCCGCGAATGTAAATTTGCTCGCCGTGAACGCATATCACATACTCTGGTTATTCTGATACCAGTATCCTGTTTTATGAAAATTACATAATTACATCGCAATGTTAAATAACTAATGCTGGCGGTAGTCTTCTTGTTTTGTGACTGAGTGCAGTTCCATTCTCGACAACGCCACCATTTGTCAGTAACCCAGGGTTGACTACTGACCAATCAGGTGCCACCAAAACACAGACTAGCACGTGGGGCCATAGGCCAGTCATAAACACAAGGTCGTTCAACATTTAGTCATTACAAATACAGATTGCTGGGCTTAGTTGGCGGATATCTCAAAAACAGATGTCTCCCGTCAATTTTTATTAAAAATAAACTGCTTGCCAATTTTTATTAAAAATAAACTGCTTGCCAATTCGTTTAGAATGGAAAGAGGCAAACATTATACCATTATTTAAAAAAGGTTCGAGAAACTATAGACCAGTGAGTTTAACATCAGTGATTTGCAAATTATTAGAAAGACTAATTAAAGATCACATGGTGGATTTTTTTGTTAAACATAACTTGATAAACCCATCTCAACATGGGTTTCTAAAAGCAAGGTCATGCTTAACAAATATGTTATGTTTTTTGGAAGATATCACTAAGTGGGTAGATGATGGATCACCAGTAGATATCATCTACTTAGATTTTCAAAAAGCTTTCGACAAAGTGCCACATCAAAGATTACTGCTTAAACTAAAGGCCCATGGCATAGGAAATGGTATAATTAACTGGAAGGAAATGGCTGATTGACAGAAGACAACGGGTAGTTGTTGATGGGGAGGCTTCAAACTGGAAATCAGTTTTGAGTGGGGTTCCACAGGGATCAGTACTGGGACCTATATTATTCTTAATATTTAGAAACGATTTGGACGATGATATAGCTAGCAAGGTGTTGAAATTTGCAGATGATACAAAAGTGTTTAGAAGGATTAAAAGTGATGGAGATAGACAGCATTTAAAAGATGATCTTGACAGGTTGATCAAATGGTCTGAAAAGTGGCAAATGTTGTTCAATTTGGGGAAATGTAAATGCCTCCACACAGGACATGGGAATGAAGAGGTAGAATATATAATGAGGGGTACTGTACTAAGTACTACTGTAAAAGAAAAGGACTTAGGGTTAACCATTAGTGCTGATATGAAGGTTTCAGAGCAATGCGGAATTGCAGCTTCAAAGGGAAATCAAATCCTTGGATTAATTAGGCGAAACATAACGTATAAGGAAAAAGAGCTAATAATACCGCTTTACAAAACAATAGTTAGGCCTCATTTAGAATATTGTATTCAAGCGTGGAGGCCATATCGCAGGAAGGACATAGATATGCTAGAAAGAGTGCAGAGGAGAGCAACTAAAATGATACCAAAACTGAGGGATCTTAGTTACGAAATATGCCTTAAAAATGTGGTTTAACAACACTCGAGACCAGGAGATTGAGAGGAGATCAGATAGAAGTGTTTAAAATATTGAATGGTTATAAAAATATTGATAGAAATATTTGTTAAGAAAGATAGGACTCATGTTACAGAAAGATAGGACTAGGAGGACATTGAAGTTACATTAGCCTCAGACGTTTTCATACACATAGATAAAAGGACTGTAAATGAATGGAACAGATTATCTGCTGATTGTGTGGGTGCTAGTAGCGTGAATATGTTTAAAAATAAAATCGACACATACCTCAGACGGGCGGGATACACATAGATAAAAGGGTCGGACTCTCGATAAGCCAAAGGGCTTCCTTGTCCACCTGCTACCTAGAGTTAATTCTCTGGGTGGCAATCTTGTTAAATCTTGTTAAATTAAAAAAACATCACATTTCATGCAAAGCCCATCTATCCCATGACATGTCTGTTATCAATGACAACCAGGAAGCATTACTTAATGTAATTCTTTTAAACTGCAATAGTTACGAAGCTATAACTTGGCATGCAAGCAGGCCTTACATGTGTGCCAAATTGCACATGATTGTTTTATAATCATTGAAGGGGTTGTGCCAAAATACACTTCAAGTCTTGACTGTATTTCAACATTGTTGTAACATTTTATGAAGCTGTAGCATGCTTAATATGCATTTGTTCACAAAACAAACCTTTTTTAATTGTTTTTAAAAGCATGGAAATGTCACTTAACCTAGAAACTTAATTTTGGCCTAGAGTTTTGCTTGATGTCTTAGGCAGAGTCTGAGAACAAATTGTTAAGTAAATTTGTTGCAAAGTTACAGGGTGTTCACCCAATCACCCCTCTCTCACACTCCACTTGTGTCTACTTGCAGTGACGGTGTTCATCCAGTCACCACTCTCTCATACCCCACTTGTGTCTACTTGCAGTGACGGTGTTCATCCAGTCACCACTCTCTCATACCCCACTTGTGTCTACTTGCAGTGACGGTGTTCATCCAGTCACCACTCTCTCATACCCCACTTGTGTCTACTTGCAGTGACGGTGTTCATCCAGTCACCACTCTCTCATACCCCACTTGTGTCTACTTGCAGTGACGGTGTTCATCCAGTCACCACTCTCATACCCCACTTGTGTCTACTTGCAGTGACGGTGTTCATCCAGTCACCACTCTCTCATACCCCACTTGTGTCTACTTGCCCTCCTTGTGTCTACTTGCAGTGACGTGTCCACCCAATCACCCCTCTCTCTCTTACCCTACTTGTGTGTTCTTGCAGTAAGGATGTCCACCCAGTCACCCCCCCTCTCTCTCTCTTTCTCTCTCACACTACTTGTGTCTACTCTCTCATGTGTGTGCTTGCACTCGCTCATGGACACGCCCCACCAGACCCACATGGTGGAGCTGCTCATTGTCAACGTTCAGGTGAGAAAGACAGCACTCTACAGACAGCATTGACACGTCTACATCACACTATTGACACAGCAACATCACATTGCACTCTACAGACAGCATTGACACGTTTACATCACACTATTGACACAGCAACATCACATTGCACTCTACAGACAGCGTTGACACGTCTACATCACACTATTGACTCAGCAACATCACATTGCACTCTACAGACAGCATTGACACATTTATATCACACTATTGATTCAGCAACATCACATTGCACTCTACAGACAGCATTGACACGTTTACATCACACTATTGACACAGCAACATCACATTGCACTCTACAGACAGCATTGACACGTCTACATCACACTATTGACACAGCAACATCACATTGCACTCTACAGACAGCATTGGCACCTCTACATCACACTATTGACAGAGCAACATCACATTGCACCCTACAGACACCATTGACACATCTATATCACACTATTGACACAGAAACATCACATTGCATTGTACAGACAGCATTGACACGTCTACATCACACTATTGACACAGCAACATCACATTGCACTCTACAGACAGCATTGACACGTCTACATCACACTATTGACACAGCAACATCACATTGCACTCTACAGACAGCATTGACACGTTTACATCACACTATTGACACAGCAACATCACATTGCACTCTACAGACAGCGTTGACACGTCTACATCACACTATTGACTCAGCAACATCACATTGCACTCTACAGACAGCATTGACACATTTATATCACACTATTGATTCAGCAACATCACATTGCACTCTACAGACAGCATTGACACGTTTACATCACACTATTGACACAGCAACATCACATTGCACTCTACAGACAGCATTGACACGTCTACATCACACTATTGACACAGCAACATCACATTGCACTCTACAGACAGCATTGGCACCTCTACATCACACTATTGACAGAGCAACATCACATTGCACCCTACAGACACCATTGACACATCTATATCACACTATTGACACAGAAACATCACATTGCATTGTACAGACAGCATTGACACGTCTACATCACACTATTGACACAGCAACATCACATTGCGCCCTACAGACAGCAATGACACGTCTACATCACACTACTGACACAGCAACATCACATTGCACTCTACAGACAGCATTGACACATCTACATCACACTATTGACACAGCAACATCACATTGCACCCTACATACAGCATTGACACATCTATATCACACTATTGACACAGCACCATCACATTGCACTCTACAGACAGCATTGACACGTCTACATCACACTATTGACACAGCAACATCACATTAAACTCTACAGACAGCATTGACACGTCTACATCACACTATTGACACAGCAACATCACATTGAACTCTATAGACAACATTGACACGTCTACATCACACTATTGACACAGCAACATCACATTGCGCCCTACAGACAGCACTGACACATCTATATCACACTATTGACACAGCAACATCACATTGCACTCTACAGACAGCATTGACACGTTTACATCACACTATTGACACAGCAACATCACATTGCACTCCACAGACAGCTTTGACACGTCTACATCACACTATTGACTCAGCAACATCACATTGCACTCTACAGACAGCATTGACACGTTTATATCACACTATTGATTCAGCAACATCACATTGCACTCTACAGACAGCATTGACACGTTTACATCACACTATTGACACAGCAACATCACATTGCGCCCTACAGACAGCATTGACACATCTATATCACACTATTGACACAGCAACATCACATTGCACTCTACAGACAGCATTGACACATCTACATCACACTATTGACACAGCAACATCACATTGCACTCTACAGACAGCATTGACACATCTACATCACACTATTGACACAGCAACATCACATTGCGCCCTACAGACAGCACTGACACGTCTACATCACACTATTGACACAGCAACATCACATTGAACTCTACAGACAGCATTGACACGTCTACATCACACTATTGACACAGCAACATCACATTGAACTCTACATACAGCATTGACACGTCTACATCACACTATTGACACAGCACCATCACATTGCACTCTACAGACAGCATTGACACGTCTACATCACACTATTGACACAGCAACATCACATTGAACTCTACAGACAGCATTGACACGTCTACATCACACTATTGACACAGCAACATCACATTGCACTCTATAGACAGCATTGACACGTCTACATCACACTATTGACACAGCAACATCACATTGCACTCTACAGACAGCATTGACACATCTACATCACACTATTGACACAGCAACATCACATTGCACTCTACAGACAGCATTGACACGTCTACATCACACTATTGACACAGCAACATCACATTGCGCCCTACAGACAGCATTGACACATCTATATCACACTATTGACACAGCAACATCACATTGCACTCTACAGACAGCATTGACACGTCTACATCACACTATTGACACAGCAACATCACATTGCACTCTACAGACAGCATTGACACATCTACATCACACTATTGACACAGCACCATCACATTGCACCCTACAGACAGCATTGACACATCTATATCACACTATTGACACAGCAACATCACATTGCACTCTACATACAGCATTGACACATCTACATCACACTATTAACACAACAACATCACATTGCACTCTACAGACAGCATTGACATGTCTACATCACACTATTGACACAACAACATCACATTGCACTCTACAGACAGCACTGACACGTCTACATCACACTATTGACACAGCAACATCACATTGCACTCTACAGATATGTCAACATCATGCTCAACTAGCAGCTCATACTACCATTTTAGAAAATTTGTTTAATGGACATATTCGTGTGGGAGTGACACGTTCACCTTATAAATTAGTTTAATGGACATATTCGTGTGGGAGTGACACGTTCACCTTATAAATTAGTTTAATGGACATATTCGTGTGGGAGTGACACGTTCACCTTATAAATTAGTTTAATGGACATATTCGTGTGGGAGTGACACGTTCACCTTATAAATTAGTTTAATGGACATATTCGTGTGGGAGTGACACGTTCACCTTATAAATTAGTTTAATGGACATATTCGTGTGGGAGTGACACGTTCACCTTATAAATTAGTTTAATGGACATATTCGTGTGGGAGTGACACGTTCACCTTATAAATTAGTTTAATGGACATATTCGTGTGGGAGTGACACATTCACCTTATAAATTAGTTTAATGGACATATTCGTGTGGGAGTGACACGTTCACCATATAAATTAGTTTAATGGACATATTCTTGTGGGAGTGACATGTTCACCTTATAAATTAGTTTAATTGACATATTCGTGTGGGAGTGACATGTTCATCTGATAAATTAGTTTAATGGACATATCAGTGTGGGAGTGACATGTTCACCTTATAAATTAGTTTAATGGACATATCAGTGTGGGAGTGACATGTTCACCTTATGAATTAGTTTAATGGACATATTCATCTCGGAGTGACGCGTTCACTTTATAAATTAGTTTAATGGACATATTCGTCTGGGAGTGACACGTTCACCTTATAAACTAGTTTAATGGACATATTCATCTGGGAGTGACACGTTCACCATATATATTAGTTTAATGGACATATTCGTGTGGGAGTGACATGTTCACCTTATAAATTAGTTTAATGGACATATTCATCTGGGAGTGACACGTTCACCTTATAAATTAGTTTAATGGACATATTCGTCTGGGAGTGACACGTTCACCTTATAAACTAGTTTAATGGACATATTCATCTGGGAGTGACACGTTCACCTTATAAATTAGTTTAATGGACATATTCGTGTGGGAGTGACACGTTCACCTTATAAATTAGTTTAATGGACATATTCATCTGGGAGTGACACGTTCACCTTATCAATTAGTTTAATTGACATATTCATCTGGGAGTGACACGTTCACCTTATAAATTAGTTTAATGGACATATTCATCTGGGAGTGACACGTTCACCTTATAAATTAGTTTAATGGACATATCAGTGTGGGAGTGACACGTTCACCTTATAAATTAGTTTAATGGACATATTCGTGTGGGAGTGACACGTTCACCTTATAAATTAGTTTAATGGACATATTCGTGTGGGAGTGACACGTTCACCTTATAAATTAGTTTAATGGACATATTCTTGTGGGAGTGACACGTTCACCTTATAAATTAGTTTAATGGACATATTCGTGTGGGAGTGACACGTTCATCTGATAAATTAGTTTAATGGACATATCAGTGTGGGAGTGACACGTTCACCTAATAAATTAGTTTAATGGACATATTCGTGTGGGAGTGACACGTTCATCTGATAAATTAATTTAATGGACATATCAGTGTGGGAGTGACACGTTCACCTTGTAAATGAGTTTAATGGACATATTCATCTGGGAGTGACACGTTCACCTTATAAATTAGTTTAATGGACATATTCATCTGGGAGTGACACTTTCACCTTATAAATGATCTGTAGCTAGTGTATTGTACTGATTGTTAATGTTTTCTACACCCTCACTGCCAGACTCTATACACCACTCTCTTATTGTCTCTATACACCACTCTCTTATTGTCTCTATACACCACTCTCTTATTGTCTCTATACACCACTCTCTTATTGTCTCTATACACCACTCTCTTATTGTCTCTATACACCACTCTCTTATTGTCTCTATACATGAGTGCCTGTAATGTGTCGGGTATTGCCTGAGCACATGTTGTCTTTTGTAGGAGGTCTTCTTCCCGGAGATAGAAACAAAGAAAGCGAGCGAGGACAAGACTGAGGGCGTGGAGCTGACCAAAGTAGAGGCTCTCACTGACAACACTGACCAGAGTGACCAGCCAATTCACACGGATGGTACAGGTGACACAGTCTCTCTGGATCCTGTTGTCAGTCTCTGTGCTCTCTGTCTTCTACAGTCTCTCTTGATCCTGTTGTAGTCTCTCTTCTCTCTGTCTTCTACAGTCTCTCTTGATCCTGTTGTAGTCTCTCTTCTCTCTGTCTTCTACAGTCTCTCTTGATCCTGCTGTCAGTTTATGTGCTCTCTGTCTTCTACAGTCTCTCTTGATCCTGTTGTCAGCCTCTCTTCTCTCAGTCTTCTACATTATCTCTTGATCCTGTTGTCATTCTCTGTGCTCTCTGTCTTCTACAGTCTCTCTTGATCCTGTTGTCATTCTCTGTGCTCTTTGTCTTCTACAGTCTCTCTTGATCCTGTTGTCAGCCTCTCTTCTCTCTGTCTTCTACATTCTCTCTTGATCCTGTTGTCATTCTCTGTGCTCTCTGTCTTCTACAGTCTCTCTTGATCCTGTTGTCAGCATCTCTTCTCTCTGTCTTCTACAGTCTCTCTTGATCCTGCTGTCAGTTTATGTGCTCTCTGTCTTCTACAGTCTCTCTTGATCCTGTTGTCAGTCTCTCTTCTCTGTCTTCTACAGTCTCTCTTGATCCTGTTGTCAGCCTCTCTTCTCTCTGTCTTCAACAGTGTCCCTTGATCCTGTTGTCAGTCTCTGCACTCTCTGTCTTCTGCAGTCTTTCTTGATCCTGTTGCCAGTCTCTGTGCTCTCTGTCTTCTACAGTCTCTTGATACTGTTGTCAGTCTCTCTGCTCTCTGTCTTCTACAGTCTCTTGATACTGTTGTTAGTCTCTGTGTTCTCTGTCGTCTATAGTCTCTCTTGATCCTGTTGTCAGTCTCTGTGCTCTCTGTCTTCTATAGTCTCTTGATACTATTGTCAGTCTATGTACACTCTGTCATCTACAGTCTCTCTTGTCCTTATACCTTCCTTCAAAAGGAAGTTATAAGGCCATGAGGAAATATTTAGCAAAGATAGACTGGAATAACACACTAAAAAAGAAGACAGCAACTGAATGCTGGAATATATTAAAGAGTGAAATTAAGTGCATAGTCGGTAAATTTGTACCCTTCAAAAAACAAGGGAAACGGTCCAAAAAGAAACACTTATCGAAAGAAGCCATTAAAAAAATTAAGTATATACAAATCATGCGGAAGTCATATAGATGTACTGGAAATGATGAAGACTACAACAGTTATAAAGAAGCACTTAACCAAGCTACAGCTGAAATTAGAAATTCAAAGAGAAGCTATGAACAACAATTAGCTAGTAATATAAAACATGACAGCAAGAGTTTTTATGCGTATGTTCAAAGCAAACAGAAAGTTCAAGATAAGGTCGGTCCTCTAGAAGAGTGCTAGAAATATAATATCAGAGGGATTCTTAATGGCAGAAGACCTGAATGAATACTTTAGTTCAGTGTTTACCAGGGAAGATATTAGTTCACTGCCAGTACCAGAGGCTAAGTTCAAGGGGGCAGATTCAGACTATTTAGGACAATTAATTGTAACCCCGGAAATGGTAGCTAAGAAAATAAGGGCTATGAAGGATAATAAATCACCTGGAGTGGATGGGATTCCGCCCAAACTACTATTGGAAATTGTAGAACAAATTAGCGTACCACTTGCAACAGTTTTAAATTTGTTATTAGAAGAGGGAGTGGTTCCTTTAGGATGGAAAGAGGCAAACATTATACTGTTATTTAAAAAAGGTTCAAGAAACAAGTCGGAGAACTATAGACCAGTGAGTTTAACATCAGTGATTTGCAAATTATTAGAAAGACTAATTAAGGATCACATGGTGGATTTTCTTGTTAAACATAACTTATTAAACCCATCTCAACATGGGTTTTTTTAAAGCGAGGTAATGCTTAACAAATATGTTATGTTTTTTGGAAGACATCACTAAGTGGGTAGATGAGGGATCACCAGTAGACATCGTCTACGTAGATTTTCAAAAAGCTTTCGACAAAGTACCACATCAAAGATTACTGCTTAAACTAAAGGCCCATGGCATAGGAAATGGTTTAATTAACTGGATAGAAAAATGGATGATTGACAGAAGACAACGAGTAGTAGTTGATGGGGAGGCTTCAAACTGGAAATCAGTTTTGAGTGGGGTACCACAGGGATCAGTATTAGGACCTATATTTTTCTTAATATATATCAACGATTTGGATGATGAAATAACAAGCAAGGTGTTGAAATTTGCAGATGATACAAAAGTGTTTAGAAGGATTAAAAGTGATGGAGATTGACAGCATTTACAAGATGATCTTGACAGGTTGATCAAATGGTCTGAAAAGTGGCAAATGCTGTTCAATTTTGGGAAATATAAATGCCTCCATGCAGGACATGGGAACGAAGAGGTAGAATGAACAATGGGGGTACTGTACTAAGTACTACTGTAAAAGAAATGGACTTAGGGTTAACCATTAGTGCTGATATGAAGGTTTCAGAACAGTGCGGAATTGCAGCTTCAAAGGGAAATCAAATCCTTGGATTAATTAGGGGAAACATAACGTATAAGGAAAAAGAGTTAATAATACTGCTGTACAAAACAATAGTTAGGCCTCATTTAGAATATTGTATTCAAGCGTGGAGGCCATATCGCAGGAAGGACATAGATATGCTTGAAAGAGTGCAGAGGAGAGCAACTAAAATGATACCAAAACTGAGGGATCTTAGCTATGGAATACGCCTAAAAAATGCAGCTTAACAACACTAGAGACCAGGAGATTGAGAGGAGATCAGATAGAAGTGTTTAAAATAATGAATGGTTATGAAAATATTGATATAAATATTTTTTACTCAGTTTAGAAAGACTAGAGGACATGAAGTTACATTAGCAAAGGAGCAGTGTAGATTAGATATAAGAAAGTTTTAATTTTCACAAAGGACTGTAAATGAATGGAACAGATTATCTGCTGGTTGTGTGGGTGCTAGTAGCGTGAATATGTTTAAAAATAAAATCGACACATACATCAGAAGGGCGGGATACTCATAGATAAAAGGGTCAGACTCTCGATAAGCCAAAGGGCTTCCTCGTCCACCTGCCACCTGTCTTCTACAGTCTCTCTTGATCCTGCTGTCAGTCTCTGTGCTCCCTGTCTTCTATGGTCTCTCTTGATCCTGCTGTCAGTCTCTGTGCTCCCTGTCTTCTATGGTCTCTCTTGATCCTGCTGTCAGTCTCTGCGCTCTCTGTCTTCTACAGTCTCTCTTGATCCTGCTGTCAGTCTCTGCGCTCTCTGTCTTCTACAGTCTCTCTTGATCCTGCTGTCAGTCTCTGTGCTCTCTGTCTTCTACAGTCTCTCTTGATCCTGCTGTCAGTCTCTGTGCTCTCTGTCTTCTACAGTCTCTCTTGATCCTGCTGTCAGTCTCTGTGCTCTCTGTCTTCTACAGTCTCTCTTGATCCTGCTGTCAGTCTCTGTGCTCTCTGTCTTCTACAGTCTCTCTTGATCCTGCTGTCAGTCTCTGTGCTCTCTGTCTTCTAGTCTTTCCTGATTCTGCTGTCAGTCTCTGTGCTCTCTTTCTTCTATGGTCTCTCTTGATCCTGTTAGTCTCTGTTTTCTCAGTCCTCTACAATTTGACTCGTTGTTGTGTTGTAGAAGACACACTTGGTGTAACTGACGGGTCAGCAGAAACAAGTGTATCAGCATCATATGTCAGCGATACATCAGCACCAGCTGATGCGTGAGTGTCACTTTCAACTGATATGACAGTACAATCTCATATAAACATTTTCCATGTCATGGTATTACAGTGTCTATTACAATGTCCCATAGTGATGTGACTCACTACATGTCATTGAATGCATCAGTGACAGTGTGTTATTGTTGACAGTGTGACAGAGCATGTCAGTGATGTGTGTCATTGTTGACAGTGTGACAGAGCATGTAAGTGATGTGTGTCATTGTTGACAGTGTGACAGAGCATGTCAGTGATGTGTGTTATTGTTGACAGTGTGACAGAGCATGTCAGTGATGTGTGTTATTGTTGACAGTGTGACCAAGCATGTCAGTGATGTGTGTTATTGTTGACAGTGTGACAGAGCATGTCAGTGATGTGTGTCATTGTTGACAGTGTGACAGAGCATGTCAGTGATATGTGTTATTGCTGACAGTGTGACAGAGCATGTCAGTGATGTGTGTTATTGTTGACAGTGTGACAGAGCATGTCAGTGATGTGTGTCATTGTTGACAGTGTGACAGAGCATGTCAGTGATGTGTGTTATTGTTGACAGTGTGACAGCATGTCAGTGATGTGTGTTATTGTTGACAGTGTGACAGAGCATGTAAGTGATGTGTGTTATTGTTGACAGTGTGACAGAGCATGTCAGTGATGTGTGTTATTGTTGACAGTGTGACCAAGCATGTCAGTGATGTGTGTTATTGTTGACAGTGTGACAGAGCATGTCAGTGATGTGTGTCATTGTTGACAGTGTGACAGAGCATGTCAGTGATATGTGTTATTGCTGACAGTGTGACAGAGCATGTCAGTGTTGTGTGTTATTGTTGACAGTGTGACAGAGCATGTCAGTGTTGTGTGTTATTGTTGACACTGTGACAGAGCATGTCAGTGATGTGTGTTATTGTTGACAGTGTGACAGAGCATATCAGTGATGTGTGTTATTGTTGACAGTGTGACAGAGCATGTCAGTGATGTGTGTTATTGTTGACAGTGTGACAGAGCATGTCAGTGATGTGTGTTATTGTTGACAGTGTGACCAAGCATGTCAGTGATGTGTGTTATTGTTGACAGTGTGACAGAGCATGTCAGTGATGTGTGTTATTGTTGACAGTGTGACAGAGCATGTCAGTGATGTGTGTCATTGTTGACAGTGTGACAGAGTATGTTAGTGATGTGTGTTATTGTTGACAGTGTGACAGAGCATGTCAGTGATGTGTGTT
Organism: Paraescarpia echinospica; assembly: GCA_020002185.1. Lineage (NCBI taxonomy): Eukaryota > Metazoa > Annelida > Polychaeta > Sabellida > Siboglinidae > Paraescarpia > Paraescarpia echinospica. The sequence continues at coordinate 78,886,864 of CM034532.1, read as the reverse complement.
ATTGTTGACAGTGTGACAGAGCATGTCAGTGATGTGTGTTATTGTTGACAGTGTGACAGAGCATGTCAGTGATGTGTGTCATTGTTGACAGTGTGACAGAGCATGTCAGTGATGTGTGTTATTGTTGACAGTGTGACAGAGCATGTCAGTGATGTGTGTTATTGTTGACAGTGTGACAGAGCATGTCAGTGATGTGTGTTATTGTTGACAGTGTGACAGAGCATGTCAGTGATGTGTGTTATTGTTGACAGTGTGACAGAGCATGTCAGTGATGTGTGTTATTGTTGACAGTGTGACCAAGCATGTCAATGATGTGTGTTATTGTTGACAGTGTGACAGAGCATGTCAATGATGTGTGTTATTGTTGACAGTGTGACAGAGCATGTCAGTGATGTGTGTTATTGTTGACAGTGTGACAGGGCATGTCAGTGATGTGTGTTATTGTTGACAGTGTGACAGAGCATGTCAGTGATGTGTGTTATTGTTGACAGTGTGACAGAGCATGTCAGTGATGTGTGTTATTGTTGACAGTGTGACAGAGCATGTCAGTGATGTGTGTTATTGTTGACAGTGTGACAGAGCATGTCAGTGATGTGTGTTATTGTTGACAGTGTGACAGAGCATGTCAGTGATGTGTGTTATTGTTGACAGTGTGACAGAGCATGTCAGTGATGTGTGTTATTGTTGACAGTGTGACAGAGCATGTCAGTGATGTGTGTTATTGTTGACAGTGTGACAGAGCATGTCAGTGATGTGTGTTATTGTTGACAGTGTGACAGAGCATGTCAGTGATGTGTGTTATTGTTGACAGTGTGACAGAGCATGTCAGTGATGTGTGTTATTGTTGACAGTGTGACAGAGCATGTCAGTGATGTGTGTTATTGTTGACAGTGTGACAGAGCATGTCAGTGATGTGTGTTATTGTTGACAGTGTGACAGAGCATGTCAGTGATGTGTGTTATTGTTGACAGTGTGACAGAGCATGTCAGTGATGTGTGTTATTGTTGACAGTGTGACAGAGCATGTCAGTGATGTGTGTTATTGTTGACAGTGTGACAGAGCATGTCAGTGATATGTGTTATTGTTGACAGTGTGACAGAACATGTCAGTGATGTGTGTTATTGTTGATAGTGTGACAAAACATGTCATTGACAGTCTGTTATTGTTGACAGTGTGACAGAGCATGTCAGTGTGTTATTGTTGACAATGCGACAGAGCATGTCAGTGATATGTGTTATTTTTGACAGTGTGACAGAACATGTCATTGACAGTCTGTTATTATTGACAGTGTGACAGAGCATGTCATTGACAGTCTGTTATTGTTGACAGTGTGACAGAGCGCAGTGACAGTCTCCTGGATGAGCTGGCGAAGGAAGATCCACGTTTCCAACAGGTCAGTGGCCACCACATTGTGTCAGATTGGCACAGTACTCTCACTTGGACAGTACTCTCACTGATGTAGTACTCACACTGGGACAGTACTTAATCAGGGACAGTACTCACACTGGAACAGTTCTCACATGAAGACAGTACACACTGGAACAGTACTCTCACTGGGCAGTACTCACACTTGGACAGTACTCTCACTGGAACAGTACTCACACTGGGACAGTACTCACATGGGGACAGTACTCTCACTGGAACAGTACTCACACTGGGACAGTACTCACACTGAAACAGTACTCACACTGGGAGAGTACTCACACAGGGACAGTACTCACATGGGGACAGTACGCACACTGGGATAGTACTCTCACTGGAACAGTACACATACTGGGACAGTACTCATGCTGGAACAGTACTCACACTGGAATAGTACTCACACTGGAACAGTACTCACTTGGGGACAATACTCACACTGGAACAGTACTCACACTGGAACAGTACTCACAATGGAACAGTACTCATTCTGGGACAGTACTCACACTGGAACAGTACTCACTTGGGGACAATACTCACACTGGGACAGTACTCACACTGAAACAGTACTCACACTGGGAGAGTACTCACACAGGGACAGTACTCACATGGGGACAGTAAGCACACTGGGATAGTACTCTCACTGGAACAGTACTCACACTGGGACAGTACTCACACTGGAACAGTACTCACTTGGGGACAATACTCACACTGGAACAGTACTCACACAGGGACAGTACTCTCACTGGGACAATACTCACACTGGAACAGTACTCACACTGGAACAGTACTCACAGTGGAACAGTACTCATTCTGGGACAGTACTCACACTGGAACAGTACTCACACTGGGACAGTACTCTCACTGGGACAGTACTCACATGGTGACAGTACTCTCACTGGGACAGTACTCACATGGTGACAGTACTCACATTGGGACAGTACTCTCACTGGGACAGTACTCACATGGTGACAATAGGTTCAGTACTCAATGTTGTATTGTTCAGAGAACAGTAGATAATATTATTATGTGTCATGAAATCTTACAATACACTGTAAATGTTGATGTCTTGTCATATTTGACATGTGTGTCAGTATAGCTGACAGTACACTGTAAATGTCATGTCATATTTGACGTGTGTCACTATAGCTGACAGTACAATGTGTAAGTTGTACTGTCATGATACGTGATGTGTGTCACTATAATTAAACATAAGTTTCTCAGTACTATGTTGTGTGTTGAGGTGACGCAGCCTGCAGTGACATTGCCTGGGAGTACAGTGACATTGCCTGGCAGTACAGTGACATTGCCTGACAATACAGTGGCACTACCTGGAAGTACCGTTGAAGACACAGGAGCTGGTGACACATCGAGCACTGAAGCACTAGGTCAGTGACTCTCAATATTGACACTGAAGTGAGAGCAACAGATCCATTGTAGTCACACTCTGATGTGTGAAGATTCAGCGAGTTACTAAGAATAGTTTTGCTAGGATATATATATATACATATAGATATATATATATATTAATTGGTCACACTGGTACCGCCGGCATGTGACAGTCTAATGACCAGTTTAGTTGGGTATCGGTTACATATATACATAGCAGTGGCTGTCATGTATTCCTGGCTAGATTACACTGGTTCGTCACCAGTGTAAGATTACACTGGCTAGATTACACTGGTTCGTCACCAGTGTAATCTTAGCCCTGCTACTGTTTGAGTGTCTTCATTCAGAGAGACAAACGCTCACTGCCTGTTTCCAGTCGCATCTGTGTTACCCCCAGAATCATTGACAACGTTGTCTACCCATGTAGTGATGTAGTGCTTTGTACTACATGTCTTGTATCTGCACAGGGTGGGTGACTACCATAGGGCTGCTATGGGTCTCAATGGTTGTACAAGTTATCACTGTTGCTAAGGGTATCCATGGTAACAAAAGTCAACATGACACTATTTCTAAGGTTCTCCATGGTAACTGAATTCAAACTGGCACTGTTGCTAAGTGTCGCTATGGTAACTGAAGTAAACATGTCACTGTTGCTAAAGGTGTCCATGGTAACGGAAATCGACTGTGTAATAGAACAAATACAAAACAAATGTGGTAGTGTCTACCTTTGCCCTCCAGGGTGTCCTACTTTGTCCACTAGGGTATCTTCTCATACCGTCCAGGGTATCTTCCCTTCCAGTGTGCTACAAGCCCCCTCCCTCTCTGTACCACTGACTTTGTGTAGAAATTATTTGAATTACATTTTCAGAAAAAGAAAGCCTTTTGCAAGTTGAGCAGCCTAACTGAAGCAAGTATCAGTGTGCGCTGGTAGACCTGGGCATGTTGTGTGAGATGGAGTCATATGTTCCAGTCACTGGTGCTAAGTGTTTCAGTTTCTTTTTTCATTTGACCATGTGTGAAGGTCTTCTGGATATAGTAGGTGCTGCTCCAGGGTCTTCTGGTTGAACTAGGGGCTGCTCCAGGGTCTTCTGGTTGAACTAGGTGATGCTCCAGGGTCTTCTGGTTGGACTAGGGGCAGCTCTGGGTTCTTCTGGTTGGACTAGGTGCTGCTCCGGGTTCTTCTGGTTGGACTAGGTGCTGCTCCGGGTTCTTCTGGTTGGACTAGGTGCTGCTCCGGGTTCTTCTGGTTGGACTAGGAGCTGCTCCGGGTTCTTCTGGTTGGACTAGGTACTGCTCCGGGTTCTTCTGGTTGGACTAGGAGCTGCTCCGGGTTCTTCTGGTTGGACTAGGTGCTGCTGCGGGTGTGGAACGATGTGGAGTTGGACACTGGCTGTAGCTGTGCTAACTGCATGTTTGGCAGCAGTGTAGAGCACTTCATCATTTGTATCTAATTGTAGACGCGTAGTAGATTGTGTTTGCATGGTGCATGGATGTGTGTGTTTTGTGTCTGTGCAGTGTGACGTCCATTGTTAGAACTAACCAGTGCATAAACTGGTAGTGAGATTGTCACAGAGTTGATGTCTCAGTCAGTGTGTTGACAGTAACTTAGATGTCACACTGGGCAGGATTCAAAGGAGTTGTACATACTCCAGTCACTGTACACACTTAAGTCATTGAACATTTCAACAGATTGTACATGTGTGAGTCATTGTACTAAATTCATTGTACATATGTGTTTGTTCATAATTTCTCATTGTACATACATTTGTTGTACATGCTTGAGTTATTGTACAGACTTGACTCATTGTACAGAGTTCAGTTATTGTGCAGATATGAGTTATTGTTCACATTTAACTCATTGTACAAGCTTGATTCATTATACTTACTAGATTCATTGTACATACTTGAGTCATTGTACATACTTAATTCAATGTATACACTTGAGTCAATGTACATGTTTGAGTCATTGTACATGTTCGAGTCAATGTGCTTATTTGAGTCATTGTACAGATTTGAGTCGTTGCACAGATTTGAGTCATTGTACATACATGAGTCATTGTATAGAGTTGAATCATTGTATATACTTGGGTCAATGTACGTACTTGAGTATTTCTAAAGATGAGTCATTATACAGACTTGAGTCATTGAACAGATATGTGTTGCGGCATCATGGAAATAAATCAAGATGACTGTTAAACCATGACATAGATATTAATTATTAGTTTAGTTAACAACAATGTCATTAAGCTAGTTCTCTTTATTTTCTCATTACAGTTGATCTGTACAAAAACAAAGTAGAATAATCAATAGGCTTTTAACATATACATGTGCCATTGCAGTGTTGGGCCGTAGTGTCTTGGGCGGTAGTACCTTGGGCCGTAGTGTCTTGGGCCGTAGTACCTTGGGCCGTAGTGTCTTGGGCGGTAGTACCTTGGGCCGTAGTGCTTTGGGCCGTAGTGTCTTGGGCCGTAGTACTTTGGGCCGTAGTGTCTTGGGCGGTAGTACCTTGGGCCGTAGTGTCTTGGGCAGTAGTACCTTGGGCCGTAGTGTCTTGGGCCGTAGTGCCTTGGGCGGTAGTACCTTGGGCCGTAGTGTCTTGGGCGGTAGTACCTTGGGCCGTAGTGCCTTGGGCGGTAGTACCTTGGGGCGTAGTGTCTTGGGCGGTAGTACCTTGGGCCGTAGTGCCTTGGGCGGTAGTACCTTGGGCCGTAGTGCCTTGGGCGGTAGTACCTTGTGCCGTAGTGCCTTGGGCCGTAATACCTTGGGCTGTAGCAGGGCCGCCTATCATTACTGATTTCCTGTAATCATTGCGGAAATAGACCTCAGATTACAGCATTACAGAAACTGCTGCAATATTACAGAGTGGACTACAGAAAATGATACACAAATTATTAGATGTTGCAAAACAACCATCCTTTGAAGTGCGAATCCACGACCTTAAGTGTGGACAGAAATGACAGTGTAGCAACAGAATGTGTTGAAACAAAGTACCATGGAACCTGCTATTAAGGTCACCTTGAGATTGGACAAAGGTGACCTGAATAGTGAGATGACTATTAATGGGACTAATATCCTATTCTTTACTGTATGTGGAATTAATTTGGGACTGTTCTAGGGTGACCTTAATTGCGAGGTGGCTGTATTACGGAGGTGGCTGTAAAGCAAGGTTCCACAGCACATAGTATTGTTGATGAAATGAGTAACTTCCTGGATGTAACAGCCTTCCCAGGCACCATGGGTTGCCATGTCACTGTGTCTACTTGAGAGCTAGGCGTGAGTGGCCACCATGGGCTGCCATGACACTGTGTCTACTTGAGAGATAGGCGTGATTGGCCTCCATGGGCTGCCATGTCAGTGTGTCTACTTGAGAGATAGGCGTGATTGGCCACCATGGGCTGCCATGTCACTGTGTCTACTTGAGAGATAGGCGTGATGGGCTGCCATGACAATGTGTCTACTTGAGAGATAGGCGTGATTGGCCTCCATGGGCTGCCATGTCCGTGTGTCTACTTGAGAGCTAGGCGTGATTGGCCACCATGGGCTGCCATGTCACTGTGTCTACTTGAGAGAGCGGCGCGATTGGCCACCATGGGCTACCATGTCACTGTGTCTACTTGAGAGCTAGGCATGATTGGCCTCCATGGGCTGCCATGTCACTGTGTCTACTTGAGAGATAGGCGTGATTGGCCACCATGGGCTGCCATGTCACTGTGTCTACTTGAGAGATAGGCGTGATTGGCCACCATGGGCTGCCATGTCACTGTGTCTACTTGAGAGATAGGCGTGATTGGCCACCATGGGCTGCCATGTCACTGTGTCTACTTGAGAGATAGGCGTGATTGGCCACCATGGGCTGCCATGTCACTGTGTCTACTTGAGAGATAGGCGTGATTGGCCACCATGGGCTGCCATGTCACTGTGTCTACTTGAGAGATAGGCGTGATGGGCTGCCATGACACTGTGTCTACTTGAGAGATAGGCGTGATTGGCCTCCATGGGCTGCCATGTCAGTGTGTCTACTTGAGAGCTAGGCGTGATTGGCCACCATGGGCTGCCATGTCACTGTGTCTACTTGAGAGAGCGGCGCGATTGGCCACCATGGGCTACCATGTCACTGTGTCTACTTGAGAGCTAGGCGTGATTGGCCACCATGGGCTGCCATGTCACTGTGTCTACTTGAGAGATAGGCGTGATTGGTCTCCATGGGCTGCCCTGTCACTGTATCTATTTCAGAGATAGGCGTGATTGGCCTCCATGGGCTGCCCTGTCACTGTATCTATTTTAGAGATAGGCGTGATTGGCCACCATGGGCTGCCCTGTCACTGTATCTATTTCAGAGATAGATGTGATTGGCAACCATTGAGGTTTTAGTTGGGAACTTGGCGGGGTCATTACGGAAATTGTTTTTGTCAAGTAGGCAGCCCTATTGTAGTGCCTTGGGCTGTCAGTACAGTCATCAGCCCTGTTGTAGTGCCTTGGCCTGTCAGTACAGTCATCAGCCTGTGAGACCAGTCAGTATTGACTGTGTCTGTCAGGTCCATTAGTGGTTGTGCACTCATGCGGAACGTGATCAATCAGCTGTGGCATAACCCATTTGTCATCTTGTCATTGCAACCATTAACTCATCCTTGGCTGGATGCAAATCCAATCTCTAATCCACCACTGACTAACAGCTATAGAGTTTAGGCTTCATGCTAAGCCTGTGATTGGGATTACTTCAGGGTTGTTCATGCTAAACCTATCATGTGATTGGAATTAGGGTGGATCATGCTAACCCTATACGTCACTGGGGTAGGGTTCATGACATGATCTTGTAGTAAGGCTGTTTCTGTATAATACCAAACAATACTGGCTGATGTGATATAGAAATTATTGTGTTTATCACACTGCCATCCCTTGAAATGAATCTGGTGTGAAAGTTCACTGTAGAGCCTTTGGCACCGGGATGTGACAACCAGGTGAAAGTTCAGTGTAGAGACTTTGGCAACGGGATGTGACAACCAGGTGAAAGTTCACTGTAGAGCCTTTGGCACCGGGATGTGACAACCAGGTGAAAGTTCACTGTAGAGCCTTTGGCACCGGGATGTGACAACCAGGTGAAAGTTCATTGTAGAGCCTTTGGCACCGGGATGTGACAACCAGGTGAAAGTTCATTGTAGAGCCTTTAGCACTGGGGTGTGACAACCAGGTGAAAGTTCACTGTAGAGCCTTTGGCACCAGGATGTGACAACCAGGTGAAAGTTCACTGTAGAGCCTTTGGCACCGGGATGTGACAACCAGGTGAAAGTTCAGTGTAGAGACTTTGGCAACGGGATGTGACAACCAGGTGAAAGTTCATTGTAGAGCCTTTGGCACCGGGATGTGACAACCAGGTGAAAGTTCACTGTAGAGCCTTTGGCACCGGGATGTGACAACAAGGTGAAAGTTCATTGTAGAGCCTTTGGCACCGGGATGTGACAACCAGGTGAAAGTTCACTGTAGAGCCTTTGGCACCAGGATGTGACAACCAGGTGAAAGTTCACTGTAGAGCCTTTGGCACCGGGATGTGACAACCAGGTGAAAGTTCAGTGTAGAGACTTTGGCAACGGGATGTGACAACCAGGTGAAAGTTCATTGTAGAGCCTTTGGCACCGGGATGTGACAACCAGGTGAAAGTTCATTGTAGAGCCTTTGGCACCGGGATGTGACAACCAGGTGAAAGTTTATTGTAGAGCCTTTAGCACCGGGATGTGACAACCAGGTGAAAGTTCATTGTAGAGCCTTTGGCACCGGGATGTGACAACCAGGTGAAAGTTTATTGTAGAGCCTTTGGCACCGGGATGTGACAACCACGTGAAAGTTTATTGTAGAGCCTTTGGCACCGGGATGTGACAACCACGTGAAAGTTCATTGTAGAGCCTTTGGCACCGGGATGTGACAACCAGGTGAAAGTTCATTGTAGAGCCTTTGGCACCGGGATGTGACAACCAGGTGAAAGTTCACTGTAGAGCCTTTGGCACCAGGATGTGACAACCAGGTGAAAGTTCACTGTAGAGCCTTTGGCACCGGGATGTGACAACCAGGTGAAAGTTCAGTGTAGAGACTTTGGCAACGGGATGTGACAACCAGGTGAAAGTTCATTGTAGAGCCTTTGGCACCGGGATGTGACAACCAGGTGAAAGTTCATTGTAGAGCCTTTGGCACCGGGATGTGACAACCAGGTGAAAGTTTATTGTAGAGCCTTTAGCACCGGGATGTGACAACCAGGTGAAAGTTCATTGTAGAGCCTTTGGCACCGGGATGTGACAACCAGGTGAAAGTTTATTGTAGAGCCTTTGGCACCGGGATGTGACAACCACGTGAAAGTTTATTGTAGAGCCTTTGGCACCGGGATGTGACAACCACGTGAAAGTTCATTGTAGAGCCTTTGGCACCGTGATGTGACAACCAGGTGAAAGTTCAGTGTAGAACCTTTGGCACCGGGATGTGACAACCAGGTGAAAGTTCAGTGTAGAGCCTTTGGCACCGGGATGTGACAACCAGGTGAAAGTTCAGTGTAGAGCATTTGGCACCGAGATGTGACAACCAGGTGAAAGTTCACTGTAAAGCCTTTGGCACTGGGATGTGACAACCAGGAAAAACCAAGAACTAGAACTACACATGACACAAATGTATGTCAGTGATGAAGACAAAGATACTGAGTATTGGGTACTTGACTTGTAAATCATCAACTTTTGTTTCATCCAGTGATATACATCTGATGTGTCACCTTCATTTACCCTGGTTCTTCTTTCAACTCTCCTGTCATCTTTCATGTTATTCATGAAATGTTGCTCTATTTTAGTTTTTGTTCTGTTCCCTGCTAGATGGGGGTGAATAGTCTTCACGCAGTAAATGCATTGTGGCTGAATTCTTCCCAGAGAAGTCAAGGTGTGGGGACTGGATGCCATTCTTTATAAGGTCTGGGTAAATTGGGTAAAAGAATGGCTTATTTTTATACTTTAACTGAGACTGCATCTGATAATGTACTTTCAGATGTGCATGACGTCATTAACAGAAATTCTTATGTTGGAAAATTAAAGTGTAAAATTGTCAGGAGCGTAACACATTTATCGTGACATTTAAAAAATGCATCATTTTGAAATTGCAGTAAACAAAAAATGCCAACAGCAAACTATACAAACATATAGTTTTATCAATGTAGGATTATTAGAGAAACATTTGCTAGCTGTTGGGTAGTGTGGCTTCATTTGTGACCAGTATACGTGACTCTATACACATATAAACACATGGTTTACAATATACGTGACTCTATACACATATAAACACATGGTTTACAATATACGTGACTCTATACACATATAAACACATGGTTTACAATATACGTGACTCTATACACATATAAACACATGGTTTACAATATACGTGACTCTATACACATATAAACACATGGTTTACAATATACGTGACTCTATACACATATAAACACATGGTTTACAATATACGTGACTCTATACACATATAAACACATGGTTTACAATATACGTGACTCTATACACATATAAACACATGGTTTACAATATACGTGACTCTATACACATATAAACACATGGTTTACAATATACGTGACTCTATACACATATAAACACATGGTTTACAATATACGTGACTCTATACACATATAAACACATGGTTTACAATATACGTGACTCTATACACATATAAACACATGGTTTACAATATACGTGACTCTATACACATATAAACACATGGTTTACAAACAAAGAAAATTAAGCTCCTCTTGGATTCAAGGTCCTATAAAACAGAACACAAAAAGAATTTGTTTTCACCTGGTGTTGTTGATTTTTGCTAATTATATATCCTGATGTTTTTGTATAATGGTTCCTTATATATTTATACTGAAACTACAGGACTGTATTCCCATTACCCCACATTTGTCAGGAGGGTAACATTGCTGAGAGCTAAGACTGCCAGAGTTAGACACATTGTTTTAGAATTACTTGTTGACATGTTCAGTCATTGTAGCTCCTATGTCTGTTACATGAATGAGATAAAACATGATAATATGTATTCATTAAGGTGGTAGCTGACCTAATAGTCTTGTCAGGAGTGTAACATTTTTAGTGGAATTCTAAGTATTTGTATTAATTAGATAGCACCATTGCCATTGGTGTATTTGTTTACATAAAATATCACTTTGCCATAATAATACAATAAAAATGAATAGTTTGAGAGCTGCACAGTAGTTTAGATGTTCAAAATTGACTCTAAATATATATAAATCAGATACTTTAAAAATTATCTTCTATTACACAAATAACTTGTTTGAACCAATAAAAATTGGCTTAATTTGTGGTATGCACATTTTAAAGCAATCACAGTATGTTAGATTTCAGTCACATTTAATTTGAAAACTTTACAAATATAATGTCAGGAGTGTAACGGATTTTGTGCCAATATATGATGTTAATTCAAATGCTCAATGTGTCCACACAAGTTGTACAAATGGTTCAGAATTGTTTATGGAAGTTTCCTTGTTACCAGGCAGGGTTCCATACTAGTTAAGATGTTCAAAATTGATTATTATATTGAAAATACTTGAAAAATGATCTTCTATTGCACCAAAAGTGTTTGAACCAATATAAATTGGTTTAATTTGTGGTAGGCACATTTAAAAAACACATGATTTGTGCCATACTCAGGCATTTAGTATGCATGCTGCATTGTAGAAAACAATCACAGTTTGTTTGATTTCAATTACATTTAGTTTTAAAACTGAACAAATATAATGTCAGGAGTGTAACAGGTTTGGTGCCAATATACCAGGTAAATTGAAATGCTCAATGTGTAAAGACAAGTTGTACAACTGGTTTGACATTGTTTGTAGAAGTTTCCTTGTTACAAAGGAGGGCTCCATACTAGTTAAGATGTTCAATATTGATTATACTATTGATCAGGTACTAGAAAACTGATCTTCTGTTACACCAATACCATGTTTGAACCAATAGAAAATGGCTTTATTTGTGGTAGGCACATTTTAAATACCCATGATTTGTACCATTCTTAAGCATTTAGTACGTTGCATCAGAGAAAACAATCACAGTTTGTTTAATTGCAATCACATTTAATTTTAAAACCAGACAAATATAATGTCTGGGGTGTAACAAATTTGGTACCTATGTCCATTCAAATGCTTAATGTGTCAAGACAAATTGTCCAACTAGTTTGAAATTTTGTTTACAAGTTTGTTACATTTTTTATTTAAATGATGTTTTTTTTTAAACAGACGTTTTGACCCCATAAAAATAAGATTATTTGAGAATTATCACATTCATACGCCCAAAAGTGGTATCAAAGTTAAGTACAAAATGTTTTTTATCATGGAAGAACAAACAAAAAGTGCTTAATTTGATTACATGGGTTTATATAGGTGGTAATAAAAAATTCTTAAAGCTGAGATTTTTGTTGAGTCATTGCCAATAAACCCTTGATAACAATAACAAACATTGAGTCAATATATTAAGTTTTATAGCCTAGAATGTGCATGGACCATGCAGGAATAAAGTAAATAACAGATTTTTATAAATTGATATTTCACCCCTTATGTCACACACGATGAGCCATGTTATGGACACAGGCCATAAGAACTTTAGGTTAAAACTGAACTAGTGATGGTGCACAAATGTGTCTCTTTAATTTAAAACTGGACTAGTGATGGTGCACAAATGTATCTCTTTAGTTTAAAACTGAACTAGTGATGGTGCACACATGTGTCTAGTTTAAAATTGAACTAGTGATGGTGCACAAATGTATCTCTAGTTTAAAACTGAACTAGTGATGGTGCACAAATGTGTCTCTTTAGTTTAAAACTGAACTAGTGATGGTGCACAAATGTGTCTCTTTAGTTTAAAATTGAACTAGTGATGGTGCACAAATGTGTCTACTTGCTGTCAGGTGTGTTGTTGACTAGTTATGTTGTGTGCTTGCACGTGCCGCATGCGTGGGTGTGTGTGTGTGGATGTGTGTGTTAGAGATGGTTTGAGTGGTGTGTGTGTGTGCGTGGGTGCGTGCGTGGATGCGTGCGTGCGTGCGTATGTGTGTTATAGACATTGTGTGTACGTTACATATGTGTTGATGTATCACAAATGTGTTGCATATGTTACAGACGCGGTTTGTGTTACTGACATGTCATGTGTTATCCAGATAGTTTTGAAACCCAAATAGCAACTCGGTTCGTACTAGTCTGCACCGCAGCAGTTGTGCATTGCCGCACCACACGCATAAAAAGAGCGATATAGCAGCAAATATTGATCCAAACTGGGGCACTATTTACGCCTCCGAAGGGTGCTATGATGCAATTTTCTTAAACGTAAACATGCCTAGGATAGTGTTGAATAATAGAACTAACTCACTGAGGTATCAAAGTTAGGCAAAACTCAAATTATAACGGCGAAATCGAGGTGGGTCCATACTTGACACAAGTGCCCACTAGTCTTATTCAACTAATGTTCTATGCCGTTTTAGCAAAAATAAGAAATGTGATTTGTAAGATATCTTTGTGCTAAATGTATAATACATATTCCGACAAAGTTGTGCAAATAAACTTTTGGGAACGTTGATTTGAGTGAAGTACTTACATGCATAAACCACCGGAGTTCATATCATAAAAGATGCCTGTTGCCCAAAGCCGTATATTATAACAGATTATTAACACCTTGGGATAGGCAATGATATGTTTGCACAGAATGTGGATATACTAAACAACTTACACTGTTTTAGAAAAACAAATTTTTTTTAGAAACGTTCTTGCAATTAATATTAACATACTTTTGTAGCATTCCAGAAATGACTGTTTAGGAACAGAGGACACCAATTTAACATCATAATAATAATAATTTAAAGGTGATGATAAGGGAAAGAGTCTTCAGATGATACCACTGTCACTGACTCTGTCGGCATGGTAATAAGGCCTAGTGTTAGGGCAAGAGAAACATCACCACAACCAAGTACCAGTGGTCAAATGGAAACCACACCTCAACACGATGAAGCAACCAAGATTAGTGACTTATCTATCATGATTACACCATACTACATTTACAAGTAGTGTAATACACCTGTTTACATGCTATCTTGTTGTTTTATATCTTCATCTCTATATTCAATAGTAAATGTTAAAACATACCTACCGAATGCACCATTTTTAAGCTAGTTTAAAAAAAATCGCTAGGGGACCCCCCCTAGCAACGCTTCACGCATGTACTGCTCGCATGACCCACCTCTACAACCTCGCCCATCATTTTAACCAGGTGAAACACTGACAGACAATTTGTGTTACAGATGTGTGATGTTACAGGCGTGTGTTGTGTTACAACCGTGTTGTGTTACAGATGTGTTGTGTTACAGCCATGTTGTGTTACAGGCGTGTGTTGTATTACAGACATGTTACGTGTTATAGTCATCATGTGTTACAGTCATGTCATGTGTTACAGCTGCATCATGTGTTACAACTGTGTCATGTGTTACCGTCATGTCATGTGTTAGAATCATGTCATGTGTTACAGCCATGTCATGTGTTACAAACGTGTCATGTGTTAGTCATGTCATGTGTTACAGCCATATCATGTAGTACAGTCATGTCATGTGTTACAGACGTGCCAGGCGGGCTGGGAGTGGTGGTGTGCTCCAGCCCAGGGCTGAGACGTAAGCTGCGGCGGTGTGATGTGCTGGGGCCAGGTGGAGACAGCCTGGAGCCAGCCTTACTGCCCGTGGTCCAACTCACCAAGCCTATCCTCTATTCGCCCGTGCTCCAGTGCAAGGTTGTGTCCTCCTCCAACCTGTCATCGCGCTCCACTTGCTCCAGCGTCACCGACTCCAGCAGTGACGACTCGCGACTCTCGAAGACCGTCACGTCGTCACAACGCACAGAGACTGATGATAGCGACTCCGTGAGTGAGAGTGTGAGAGATCGTGATGACAGCGGCGTCACCACCGATGACAGTCACGACACAGAGATCGACCTCATTCGACAACCACGATACGTGTGACCTCGGATCTGTCACACCGGTCAACTACACAGGTCAAGACAGGAGTGGACATTGAATGTTGGCTGCCCACATGTGATGTTCTTGTCCAGTATTGTCCCCATCAGATACTCCCAAATACTCTCTCTGACACTCATGTATACTCTCAGATACTCCCTCAGATACTTTCTCTCTCACTCTCTGTTACTCTCTCAGATACTTCTTCAGATACGCTCTCTGATACTCGGTTACTCTCACATATACTCTCTCAGATACGCTCTCTGATACTTGGTTACTCTCACATATACTCTCTCAGATACTTCTTCAGATATGCTCTCTGATACTCGGTTACTCTCACTTATATACTCTCTCAGATACTTCTTCAGATACGCTCTCTGATACTCGGTTACTCTCACATATACTCTCTCAGATACTTCTTCAGATATGCTCTCTGATACTCGGTTACTCTCACATATACTCTCTCAGATACTTCTTCAGATACACTCTCTGATACTCAGTTACTCTCACATATACTCTCTCAGATACTTCTTCGGATACGCTCTCTGATACTCGGTTACTCTCACATATACTCTTTCTCTGAGATACAGTCAGTGATACACTCTTAGATACTCTCAGATACTCACACACAATGGGCTCTTCGCTTCCTTAGAAGGGATATAAGGTTTTCAAATACTCTAATAATATTTGCTGCGTTTTGCTTCTGTTTGTCCACATTGGTTAAGACCGTAAGTGATGTTGCGCGGCGCATTTAGAATATGCACATAGCACCTTTAGTTTACTCACAACATGCGACAATCACCAACGCAAGGTGCAGCTGGTGTGTGTAGCTTTGCTTTAGTAGTAACGGGTCTGCTTTCTGTTGTGGTTGGCGCAATGGTATAGTCATCACTCAAGAGATGACTGAATAGTAATCACTCCACGGTTTGACTGAATAGTAACCATCCTATGGTTTCACTGAATAGTAGCAATCCATATTTATTCTGCTGTAATGTTTTTTTGGAAGCATCTGTAGATATTGCATAGCATACATTGTTACAGCTTATGAGATAATCAGTTATGATGTGTTATTGTCTAGTGAATGACTGGTTGTGACTATCATAGTAGTAGTCGTTGGTGCTTTGTAAGAATGTTGCTGGTATGAGTCAGTGATCTGTAAGTATGTTAATGATGACCTCACATTGTTGTCAGACTGAAGTCAGTCAAGCAATACATAGCACACACACATCTTATGTATTACGTATGTGGAACCAGGATGTTAACTCACGAAGCACTCTCAAATATGTTATATGCATTTGATCACATACTGTAGAGATAGTTGAAATGTCTCGTATTCAAGAAATGCGTATGTTGGTTGTCAGGTCATCCAACAGTGTGCACTGCCGTGTAAACTGTATTCACTGTAAACAAGACTGAGTGTAATATGTACAATAAAATGTACCATAAATGTACAATAAAATGTATAATAACTAAATTATAGACATGTCATGTCTTGCCATGTTGGTTGGGATGTGCCAATCGTGGAGTGTTTTTAAATGTCGCATAGAGCTACTCATTAAAATAAATCCAAACCGTGTTTTGTTGTCACTTGTTTTTTATATCCTGTTAATAAGTCAACTTATTGTTGACTGAGGTGTTTCAGTTTTACTCTTTCGAAAACTGTTTCTAGGTCAAAATGGAACCATTCTTTGTTAACAGTTGATCATACTTTGATAATGATGCTAACTTTGATAATGCACTAGTGCCAGAATGAAGTTAATAATGGTTGGACTGGGCTGGAGCTTCACCTCTCCACTGTTGGACCGGGACATTTGGAAGACAGGAGCTGTTGAAAATATGTATCAAGGTGATGTCCATTTTCGAAGTTGTCCAAAAATCACCAACTGCACCACACCTTTTGAGACTGACCAACACTGCACCTGCTGTGCCAAAATATCCTCCACTTTGCCCCCACACAACTCTCAAAATTTTAAAAGGTCAAGTCATGTAGTATAATAGGAAAAGTCAACTGATCTTTTCACACACTACACTCGGTGATAATGTTACTTCAAGCCATCTCAAGTTACACCCATGTATAGAAAATATTCCTCACCAGTGAACTGGTCAAACACATTGCAGTCTTGTCCTCACTATAAGGTAAAGTTTGTGCTATGGGGCCCCAAGGTATCACACTGGTCCATTAATGTTGTGGCTCAATGTATTACTTTGGTCCATTAATGTAGTGGTCCAAGGTATCACTTTGATCCATTAATGTAGTGGCTCAATGTATCACTTTAGTCCAATAATGTAGTGGCCCAAGGTATCACTTTGGTCCATTAATCTAGTGGCCCATGGTATCACTTTGGTCCATTAATGTAGTGGTTCAATGTATTACTTTGGTCCATTAACATAATGGTCCAAGGTATCACTTTGGCCCATTAATGTAGTGGCTCAATGTATCACTTTGGTCCATTAATGTAGTGATCCAAGGTATCACTGGTCCATTAATATAGTGGCTCAATGTATCACTTTGGTCCATTAATGTAGTGATCCAAGGTATCACTTTGGTCCATTAATGTAGTGACTCAATGTATCACTTTGGTCCATTAATGTAGTGGCCCAAGGTATCACTTTGATCCATTAATATAGTGGCCCAAAGTATCACTTTGGTCCATTAATATAGTGGCTCAATGTATCACTTTGGTCCATTAATCTAGTGGCCCAAGGTATCACTTTTGTCCATTAATATAGTGGTCCAACATATCACTTTGGTCCATTAATGTAGTGGCTCAATGTATCACTTTGGTCCATTAATGTAGTGGTTCAATGTATCATTTTGGTACTTTAATGTAGTGCCCCAAGGTATCACTGATCCATTAATGTAGTGGCTCAATATATCACTTTGGTCCATTAATGTAGTGGCTCAATGTATCACTTTGGTCCATTAATATAGTGGCTCAATGTATCATTTTGGTCCATTAATGTAGTGGCCCAAGGTATCACTTAGGTCCATTAATATAGTGGGCCAACATATCACTTTGGTCCATTAATGTAGTGGTTCAAGGTATCACTTTGGTCCATTAATGTAGTGACCCAAGGTATCACTTTGGTACATTAATGTAGTGACCCAAGGTATCACTTAGGTCCATTAATGTAGTGGCTCAATGTATCATGTTGGTCCATTAATGTAGTGGCTCAATGTATCATGTTGGTCCATTAATGTAGTGGCCCAAGGTATCACTTTGATCCATTAATGTTGTGGCTCAATGTATCACTTTGGTCCATTCATGTGGTGACCCATGGCATCACTTTGGTTCATTCATGTAGTGGCCCAAGGCATCATTTTGATTTAATCATGTAGTGGCCCAATGCATCACTTTGGTTTATTCATGTAGTGGCCCAATATATCACTTTGGTCCATTCATGTGGTGACCCATGGCATCACTTTGGTTCATTCATGTAGTGGCCCAAGGCATCATTTTGATTTAATCATGTAGTGGCCCAATGTATCACTTTGGTTCATTCATGTAGTGGCATAATGCATCACTTTGGTTCATTCATGTAGTGGCCCAGTATATAACTTTGTTCCTTCATGTGATGGCCCAAAGTATCACTTAGTTCCATTCTTGTGGTGGCTCAATGTATCACTTTGGTCCATTAATGTAGTGGTTCAATGTATCATTTTGGTACTTTAATGTAGTGCCCCAAGGTATCACTTTGATCCATTAATGTAGTGGCTCAATATATCACTTTGGTCCATTAATGTAGTGGCTCAATGTATCATTTTGGTCCACTAATGTAGTGGCCCAAGGTATCACTTTGGTCCATTAATATAGTGGGCCAACATATCACTTTGGTCCATTAATGTAGTGGTTCAAGGTATCACTTTGGTCCATTAATGTAGTGACCCAAGGTATCACTTTGGTACATTAATGTAGTGGCTCAATGTATCACTTTGGTACATTAATGTAGTGGCCCAAGGTATCACTTTGATCCATTAATGTTGTGGCTCAATGTATCACTTTGGTCCATTCATGTGGTGACCCATGGCATCACTTTGGTTCATTCATGTAGTGGCCCAAGGCATCATTTTGATTTAATCATGTAGTGGCCCAATGCATCACTTTGGTTTATTCAAGTAGTGGCCCAATATATCACTTTGGTCCATTCATGTGGTGACCCATGGCATCACTTTGGTTCATTCATGTAGTGGCCCAAGGCATAATTTTGATTTAATCATGTAGTGGCCCAATGTATCACTTTGGTTCATTCATGTAGTGGGGTAATGCATCACTTTGGTTCATTCATGTAGTGGCCCAGTATATAACTTTGTTCCTTCATGTGATGGCCCAAAGTATCACTTAGTTCCATTCTTGTGGTGGCCCAATGTATCACTTTGGTCTATTCCTGTAGTGGTCCAAGGCCTCACGTTGGTTCATTCGTGTAATGGCCCAAGGCATCACTTTGGTTCATTCATGTAGTGGCCCGTTATATCACTTTGGTTCATTACTGTAGTGGCCCAATGTATCACTTTGATTCATTCATGCAGTGGCCCAAAGCATCACTTTGGTTCATTTATGTATTTGCCCAAAGCATCACTTTGGTTCATTCATGAAGTGGCCCAAGGCATCACATTGGTTCATTCATGTTGTGGCCCAATATATCACTTTGGTTCATTCATTTAATGGCCTAAGGCATCACTTTGATTCATTCATGTAGTGACCCACAATATCACTGGTGTATTTATGTGGTGGCCCAAGGTATCACGTTGGTTCATTCATGTAGTGGCCCAAGGCATCACTTGGATTCATTCATGTAATGGCCCAAGGCATCACTTCGGTTCATTCCTGTAGTAGTCCAAGGCATCACTGAGGTTCATTCATGTAGTGGTCCAAATGATCACATTGGTTCATTTATGTAGTTGCCCAAGGCACCACTTTGGTTCATTCATGTAGTTATCCAAGGCATTACTTTGGTTCATTCATGTAGCGGCCCATAGGATCACTTTGGTTCATTCATGTAGTGGCTCAAGGCATCACTTTGTTTCATTCATGTAGTGGCCCAAGGCATCACTTTGGTTCATTCATGTAGTGGTCCAAAGGATCACATTAGTTCATTCATTTAATTGCCCTAGGCATCACTTTGTTTCATTCATGTAGTGACCCAAGGCATCACTTTGTTTCATTCATGTAGAGGCCCATGGCATCACTTTGTTTCATGCATGTGGTGACCCAGGATAATCATATGTTGGTCACACATCTATGACGCCATAATTAGTCACATTCGTCTAAACTATCACCGAAGCTGTCGTCGTACTCACTATATCGTAATCCAATTTTTCTCGGATCTGTGGAGACTCCCAGTGCTATGTCGTGAGCTGTGGTGTTTGTGGAGCCGCGTACACTGCCAGACATTAACTCTCGAAGGGCTGTTGTTGGCAGCATTCTGTGTCATCAAAAGGTTGTTAACCGTCTCGTGTGTACGCCACTGAAGGGGTCAATCACCATTTGGCGTCATTATAACGGGGTTGTAATGCAGGGTTTCAGAGAATGTCAACCTTTGACTCGATATTGTTTAACAAGGTCAACAGTAATCCGACATGTTTGTATTATTATTCTGTCAACCCATTTGTCCTTGATCGTGAAAGACAGCGCCGATCCCACGTAGTTCGGGGGCTAGAAGCATGGGAACGTAGTTCGGGGGCTAGAAGCATGGGAACGTAGTTCGGGGGCTAGAAGCAAGGGGACGTAGTTCGGGCGCTAGAAGCATGGGGACGTAGTTCGGGCGCTACAAGCATGGGGACTTAGTTCGGGGGCTAGAAGCATGGGGACGTAGTTCGGGGGCTAGAAGCATGGGGACGTAGTTCGGGCGCTAGAAGCATGGGGACGTAGTTCGGGGGCTAGAAGCATGGGGACATAGTTCGGGCGCTAGAAGAATGGGGACGTAGTTCGGGGGCTAGAAGCATTGGTATGTAGTTCGGAGGCTAGAAGCATGGGGACGTAGTTCGGGGGCTAGAAGCATGGGGAAGTAGTTCGGGGGCTAGAAGCATGGGGACGTAGTTCGGGCGCTAGAAGCATGGGGACGTAGTTTGGGGGCTAGAAGCATGGGGACGTAGTTCGGGGGCTAGAAGCATTGGGACGTAGTTCGTGGGCTAGAAGCATGGGGGACGTAGTTCGGGGGCTAGAAGCATGGGGAAGTAGTTCGGGGGCTAGAAGCATTGGGACGTAGTTCGGGGGTTAGAAGCATGGGGAAGTAGTTCGGGCGCTAGAAGCATGGGGACGTAGTTCGGGGGCTAGAAGCATGGGAACGTGCCTAGAAATTCACTGTAAATTCCCCAACGAAATGAACTATTTTCATAGCACATTTTAGGGCTGCGGTTCTTAACCCCTGGGTCTCGACCCAAAATTGGGTCTGACTTTTAGAACTTGTTCGTATTTCCTGTACCAGATGCTCGTGTGACAAATAATTTAGAACCCTATGCCAAATGTTGGATGCACTTAAAATGCAGTGTGATATCTTATCTGGCGGCATTTCTAATTCACGCAGCATTGTGGCGTACATTGGCTGCGCTCGATTGGTCAGGCCTGAGTTGGACCTGCGACATATCCCGACTTCACCCTACCACGTGATCTGTCTACTTGTCAGTCGAGGAGAGATCGGGTCGCGGTACAGGTGTGTTTGGTAGATGGACAGAAAAAGAATGACTTTGTGGACTATGACCATGATGATGTTGAGAATGACAATGTCAATCAGGTTGTGATGCAGCCTGTAGGAAATATCGTGATACCAAACAATCGTGGACTTGATGGAAGAATCAAGAGGATTAACAACACAAACAATGGTGGACTTGATGGAAGAATCAAGACGATTAACATCACAAACAATGGTGGACTTGATGGAAGAATCAAGAGGATTAACATCACAAACAATGGTGGACTTGATGGAAGAATCAAGACGATTAACAACACAAACAATGGTGGACTTGATGGAAGAATCAAGAGGATTAACAACACAAACAATGGTGGACTTGATGGAAGAATCAAGAGGATTAACAACACAAACAATGGTGGACTTGATGGAAGAATCAAGACGATTAACAACACAAACAATGGTGGACTTGATGGAAGAATCAAGAGGATTAACAACACAAACAATGGTGGACTTGATGGAAGAATCAAGACGATTAACATCACAAACAATGGTGGACTTGATGGAAGAATCAAGAGGATTAACAACACAAACAATGGTGGACTTGATGGAAGAATCAAGAGGATTAACATCACAAACAATGGTGGACTTGATGGAAGAATCAAGACGATTAACAACACAAACAATGGTGGACTTGATGGAAGAATCAAGACGATTAACAACACAAACAATGGTGGACTTGATGGAAGAATCAAGAGGATTAACAACACAAACAATGGTGGACTTGATGGAAGAATCAAGAGGATTAACATCACAAACAATGGTGGACTTGATGGAAGAATCAAGAGGATTAACATCACAAACAATGGTGGACTTGATGGAAGAATCAAGACGATTAACAACACAAACAATGGTGGATTTGATGGAAGAATCAAGACGATTAACATCACAAACAATGGTGGACTTGATGGAAGAATCAAGACGATTAACAACACAAACAATGGTGGACTTGATGGAAGAATCAAGAGGATTAACAACACAAACAATGGTGGACTTGATGGAAGAATCAAGAAGATTAACAACACAAACAATGGTGGACTTGATGGAAGAATCAAGAGGATTAACAACACAAACAATTGTGGACTTGATGGAAGAATCAAGAGGATTAACAACACAAACAATGGTGGACTTGATGGAAGAATCAAGACGATTAACATCACAAACAATGGTGGACTTGATGGAAGAATCAAGACGATTAACAACACAAACAATGGTGGACTTGATGGAAGAATCAAGACGATTAACAACACAAACAATGGTGGACTTGATGGAAGAATCAAGAGGATTAACAACACAAACAATGGTGGACTTGATGGAAGAATCAAGAGGATTAACATCACAAACAATGGTGGACTTGATGGAAGAATCAAGACAACAAACAATGGTGGACTTGATGGAAGAATCAAGAGGATTAACAACACAAACAATGGTGGACTTGATGGAAGAATCAAGACGATTAACAACACAAACAATGGTGGACTTGATGGAAGAATCAAGACGATTAACAACACAAACAATGGTGGACTTGATGGAAGAATCAAGAGGATTAACAACACAAACAATGGTGGACTTGATGGAAGAATCAAGACGATTAACAACACAAACAATGGTGGACTTGATGGAAGAATCAAGACGATTAACAACACAAACAATGGTGGACTTGATGGAAGAATCAAGAGGATTAACAACACAAACAATGGTGGACTTGATGGAAGAATCAAGAGGATTAACATCACAAACAATGGTGGACTTGATGGAAGAATCAAGACGATTAACAACACAAACAATGGTGGACTTGGTGGACTTGATGAAGAATCAAGACGATTAACAACACAAACAATGGTGGACTTGATGGAAGAATCAAGAGGATTAACAACACAAACAATGGTGGACTTGATGGAAGAATCAAGAAGATTAACAACACAAACAATGGTGGACTTGATGGAAGAATCAAGAGGATTAACAACACAAACAATTGTGGACTTGATGGAAGAATCAAGAGGATTAACAACACAAACAATGGTGGACTTGATGGAAGAATCAAGACGATTAACATCACAAACAATGGTGGACTTGATGGAAGAATCAAGACGATTAACAACACAAACAATGGTGGACTTGATGGAAGAATCAAGACGATTAACAACACAAACAATGGTGGACTTGATGGAAGAATCAAGAGGATTAACAACACAAACAATGGTGGACTTGATGGAAGAATCAAGAGGATTAACAACACAAACAATGGTGGACTTGATGGAAGAATCAAGAGGATTAACAACACAAACAATGGTGGACTTGATGGAAGAATCAAGAGGATTAACAACACAAACAATGGTGGACTTGATGGAAGAATCAAGACGATTAACATCACAAACAATGGTGGACTTGATGGAAGAATCAAGACGATTAACAACACAAACAATGGTGGACTTGATGGAAGAATCAAGAGGATTAACATCACAAACAATGGTGGACTTGATGGAAGAATCAAGACGATTAACATCACAAACAATGGTGGACTTGATGGAAGAATCAAGACGATTAACAACACAAACAATGGTGGACTTGATGGAAGAATCAAGACGATTAACATCACAAACAATGGTGGACTTGATGGAAGAATCAAGAGGATTAACAACACAAACAATGGTGGACTTGATGGAAGAATCAAGAGGATTAACAACACAAACAATGGTGGACTTGATGGAAGAATCAAGAGGATTAACATCACAAACAATCGTGGACTTGATGAAAGAATCAAGAGGATTAACATCACAAACAATCTGTAATCAGAGGTTTAAGCGTTGTCATTACTACTGGTCACCCCCTCTACATTACATCTGTTGGTTTGATGATGAACTTTGTTTTATTCTTTATATTCTTCAATGGCAGACATTTTTTTTCATTTCTATTCCATTGCCCAAGTGTACAAGCAATAAAATGTTTTGTTTAAGTGAAAACAAATCCAAG
Organism: Paraescarpia echinospica; assembly: GCA_020002185.1. Lineage (NCBI taxonomy): Eukaryota > Metazoa > Annelida > Polychaeta > Sabellida > Siboglinidae > Paraescarpia > Paraescarpia echinospica. Next base: position 78,862,358 of record CM034532.1, on the reverse strand, counting down.
TAGCAGTCTATTTTTCCTAACACGGTGAGGTAAATAACCGTTGTTGTTTTATGTTTTGATGGTTGGTTTCCTAAAAGCAACTGAAAATAGATTATTGTGGCTAGTTATATGGTAACCTAGAACTGTTCATTTTGAAAACCCTAAATGTGCAAGTGTTTTAAAAGGAGTAATGTATAAAAACAAAAAGGCTGTGACAAAGCATTATATGTTTATACTTTTATTATATCAACTTGTTTTTATCACGAAAATAAATTCACCAGAATAAATGCAAACTTATGTGCTATTCTATAATGAAATAACGGCGCCATCCTGAACCGCATGGAACCCTCCCAAACTGGACGAGCAATCCGTGCTACACCGGATTGATGTGTGCGCAATACGGCCGGGTCAAACAAATGCTAAATAAGCAGACCGGGTGCACCGCGTGCTACAGCGATCTGACCAATCGAGTGCAGCCATTGTTGTTTCGTCTCGCATGCATCTGGTAAGCTCAATTCATATTGGATACACTGGGTGAACATTAGTACCGTTTTCGATTCAATACATATAGTGCAGTCGGAGTCCCGAAGGCAGTCCGATGTTGTGTTCAGCGTCCTTCTGGTAGCTCATGCGACGGACTTATCAATGACCCCGAGTGTCCAAAGGTAGGGTAGTGTCGCGAGCTCGTGGCTGCTGGTATCAAGAAGAGTGAGGAAGCTGTGCAGCGAACACTCACTGCTATCCAGAACTTCACCGACCCATTCGCCATCCCTGACAAAGACCGGCTCTACAACGTCGCATCCAGTTTTAATGTTTCCCCGGAGGTTGAGGTCAATGTCATTCGAGTTGAAACATTTGGTAAGGAAGCCAAGAAGGCCTTCATCAGTGATTGTTTCCAGAATGGGTCATCTGTGGAGACCTTCTTTGAACCCATCAAAAAGCAGACGCTGAAGACGATGGAGGCCTCCAACAAGACGGTCTAGCTCACCGCCTCACAGCGAAAACTCATCCAGTACTGTGAGCAGAGCAACTTGGCCTTTATGCTTCTTATCAAGTCGCAGCTCCTGGATGAGTCTCTCGAACTTGATGAATTTATGCGGTACTCCCTCACCCCTGTTCCTCCCTGCCTCGGCACCCCCGACGGATTCTTTGCCAAAACGAACAAGACCTCCATGCTACACTTCTTGTTGGATGACAACCCCGAGGAGGTGCCCTACCCAAAAAGACGCGATCCACATCCAGGATGGTATGGCTCTCTGGTACGTGCTCACCAATCTGCCCCAGACGAGCGGTGACATTTGTCTCCAGGTGCTGGACCAGATGGTTTCCATAAAAACGTTGTGTTCTCCACGGACTGCTATCATGCAGACTCTATCCAGGCACAGGAGAGATTGCGTCGTGGCTTCTCACAGACGTACATCAATGATGGCCCGGCACCAGGAATATCGCCTACTTCAAGCTGTTCCTGGCGAGCAACAGGTTTGGAGCAACAAGGCGGCGGCCTCGCGACCCGAGGAGTGCGGGGCAGCGGTTGCCATTGTGGAGGGGAAGGCACACCAGCTTGACTCATCCAATGGTGAAGTGACTACGCGCGAGATCCATTAGTTGTCCTCTGACCAGAAGGAGACGGACACTCGGGTCGTTCTCTACCTCCACGATGCCGCCAAGCAGGAGTACAAGTCGGCTGTAGTGAGAACTCCTGATAGTGACATATTCTTAATCCTCCTCCACCACTCGCACTCCATCAGCTTCTATCTATCTCGACACTTGCATGGGCAAGCACCGCCAGATTGTCAACGTGACGGAGCTGGCCAAGTCACTGGAGCACGAGTACTGCACGACGCTGCTCGGGTTCTACGTGTTCTCAGGCGAGGACTGCACCAGCGCCTTCAATGGCAAAGGCAGAAGCTCCAGAAGAACCCCAATATCACAACGTTTTCAGGCAACTTGGTGATGACTGGACGGTGAAGCCGGAGGTGATGGCAGATTTGGAGGCCTTCACCTGCCTCTTGTACGGCCAGGCTTGCGAGACATCAGTGGATGCTGTGCGAGGCACGATGCTGATGAAGGTGGTGGGAGAAAACGAGAAGCTCACCACCAAGACCAAAGTTGACCTGGCTCTCCTTCCACTCTGCAAGAATAATCTAATTCCCCATGTTGGCCGGGTCAACTACCGACTAGCCAACTCTAGCGGGCCACCCAGCCTCGCTTCTGGCGACCCAAGCCCTACGATCGATGATAGGCATGGATGGGTGAAGACTGAGAAGGGTGTCCTGGAGCCAGTGTGGTCGTGTGGACCCATCTTGCCCCCCTCACTCAATGACTTGCTAGAGAAAGCTGCAGTGGAGGAGGAGGGGGAACAGGAAGATGATCTGGAGATTGACTACGATGAGCTGCTTCTTGGCGATGATGATGATTAGTGTGTAATGTCGAGGATAAGTTACGGGTACATAGTACTTGAGTAGATGTAGATACTGATAGTACTGGGTAGTTTTTATGTAGTTTCCTTTCTACTTGGACTCACAATTAGCCCATTTTCTGTCTAGTAGTGGCATATAATGTTGAGTCAGTGCTTATGCGCAATCACATATCCTTAGCTCTTAGTACTTTACTCGATTTCCGGCATGAAAATATGGTATCATGTGCATTTTGAGGCAACAAATCTCATTGAATCATCAAAATAGCCTTCTCAAGCGATTCCTCATGCCATTGTTATACGAAAAAGTGGGTTCATTTGTTTTTGTACGATGAATGGTTCAAAAGTTATAGGTATCTTTGATTTTATCAGTCGCGCGTAACAAAATCCAAGATGGCCGCCAAACGGACCCCTTCGGACATTATTTGGAAATGGGAACATCCAATTTTTAGTTGTTTAATTTAGAAATCCACTGGGTGCATGGGGGAGATACCTTCCGACTGTACTAATATCGAAACCTTCGAAATACACTTTCATAAATAAATATCGCTTTAATCAGCATGGCCACATTGTATTGTCTGTCGGATTGTCTGCCCCTTTATTTAACCAGTTTTAATTAAATTAGCATAATATCCTTCAAACATTGTCGAAATCGTACGATCGTCACGAACAGTCTGCCACATTTGCGTTCGATTTGCACAGCACATCTTGTTTCTACGTGGATTACGGAACGAATGGTTCTAGTTGATTTGGTGATTTCTCTGTGGGCAAGTTTAATAAATAGACTGTTCTTATTTACAATTTATTTATATACGCCTATTTGTGTTATCATTCTTTGTGTTTTAATTGATCAAAAGTAATATGTTTGAAGGCTTGGGTCGTGTAACTAGTCCTACGACACGTTCCCACATCTATTACTCCGTCTGTGTTTCCCATGATGTTTTTGTACTTTGCTCTAGTTTCTGCACTTTTTGTTTTAGCGTGACGTTGGATTTCATCGCCTTTCTCACCACGCTCACGCTAGCATTGCGTTAGACTGCCGCCCGCACATTCTCCTGTGGTTGTGTTAGACTGCCGCCCGCACATTCTCCTCTGGTTGTGTCAGACAGCCACCCGCACATTATCCTCTGGTTGCGTTAGACTGTCGCCTGCACATTCTCCTGTGGTTGTGTTAGACTGCCGCCCGCACATTCTCCTCTGGTTGTGTTAGACTGCCGCCCGCACATTCTCCTGTGGTTGTGTTAGACTGCCGCCCGCACATTCTCCTCTTGTTGTGTCAGACAGCCGCCCGCACATTCTCCTCTGGTTGTGTTAGACTGTCGCCCGCACATTCTCCTCTGGTTGTGTTAGACTGCCGCCCGCACATTATCCTCTGGTTGCGTTAGACTGCTGCCCGCACATTCTCCTGTGGTTGTGTCAGACTGCCGCCCGCACAGTCACCTCTCATTGCGTTTGACTGCCGCCCGCACATTCTCCTGTGGTTGCGTTAGACTGCCGCCCGCACATTCTCCTCTGGTTGTGTTAGACTGTCGCCCGCACATTCTCCTCTGGTTGCGTTAGACTGCCGCCCGCACATTCTCCTTTGGTTGTGTCAGACTGCCGCCCGCACATTCTCCTCTAGTTGCGTTAGACTGCCGCCCGCACATTCTCCTCTGGTTGCGTTAGACTCTCGCCCGCACATGCTCCTTTGGTTGTGTTAGACTGTCGCCCGCACATTTTCCTCTGGTTGTGTTAGACTGCCGCCCGCACATTCTCCTGTGGTTGAGTTAGACTGCCGCCCGCACATTCTCCTCTGGTTGTGTCAGACTGCCGCCCGCACATTTTCCTCTGGTTGTGTCAGACTGTCGCCCGCACATTCTCCTCTGGTTGTGTTAGACTGTCGCCCGCACATTCTCCTCTGGTTGTGTTAGACTGCTGCCCGCACATTCTCCTCTGGTTGTGTTAGACTGCCGCCCGCACATTCTCCTCTTGTTGTGCTGCTTCATTCGCCTTGAATAACATTGCACATGTCGACAGAAGGCTCCAATGTCAGCACGGCATTTATCGACAAGTTCCCGTGTTGCGTAACCAGGGATCCATCGACATGTTACTATGTTGTGTTGTTAGGGATCCCTCGACATGTTCCTATGTTGTGTTGTCAGGGATCCTTCGTTCCAATGTTGTGTAGCATGGGATCCCTTGACATGTTCCCATGTTGCATAGGATGGGATCCTTTGACATGTTCCCATGTTGTGCTGCCAGGAATCCATCGACATTTTCCCATGTTGTGTAGCATGAGATCCCTTGACATGTTCCCATGTTGTGTAGCCCGGGGTCCCTTGACATATTACCATGTTTTGTAGTTTGGGATGCCTCGACATGTTCTCTTGTAGCTCCGCGTTACAGATGTCAACTGCTTCCGCAGTGGTTACGGTTCGTATCTTTTATATATTGGTTATTTCCCACTATCCTGTATCATACAAAAAAATGCAAATTTTATCTCATTCCCGGTGCATTATTCATCATAAATCATCGAGACTTGACGTGCAGCGTCACATTACGCCACCACAGTATTCAAGTCACGTCCATACTTTGGACGGGTTTGTGTGCCGTGCGGTATTTCCAGCAACTGATTTGCGCAGTATTTCGACGAAATTAATACAATACCGGATCATTAAGCACGGGGACTGTGGGTTTCTGAAACTTATAACAGCACCTGTGCAGCAAATGACTAGGTATTATAGTCTACCACTTGTGCAAATGTGTTCAACGTTTTACAGAAAGATGTGCGTGCGTGCTGCGTGCGTGTATGAGCCGAAGAAAATGATACTGTATCAGGCATGTTGATTCATTGGACATTTGTGTTTGAAAGAACGACGATCTCATGATGCAATTTTAGTAAGTGAAAACAATTAAAGCTTTGGGAATATGTAGAACGCGCACCTCACGAGAACGTGTTAGACACAGATCAAGGATTTCTCCCACTCTCGGTTACCGCAGACTTAATTACTTGCCTGAATCTTCGGGTTTAAAAGCAAGGCTTAAAGGAAATAAAAATAAGGCATTAGCTAAAATCCTTTTTCCATGTGTACACAAAGTTTAACATTGTATGTAACATTTGACAACATTAAACAAATACAGAAAAAAAAAAAAATGTACCATACATTCGATTGTAAGCCCGTCTGTGAAGTGATTCCCGCGGAAAATAAAATTTTAATGAGCTAGGCGATCACGTGGTATCGTGACGTTACTTATGACACGCACTCGCATCAGGCCGACCCTTTCCATGCATTCAGAGCATGTTTACAAGGATAGCTTTTGGGTAGAAACGAGCGTCAGAACGAGTTATTGTGCAATATTCCGACGTAATACAAACACTAGTCATCATAGAGGAACAAACATTTATCTTACGGTTCCACATGAATCGAATTTTATTCAAAACAACGAATGCGAATGGGCCTACAAGTCGACTAGGTTTCGCCGAGCTTGGGCTCATTTTCACAATAATTATATCGAATGCAACCAACGGGAGATAATCTACACCAATAAACATACATAGCAAACATATATTGTATCCAGCTATATAAAGTAACGTGTATGATCTCATAATATCACTAGAATATCGATATATGAAGGAGTTGTACAATTTGTCATAACGATTTAAATCAGTCAGACAGTTTCCGTTGATCCCGCTAGCTCAGTGGGTAGGCGCGTTGGTTACTTGTTGTTTATTTTACAATCGGGTGACGCCGGTTCAATCCTAACAGCATGCAAACTTTTGATTTTCTTTACACTTTTTTGTTTATGTTTTCACGAAGTAATATAAACCAAATCATTTTATACTATAATGCACTGTTTGTAAATAGTTTTTTTTATTTTTGTAGTAATTATTTATTCGCCACAAAAATTAAAATATGGTCATTATATATAACGATGTTTCTTAATTGTATTTATCCAGACAGATCTCAATCTGTTTTCACATATATAATTACAATATATTACCGTACAATATATTTACAATTAATAAATTATATATCCCTTACATTATATTTGTTTGGATAAATAAAATTTAGAAACATCGTTATATAATGACCATGTTTTCATTTTTGTGGCGAATAAATAATTACTACAAAATAAAAATTATTTACAAACAGTGCATCATAGTATACTAAATGATTTGGTTTATATTACTTCGTGAAAACATAAACAAAAAAAGTGTAAAGGAAATCAATAGTTTGCATGCTGTCAGGATTGAACCGACTTCGCCCGATTATAAAATAAATGACAAGTAACCAACGCGCCTACCCACTGAGCGAGCGGGACCAGCGGAAACTCTCTAACTGATTTAAGTTGTTATGGTAAATTGTACAACTCCTTCATATATCGATATTCTAGTGATATTATGAGATTATACACGTTACTTTATGTAGCTGGATACAATATATGTTTGCTATGTATGTTTATTGATGTAGATTATCTCCCGTTGGTTGCATTCGATACAATTATTCTGAAAACGAGCCCAAGCTCGGCGAAACCTAGTCGACTTGTAGGCCCATTCGCATTCGTTGTTTTGAATAAAATTCGATTCATGTGGAACCGTAAGATAAATGTTTGTTCCTCTATGATGACTAGTGTTTGTATTACGTCGGAATATTGCACAATAACTCGTTCTGACGCTCGTTTCGACCCAAAAGCTATCCTTGCAAACATGCTCTGAATGCATGGAAAGGGTCGGCCTGATGCGAGTTCGAGTCATAAGTGACGTCACATCTCGGCAACCCGAAAAGCGCGCCAAAAATATGCATATTCGAAAATGTCCGGATGCACACCATAAAATGTGGAATTTCTAATTCATTGAATTGTTTTGATTTTTTTGGCTTGGTGGACGTGGAAATAGATAGCAGGATGTAATATAACATGAATTCGAGCAATATATGTTTTTATTCCCTTTAATATTCTTGTATATATATATATATACCCGCCTTTTCGCATCGTATTGTTGGTTTTGAGAATGTGGCTTGTCTTGTAAGTGTGTGCTTTTATTAAAATTTAAACCTGTTCATCTTCAAATATTCACTTAATTTTTTATTGAAAGCGCGGGTGTTTTCAGCATTCACTGTTTGCTGTGGAAGGGTGTTCCAGTCTTGGAAGATGCGTTGTGAAAAAGAAATGTTTTCTTATATCTAGTTTGCTTGGTGTCTTGTACAATTTGTTGTTGTGACCTTTGTGGCGATCACGAATAAGTCCTCGTTGTTGATGTTATCAATGCCGTTGATGATTCTAAACACTTGGATTACATCTCCTCTTCTTTTTTGCTACGCCAAGCTTGGTAAGTCCATGTGTTTCAGCCAGTCTTCGTAGTGTAATTACCTTACTTCTTATTATACCCTTATATAAGTTTGCTTTCGACAATCTTGTCACATATATTATTAGTAGGTGGGTTTATCACATTACCGCTTCTCAATCAGCATTGACGAACACGTGCAAGAAGATATATTTCTAGGACTCGTGTGACACATTTATATAAATAGTTCGTCTCGCATGCTTCTGGTACGGGCAAGCGGAACGAAAGATAGTTGGGACAATCACTGGACACTCTTCGCGACCCACACGAAATGGACACAAGGCATGGCTTGGCACCCCAATGTTGGATGGCGATCCAGGGGTAAAGAACCACTGGCGTACTGAGACATGCTCTCAAGATATCTGAGCTCGACACTCCACGAATCTGGTCTCACGAGGGGTGCAGAAGTCTCGGGGTTGCACCGCGGGGGAGAAGCGAGAGTAACGGGGAACAGCTTTCCTACATCGATGTTATTTTGTTTACAACTAATTAGGCTTTCCCGATGACAGCTCTCGACTGTGTCGGCGCGTGTGTAGCAGTGCTGTGTTACCTGGATGACGCATCAACCGACGGTTTTCACATATCTGGTTTTTGCGTATTATATTAGTTTTCCTGCGCCAATTCCTTGCGATAAGACTGTACATTCGTTTTATAGGGGTTTAACGGTATTGTTAATGTGTGAATTCAGTAACCCACTTCAATGCAAATATATATGTAGTATTCAAGATCACCTGCAGCAATCATTTCATTTCCATTTATTTACCAACTAAAAACGTTTGAACTTCTTTTAACACATTTGTACAGTAAGTATTCGGATATCGTACTTTATTGATATATTTCCTGGCATTATTTCCACTGTATATACCTGTATATATATATATATATATATATATACTAAAAGTACAGCAATTTATCTAATTGAAATTGGCACACACACACACACACACACACACACACACACACACACACACACACACACACACACACACACACACACACACACACACACACACACACACACACACACACACATATGCCAATTGAAATTAAGTAAATTGTTGTACTTTTATTATTTAGTAAGTGCTGTGTTCAGACATAAAGATAGTTAACTACCTTTCGGCCGTACTGCCCACTTTATGTGGTATCCCCAGGGTTCTGTTCTTGGGCCTTTGCTTTCCACGCTCTACACCACGCCACTCAGTTCTGTTATCCAAAGTGATAACTTAGATCATCACCTTTGCGCAGATGACACACATATCTACATTTCTTTGGCTACACCATATACAAAACGCTCCCTAAACCAGCTCAGCGATTGTCTCCAAGATATCTTCCATTGGATGAATGGCAGCAAATTAAATACAGATAAAACTGAATGTTTCATCATTGGTACTCCAAAGCAGGGTGGCAAACTTGATGGCTTTTTCCCAACACGTATCTTGAAGTATCACACCAGCCGCCTCAGCGCGGAATCTCGGAGTAACGTTTGATAAAAACTTCAATTCTAAACACCAGATATCCAAAACGTGTCGTTGCTGTTTTACCATATCTGTGATCTTCGCCGTATTCGCCGATATATATCTCACTTTCCTAAGACTATCACAACAGCTCTTGTAAGCAGCAGACTCGACTACTGCCATTAACTCCTTTATATTGCAAACAAGGATATAACAAAATGTCAACGTGTCCAACGTTTTTTTCTCGCTCGGTGCTGCTTCTAAAATCACTGCATTGGCTCCCTGTGCGATATCGGATTATTTTCAAGACTTGCGAAATTGCCTATCGAGCCCTTACATCCAAACAACCTGCATATCTACGTTCGATGCTCACTCCAGCAAGAAAGAGTGAAGAAGAATGTTGGAATTCGAGCCTTCTCGGTTGCCGCACCAACTCCGTGGCATTCACTTCCAGTCAGCGTTATATTAGAAAGAAATATAGTTTCATTTCGCCTTCATCTAAAAACTATCTTTTTAATATTGCCTATCCTCCTTAGCTTCCTAGCACTTCCATCCACCTGTTGACGACTCACGCATTGTATACATTAACGAGATTGCTTAATTTTTTGGTGTTGTTGCGCCAGTAAGCTTGATTTTTGAGGATATATATATTGGCGCATAAGAAGTCACTGTTATTATTATTATTATTATTATTATTATTATAACCCCCGTGTCAATTAAAATGTCTAGACCAAAGTCGTCGTCATAATACCAATAAATACAATATTTAGTAGGCGTACTCTATCTATATGATAATGAGTAGAAGAACACGACGGCGCTGGCATTGCATTGCATCACACCCGACCAATACAACTAACTCTACTAAAATAGTGTTTCAGTTGAATAGCTAGGATTTTTTTAAACTACAATAAGTGACTGCTGATAGTTTTGTTTTATACGTCCTACTAATGTGGTTGTGGCTGCGATGTTTACGGCAGCAGATGGCATTCGGTGTATGTTGTGAAACATCGGGACGACGAGTGGAACACTCAAATACAATAATTATCTGACGTGGCCCGATATCGCGTGTGCCGTGGGGCGAGGCAGTGTGTGTATGTATTACCATGCTTGTGCAGGCCCGGGATCGTACGAGGCTATTGACGGCCAAGCTGTGGCGAGCGGGCTCTCTCGGTGTCTGGTAGAGCAGGCGTCTTTCTCCGTCAATTGAGAAGCAAAACGCGAAGTATGGATTAACACTTCCGCTTCGTTCTACAAGACGAATCTTCACGATACTTAATTATCGATTATAGAGAATTGTAATGGACTAGCTGCAAGGATCTATTCTGGGCGAGTAGTGCGGAACCAGACTGCCTCGGTCATTCCGCCGCGCTCTCTGCCGCCAGAACCACTCGACCGGCGGACGTCAGGCGTCATATGTCGGCCGCTCCAACAGTAAGCGCCGCGGTAAGTGAACATATTCGCTTTCTCTTTACGCCCGTGTATCGTTCGACAACTGGCAGCTATCTTTCTACTTGGCTTCTGTACGTGCACGTACGGTATAACTGGCAGCTGTCTTTCTACTTGTCTTTTGTACGTGCACTTATTGTATGACAACTGGCAACTTTCTTTCTACTTCTCTTCTGGACGTACACATATGGTACGATAACTGGCAGCTATTTTCCCACTTGTCTTATGTACGTGCAGGTATGGTACAGTAACTGACAGCTATGTTCCCACTTGTCTTATGTACGTGCACGTATGGTACGATAACTGGCAGCTATGTTTCCACTTGTCTTACGTACGTGCACGTATGGTACGATAACTGGCAGCTATCTTCCCACTTGTCTTATGTACGTGCACGTATGGTACGATAACTGGCAGCTATCTTATGTACGTGCACGTATGGTACGATAACTGGCAGCTATCTTTCCACTTGTCTTACGTACGTGCACGTATGGTACGATAACTGGTAGCTATCTTCCCACTTGTCTTACGTACGTGCAGGTACGGTACGATAAATGGCAGCTATCTTCCCACTTGTCTTATGTACGTGCAGGTATGGTACGATAACTGGCAGCTATCTTCCCACTTGTCTTATGTACGTGCACGTATGGTACGATAACTGGCAGCTATCTTCCCACTAGTCTTGTGTACGTGCACGTAGGGTACGGTAACTGGCAGCTATCTTCCCACTTGTCTTATGTACGTGCACGTATGGTACGATAACTGGCAGTTATCTTTCCACTTGTCTTACGTACGTGCACGTATGGTACGATAACTGGCAGCTATCTTTCCACTTGTCTTACGTACGTGCACGTATGGTACGATAACTGGCAGCTATCTTCCCACTTGTCTTACGTACGTGCAGGTACGGTACGATAAATGGCAGCTATCTTCCCACTTGTCTTATGTACGTGCAGGTATGGTACGATAACTGGCAGCTATCTTCCCACTTGTCTTATGTACGTGCACGTATGGTACGATAACTGGAAGCTATCTTCCCACTTGTCTTATGTACGTGCACGTGTGATACGATAACAGGCAGCTATCTTTCCACTTGTTTTATGTACGTGCACGCATGGTACGATAACTGGCAGCTATCTTCCCATTTGTCGTATGTACGTGCACGCATGGTACGATAACTGGCAGCTATCTTTCAACTTGTCTTACGTACGTGCACGTATGGTGTGACAATGGTAGCTTTCGTTCTACTTGTCTTTTGCATGTGCACGTATCGTAGGACAAAGGGTTCGGTATTGTTCACAGCGGTGATTTAAGTAATCATGTTTGTACTGTTCCAAGACGACATTAACAATTAAAACATATTAAACTATATCAGCTGCTACATTTTTAAACGGATATTTTTAACGCAAAATAAAAATGGAGAAAGACACTGTTAAATCCTGGCTGTCGCATTTTGTTACACATAACCAGCCAACCTGCTCAGTGCGTATTTCTATGTAGGCGGCTGTGGTTGAGATTACATAATTGAGATGTAATGAGACGGAAAGAGACCTTTCTATTCAGTCATATTAGTCAATAGTGCATCTCCTTAGCTGCTGCAGTGAGGCCTTGATCAATACCTGCCCTGCTAGATGACGTCACCGGCAGGAGTCACGTCCAGTCGCACAGGTGCATATGCACAACCACGTCAGCAATCAGGCTGTGAAATCGAATTTGACGACATAACGTTTATATACCCTTTTCTAACTAACCTAGTGTTGTGTCGAGTCTTCACAGGACTTCGAGAAAAACGTAACGGGAGAATACGAGACGGAACGACAATACAAATTCCTTTTGATCTTCGCCTATTGTGTTCTCAAGACTAATAGTGTTGTTCGTGCTCCTAATGGTGTTTGTCGTCGAATACGACCGCCTAATATATGAGTGGTCCCTCTAAGTAGCCAGGTAATGGAGGTGCCGTCAGTGAGCGCTACTGTCAATTATACCACGCACTTCCTTCATTCTTCTATCTTTTCTTTAATTTCCGCCGCGTCTTCCGCCTTCAGTCTTACCATTTTGTCTTTGGTTAACGAAGGTAGGCTTAATGTAACGTATCACCAAATAGGTGGGGCCATTCATACTAGCTGTTGCGGAAGCAGTACACATGACGCACATGCGCGCATACGCATACGCGTGCGTATATATATATATATATATAGACGTATATATATACGTCTATATATAGATATAGATATACATATATATATATATATATATACATATACATATATACGGTAAAGTAGTTGCATGCATGTCCTTTGCTTCCACCTAACAGTAGTGATTCGTCATGCAATCACACCCGCTCATTAAAATCTGACTATCTATAAGAAATGAATGTCGAATGTGACATTGACGCTCCGTGGGGGAGCGAGTCGTCCGTCACGAGACAGCGTATTAACAACCAACTTCAATAAGTGAGATTATCGGGTCCCGCTTGTCTCATCCCGCGGCCCGCGCTCAATTCATCTCAGCCTCCACATTCACAGACTGCATCAGTGGAAGGTTCACTGGTTGCAGAGACGTCTACACAATTTAACATTCAACTCCAAATAGTGTAGATAATAATATATTTTTATTATGGATAAAAAGGCTTGTAAAACAGGTACACAAGTGAGGATGATTGCGAGTGTACGGTTTAATGTTACGTGGGTACAGGGAATTTTATGCTGGATTAGTTTAGCGAGACAAACGTCAAACATAACAGAGGAAGGTGAAAGTACAAAATTATGTAAAGAAAAAAGTGAATGTCTGGAATCTACTGGGGCATTTTAACGACTAGCTATATATATATATATATATATATATCTGTGTGTGTGTGTGTGTGTGTGTGTGTGTGTGTGTGTGTGTGTGTGTGTGTGTGTGTGTGTGTGTGTGTGTGTGTGTGTGTGTGTGTGTGTGTGTGTGTGTGTGTGTATCTATATATATATATATATAAATTTGGAACCTGCTTGAAGAGACGAGTCTACAACGACATTATGGCGCGGAAACATGGGCACTCACCATCCAGGCAAAGAACAAGCTAGCAGCCGCACAAACACAGATGGAAAAAGTATGTTAAGCATCACATATCGGGAGAGAAAAACAAACATCTGGATAAGAGAGAAGACAAATGTCATAGACAAAAGAAGACAGAAGTGGACCTGGGCAGGGCACATCAGCAGACTACGAGATAACCGATGGACATCGCATATCACAACGGGACACAAAGATGATGATGACGATATATATATATATTAACCGAGCTTGCGTTTATTGATATGTTTAAAGTTTACTCATAAGCGGCCTGAACCAAACTGTCAGGGATTATTCTACGATCCTACGAGTTTAACGTAACCCCTTTATTGTTTTCCAAAACCCCATATATGTATACGTTTCTTCCCTTTTATTGGGTAAATCCATTGTTCGCAACGTAATACCTAACGCGCTCGTAAAGCGTAAAACGTCATTTAACAATCGCTGGAACTACGCGCGCGCGTGGCAAATATGTCGGAGAAACAGTCCCTGCGTCATGGACTAGGTTGTTTGACTACAAAAAGTACTCGCTGAGACAATACGTTTGTGTCTATCCTAATGCTAATACCATAGCAATATAAATATTACTTGACAATTCTATACTATCACGACTAGGGCCTACCGATGGACATGAACTAAGTTCTCCCCGACCTTCGTCATGTTACACATACAACGAGTATTTCAGCACGTGCGTGACGCAGTTGTCAACGTTCGTAGGACGTTGAAACCATCGCGTGACACTGCGAGCGCTTTATGGTGTTTATGTAATGATGCTGTGTGTTTTCTACCATTTGGTAAATATTACTATCACGACTGTCACGCATGAACTACCAAATTATCCCGTTAGGGGACGGGCATTTTTGTTTGTATATATAGTACACATATACATGCACGCACGCATGCACACGCACGCACGCACGCACGCACACATAACGTATTTTAACGAACCACGTGATTTTTTGTTTTGTGATGTGAATTTTTTAGTCGAATCGAGTGATTGCATATTACGTAGACCTACTGAAAGGGACAGCCTAGTAGACGGCTCGTAGTGAGAAAGACGCGTTTTTTTTAAATTATTTATTAGTCCCGATTGTGCGGACGATATGGAAATTGTGGCACACTCACCCAGCCCAGCTAGGCTCAACGCGTCCTTGTCATTCCACTACAGTGTGCAGACCACTCTATATATGTATGCACTTAGTATGTGCTCGGTATGTGCTCAGTATGTGCTCAGTGGGTCCTCAGTTTTTGTTAAGTAATTATCAGTAATTACTCGGTATGTGCTCCGTAATCACCACTAAGCATTCATTATACAGTGTTCAGTAACTACCAGTAAACACCCAGTATACAGTGTTCGGTAACTACCAGTAAGCACTCATTATACAGTGTTCAGTAACTACCAGTAAGCACTCAGTATACAATGTTCAGTAACAACCAGTAAGCACTCAGTATATAGTGTTCAGTAACTACCAGTAAGCACTCAGTATACAGTTTTCAGTAACAACCAGTAAGCACTCTGCACCTGGAGCGCATTGATGCAGTCAACGGAGCATCGGACCCTCAATCGGGATAACCCGGGTTCGAATCTTTGTTCTGCCGTGTTGACCCTTGGGCACGTTCATCCACTCTACATTGCCCCAGTTCACTGAGCTGTATGAATGAGAACCTAACTATAGACAGTGGTGAGCAGTCATAAGGATGGGATACTGCGCTACATAAGAACCATAGGCGAATCATGGGGCAGGTTTCATGAAGCGGTTAAGAACGTTCTTAACGCTAAGATGATTGTCTTAGTAAATTACGCGATTGTTTTTAATATGAGCAAACATAGGAGTTACGCAAAACACGTGACGCAAAGTAATTGCCTCTAGACTCGCTTTCTGCATCCGCCACTGCAGAACTAACATTTTACTTACGTATATATGATTTGTTCTATCACGTCTACGACCTTTGTCTTCTGTCTTACCCATATGTTTGTTTTTCTCTCCCGAAATGTGAAGTTTCACATACTTCTTTCCATCTTTATTTGTGCGGGTGCTACCTTGTTCTTTGCCTGGATGGTGAGGTTTTTGTTTCCGATACTGTATCGCTGTCCCAGATAGACGTAGCTTTCAAAGTTCTATATCTGCGTGGTTTTGGTATTGTTATTTGTTATGTTATTTGGTACTTTTGTGTCATTTTTGTCTTCGAAATTGTCTTCTTCAGACCTTGTTTTTCACTTTCATCAGCTAGCTTCTGCAGTATTTTTTTTTAGTTCCTACGATGTAATAGCGCATATGAGTATGCCGTCGGCGAAGCGAAGATGACTGAGATGTTCTCCGTTTATCCTCAAGCCTCTGGTTCCCCAGGTCAGTCTTCGGAATATGCTTTCGAGTGTTACCAGTTTGAGCGATATGGTGTCACCCTGTCGTACTCCTCTCTTGATGTTGATCTTGTTGCTGTTTTTGTGTAGGTGGACTGTCACCGAGCTGTTGGTGTAGATGTCTTTCAGGAGTTCGATGTTCACGTCTATTATCCCCTGTTCTTGAAGAGAGGTCAGTATTGCTTGAGTTTGCATCGAGTGGAAATCCTTCTAGTAGACGGCGAAAGCGACACAGAGCGGAATACTATATTCTCGGTACTTCTCTTTCAGTACGTTTACGACGTGTATGTGGTCTGTCGTTGAGTACCCGCTTTTGAGGCTTGCTCTCGTGGTTGGTGTTCGCCGAGTTTCTTCTCTAGCCTATTCGTTAATATCTTTGTGAGTAATTTGTAGATGTATGATAACAGGCATATCGGTTTAAGTCTTTCTTATTTCCCTTCTTGAATATTATCACTATCATTGCGTTCTTCCATGCGTTGGGTATTCGTCTTTCTGATAAACCTTTAGATTATGTGAGCCACTGGGGAATAGTGATCACAACCAGATACATTTTACCATCAAAGTAAAATCAGAAAGGAATAGTAAAAAGCAGTACAGGAGAAATTTCCACAAAGGAAAATATAAGGACATAAGGAAATCTTTAGCAAAGATAGACTGGAATAACACACTGAAGAATAAGACAGCAACAGAATGCTGGAATATCTTAAAGAGTGAAATTGAATGCATCATCGTCAAATTTGTTCCCTTAAAAAACACGGGAAACTGTCCAAAAAGAAACACTTATCGAAAGAAGCCATTAGAAAAATTAAGTATAAACAAATGATGTGGAAGTCATATAGACGTACTGGAAATGACGAAGACTACAACATTTATAAAGAAGCACTAAGCCAAGCTACAGCTGAAATTAGAAATTCAAAGAGACGCTATGAACATAAATTAGCTTGTAATATAAAACATGACAGCAAGAGTTTTTATGCGTATGTTCGAAGCAAACAAAAAGTTCAGGATAAGGTCGGTCCTCTAGAAGATTGTGCTGGAAATATAATATCAGAAGGATTCTTAATGGCAGAAGACCTGAATGAGTATTTTAGTTCAGTGTTTACCAGAGAAGACACTAGTTCACTGCCAGTACCAGAGGCTAAGTTCAAGGGGGCAGAATCAGACTATTTAAGACAGTTAATTGTAACCCCAGAAATGGTAGCTAAGAAAATTAGGGCTATGAAGCATATTAAATCACCTGGAGTGGATGGTATTCCACCCAAACTACTATTGGAAATTGTAGAACAAATAATCATATAGCTTGCAACAGTTTTCAACTTGTCATTATACCGTTATTAAAAAAATGGTAGAGAAACAAGTCAAATAATTATAGACCAGTTAGTTTAACATCGGTGATTTGTAAATTATTAGAAAGACTAATTAAAGATCACTTGGTGGATTTTCTTGTTAAACATAACTTGATAAACCCATCTCAACATGGGTTTCTAAAAGCGAGGTCATGCTTAACAAATATGTTATGTTTTTTGGAAGATATCACTAAGTGGGTAAATGATGGATCACCAGTAGATATCATCTACTTAGATTTTAAAAAATCTTTCGACAAAGTGCCACATCTGAGATTACTGCTTAAACTAAAGGCCCATGGCATAGGAAATGGTATAATTAACTGGATAGAAAAATGGCTGATTGACAGAAGACAAAGGGTAGTTGTTGATGGGGAGGCTTCAAACTGGAAATCAGTTTTGAGTGAGGTTCCACAGGGATCAGTACTGGGACCTATATTATTCTTAATATATATAAACGATTTGGACGATGATATAGCTAGCAAGGTGTTGAAATTTGCAGATGATACAAAAGTGTTTAGAAGGATTAAAAGTGATGGAGATAGACAGCATTTACAAGATGATCTTGACAGGTTGATCAAATAGTCTGAAAAGTAGGAAATGTTGTTCAATTTTGGGAAATGTAAATACCTTCACACAGGACATGGGAACGGATATGTAGAATATACAATGGGGGGAACTGTACTAAATACTACTGTAAAAGAAAAAGACTTAGGGCTGACAATTAGTGCTGACATGAAGGTTTCAGAGCAGTGTGGAATTGCAGCTTCAAAAGGAAATCAAATCCTTAGATTGATTAGGCGAAATATAGCATATAAAGAAAAAGAACTAATAATACCGCTGTACAAAACAATAGTTAGGCCTCATTTAGAATATTGTATACAAGCGTGGAGGCCATACCGCAAGAAGGACATAGATATGCTAGAAAGAGTACAGAGGAGAGCGACTAAAATGATACAAAAATTGAGGGATCTTAGTTATGAAAAATGCCTAAAAGAATGTTGTTTAACAACACTAGAGACCAGGAGATTGAGAGGAGATCAGATAGAAGTATTTAAAATATTGAATGGTTATAAAAATATTGATAGATATATGTTTTTTTCATTTAAAGGAAATAAAAACAAGGCATTAGCTAAAATCCGTTTTTCATTTGTAGAGAAAGTTTAATATTGCCTGTAACATTCGAAAACATTAAAAAAATACAGAAAAATACATTTGTAGCATAAATTCGATTTTAAATCCGTCTGTGTAGCGATTCCCGCGGAAAATAAAAATTTAATGAGCTAGGCGATCACGTGGTATCTTAACGTCACACATGACTCACACTCGTAGCAGGCCGACCCTTTCTATGCATTCAGAGCAAGTTTACATGAATAATGTTGGGGTCGAAACGAGCGTCAGAATAAGTTGTTATGCAATAATCCGATGTAATACAAACACTAGTCATCATAGAGGAACAAGCAGTTATCTTACGGTTCCACAAGAATTCAATTTTATTCAAAACAATGAATGCGAATGAGCCTACAAGTCGACTAGGTTTCGCCGAGCTTGGCCCTGGGCTCGTTTTCAGAATAATTATATCGAATGTAACCAACGGGAGATAATCTACACCAATAAACATAAATAGCAAACATATATCGTATCCAGCTACTGAAAGTAACGTGTAAAATCTCACTAGAATATCGATCTATGAAGGAGGAGTTGTACAATTTATCATAATAACTGAAATCAGTCAGCGAATTTCTGTCGGCCGTGATAGCTCAGTTGGTAAACGCGTTGGTTCCTTGGCATCTGTTTTACAATCGGGCGACGCCGGTTCAATCCTGACAGCATGCAAACTATTGATTTTCTTTACACTTTTTTTTGTTTATGTTTTCACGAAGTAATATAAACCAAATCATTTAGTATACTATGATGCACTGTTTGTAAATATTTATTTTTATTTTTGTAGTAATTATTTATTCGCCACAAAAATGAAAATATGGTCATTATATACAACGATGTTTCTAAATTGTATTTATCCAGACAGATCACATTCTGTTTTCACATATATAATTACAATATATTACTGTACAATATATTTATAATTAATAAATTAGATATCCATTACATTATATTTGTTTGAATAAATAAAATTTAGAAACATCGTTATATAATGACCATATTTTCATTTTTGTGGCGAATAAATTATTACTACAAAATAAAAATTATTTACAAACAGTGCATCATAGTATACTAAATGATTTGGTTTATATTACTTCGTGAAAACATAAACAAAAAAAGTGTAAAGGAAATCAATAGTTTGCATGCTGTCAGGATTGAACCGACTTCGCCCGATTGTAAAATAAATGACAAGTAACCAACGCGCCTACCCACTGAGCTAGCGGGACCAGCGGAAACTCTCTAACTGATTTAAGTTGTTATGGTAAATTGTACAACTCCTTCATATATCGATATTCTAGTGATATTATGAGATTATACACGTTACTTTATGTAGCTGGATACAATATATGTTTGCTATGCATGTTTATTGCATAATTATTCTGAAAACGAGCCCAAGCTCGGCGAAACCTAGTATACGCATACGTTGTTTTGAATAAAATTGGATTCATGTGAAACCGTAAGATAACAGCTTGTTCCTCTATGATGACTAGTGTTTGTATTACGTCGGAAATTGCACAATAACTCATTCTGACGCTCGTTTCGACCCAAAAGCTATACTTGTAAACATGCTCTGAATGCATAGAAAGGGTCGGCCTGCTGCGAGTGTGAGTCGTATGTGACGTAAAATGTGGAATTTCTAATTCATTGAATTTTTTTGCTTTTTTTTGCTTGGTGGACGTGGAAATAGATAGCAGGATGTAATATAACATAAATTCAAGCAATATATGTTTTTATTCCCTTTAAGAAAGATAAAAAGTCTAGAGGACATGAAGTTACATTAGTAAAGGAATAGTGTAGATTAGACGTAAGAAAGTTCTCATTTTCACAAAGGACTGTGAATGGATGGAACAGATTATCTGATGATTATGTGGGTGCTAGTAGTGTGAATATGTTTAAAAATAAAATCGACACATACCGCAGAAGGGCTGGATATATGTAAATAAAAGGGTTGGACTCTCGATAAGCCAAAGGGCTTCCTTGTCCACCTGCCATCTAGAGTTAATTCTCTGGATGGCAATCTTGTTAAATACATGTCTTTGAAGTGGTATCTTCTCCTACTTTTAAGTTTCAATGTTTGCATGGAATGAGTTGAACCTATAACACTGATATGGTAATAACAGCTTACTTTGGTTAGCTGCACTATTGGCGGTTGCCTGCTAGTCGAAAATATTATGCCAGTAGTTTACTAGAATAACCTCGTTTAAGACACACAATTTTAATTGTGTGTACAGCGCCTTTATGATACAAAGCCTTTTCCGAGTTCTGCGCCCGCAAACTCAGAAAAGTAAGAATTAAGAATTAAAAACTAGTTATGTTTGCGTTGCTCAGTATCCCACACATTTTGGTTAACCACGAGTTAGCGTTGTTAGTTACATTTTCTCAGTTGATTACAGCACATTCAGTTATGCAAGCTGTTTTGTGTATACATTGCTTTTTATTTGTAACTTGTAAAAGATGTTATGCGCGCATTGTGCACGGTATTGCATTACAACAATTGTTCGTGCATATAAATGCGAAACACAGCTTCTGAATCGAAGGGAATATAAGAAACCAATATATATTCTGGCGTATGTCATATATACGTATCAAACAAAACGAGAATTCTACGCGTCAAAGCTCAATCATCTGGGTCGTGTCCCAATACGTCAGCCGTCGATAACAGGAGATTTCATCAGAATTTACCCCTTTCATGGTAAGCCAGTGGCGAGATGTTGTCGATTGCATTAACTGTTTTAGGTGTAATAGGTCCGAGGAATTGCCTTTTGTTTCCATTTAATGATTACCCACGAAAGGCTTCAAAATCTCTCGAGCAATTCCGTGTGACTTGCAATGTTTTAATGTCAAACAATCGAGTGTTCCCTCGAACCCCCGCACACACCCAGTAGCTACTCGTGGAGCACAATAGCTCAGCAGTAAGAGCTCCGGACACTCGACACTCGTGGAGCACAGTAGCTCAGCAGTAAGAGCTCCGGTCTTCGACTGAGAGAACGCGGGTTCGAATCCTATGTGGCGATGTCGAACCTTGGGCAAGTTCGTTTACTCTATATTGCTTCAGTTCACTCAGCTGTATGAAAGAGTACCTGGCTGTAGACAAAGGTGGATATTTGAATACGAATAATCTTCGCGCAGTAATTGCAGCGTGGCTGAGTGCTTCCCAGAGAAGTCAAGATGATGTTCGATTGAACAGGTCTGCCAGGGAGTTAAGTGTAAAGCGCTTTGAGCAGTCCTGAGGATACATTTTCACGACATGCTGATCCTTGAAGAATAATGTTCTCGTTATGTCGTCGTTGCTGGCATCCATCTAGCGACATACGAACTCAATCGACTGCTATCTACCACTGAAGACTATTTGTGGACCACAATCAGACAATGCTCCCCTCAACGTGAGCGCGTGCGCGTGCGCGTGTGCGTGTGTGTTCAATGGGAGGAAGAATGAGGGAATATTTCCTACTAATAAACAACAATATCCTTGCAAAACATTGTGCAACACTAAATCCTAAACCGTTCTATCACATGATTGTCTAGTATTAACATAGTCAGTTGACATAATTATCCAGTATAATTCTGGTCCGTTTACATGATTATACGGTACTAATTTGGACCGTTAACATGATTATCCTGTATTAATATGGCCCGGTGAATTTTCTACGTGCCAGATATCTTCGATGTTTAGTAGCGACGCGTGGAGCTACTGAAGAGGTGGCAGTGATTTATAAGTGGCGGCCCAACAGTCAGCTGGGAAGACCCGCTGCTCATGTTGGATATTGTCGTAATTGATTTACATTCCGCGTCGATCGTAACCGCCAATCTTCGGCAAGACCAGTATAAATACGAGATGATGCAACCAAAGTAACTGGAAGCATTATCGAAATATCTTAATATTAAGCACCACATAAATCAAACAGAGCTATTGTAATTCTATCGACAATAGTTAACATTAACAACGCAATCCAAAAAGGTAATATAATTATTGACATAAGGGAATAGTTATAGAAAACAACACCATCCAAAGGGAACAGGGAACCTGCTTTGGGAAGAAACCCAAAGGTTTTGTTACACACGTGTAGTCACCCTTGTAAGAAATATGTTTATTTTTTAAATATACAACACATCCAGTAGATAATTTATTTCATTCGTTGATTACCTTTAGTGAAAATGGCTATCTTCAAAGCCATCCGTCTTTAACAGATTGCCTCATCAAAGTTATCCGTCACTAAATTACATAACACTAATAAAACACACTGTCTCATCAAAGTCTTCACCTATCAGATAACGTATCACGTATGAAATGTTGTTTCATCAAAGGTTCCCTCTACAATGACGCATTCCTGATAACTTGCACTGTCTCGTCCGTCATCCGCACCCAAATGATGTAACATTCATAAAACACCGTTTCATCTTCCACAAGCTCCGGCCTAAGTGGTCGTTTCTCCAGTTGCAGTGTAAACGGGTGCTCCTGGGTCAATTAAAGGACAATCATTAACCCGTAAGCAACCGGGGACCAACTCGGGGCCATTCCGGGAATCCCCGGACCACTAAGGGCCACCTGGGGTCAACCAGTGGCCAACCCGGGGCCGATTCAGGGCCAACATGGGGCCAACACATGACCAACCCGTAGCCAACCCATGGCTAACCCGTGGTCAACCCGGGGCCAAGCCGTGGCCAACCTGGGGCCAATCCAGGGCCAACACGGGGACCAACACGTGACCAACCCGTAACCAACCCGTGGCCAACCCATGGCTAACCCGTGGCCAACCTTTGGTCCACCCGTGGCCACCCCGTGGCCAAACCATGACCAACCTCTGGGCAACCCGTGGCCAACCAGGGGCCAACCTTTGAGCAACCCGAATCCATCCCGTGGTCAACCCGGGGCCAACCTTTGGTCAACCAGGGGCTAACCAGGGGCCAAACCGTAATCACCACATACGAACTGTTGTCAGTGTAGAATCCACTAGAGACCCGTCTGGTCAGGTGCATGGGCATCCACTGGACTGACTAGAGGCCAACACGTATAATGAATAAATGAATAACACAATTTTATTAGCAACTAAACTGAGTTGGATTCACAGTATACAATAAAATACAACTAACACACTGAAACGTCGTACAATATTAATACCATCCTTTTGCCCTTCATTCGTTATTGGCAGTTGTGAAATCCCCATGGTATAAAAGAGTTACGGTATCCGTTTGTTCGGGTTATTGGCAAAGGGTACACATTACGCTGTCTGATGTCAAATTTGGTTTGTTTTTTGTTAGGCAGCAGATAGTTTAATCTGTGTGTACTAATTTTAATCTTATTAAAACATTTTTGACAAAAGCAGTCCCGTCTTGCTTTCAATGTCTCCAATTTAACATATCTGAGTATCTCAGCGTAACTTAATACACTTTAATGCTCTTTTTTGTATCATTTCAATATTGTCAGATACATGTTGTGGCAAGTTAGTGTGCCATACAGGGCATGCATATTCTAAAAGAGGTCTCACAACACTGACATATATAGTGACCAGATCATTCTGGCTAATTCCTACTCGCTTTAACTGATGCAATATGTGCAGTCGTTTTCGGCCTTTTTCACAATATTTTTCACATGTCGTTTGACATGTTGGCCTGCACGAAAGATAACTGTGTATTCGCCCTCGAGCCACGCACCCTGACACAGGCAGGAATAGCGATGCTTGTTCATTCAGATGCTGCGAATCAGGGCAAAGGAACTTTGTTGTTCGTGCAGTGTACACTGATATGGTTGTTCTTGCACGGCAACATTGCGCCAGCTTCAACCCGTCCAGGTTTCAATTGCACACGGAACGTGGAAACACGTCTGGCATATGCCTATCGAGAACATAGCTGATGCGCTTGGGCCAAATAAAGCCAGGTGTTTCACGCATTCGCCGGCTGTGACAATGCCCCGTACTAGGAGTATTGCTGGCAAACAAAAGAAAACTGTACGCGGTACATGGAATGGATTCCCTAAAGTCAACGATATATATATATATATATATATCGTTGACTTTAGGGAATCCATTCCATGTATATATATATATATATATATATATATATATATAAGGGTTCTTTTTGGAGAGATGTCCCACATGTCCCACATGTCCCACACGTTAACAACGTGACACTTGACATCAACAGTTTAGACCATTTTTGTGTGTTTCCGAGCAGCCAACATGTACCGGTATTATTTTTTGTCGGCTACAGTTTGTCGGCCTATGAACTATTGACGACTGCTGTCGGCCGACAGAAATGGTGACCGACTGTTGAACATACATTTATGTTCTAATTCGTGAGTCATCGACAAGTTTACCACGGAGCCCAAATAGCACAAAGTGGAATTACCCTGACCATTAATTGTTAAGTAATTATTATATTATGGAACAACGTGTTCGTCACGGAAGGATACATTGCATATGCGCCGGAACAGTGGGGGGAGGGTATTTGGGAAGCTTAGCCCCTCATATTTTGGATGTGTGGCTGGAGATATGTACAGTCCTCCCAATACTTTGTCAAGGAGGGTGCAGTTGGATGTTGTGATCAGCCTCAAGGGGGTGCAGTTGGATGTTGTGGTCAGCCTCAAGGGGGTGCAGTTGGATGTTGTGGTCAGCCTCAAGGGGGTGGAGTTGGATGTTGTGGTCAGCCTCAAGGGGGTGCAGTTGGATGTTGTGGTCAGCCTCAAGGGGGTGCAGTTGGATGTTGTGGTCAGCCTCAAGGGGGTGCAGTTGGATGTTATGGTCAGCTTCAAGGGGTGCAGTTGGAGGATGTTCAAGTGCCTCAGTCTCCCTAATATTCGCCACATTCCAACGCCTCTTAAAGGAAATAAAAACAAGGCATTAGCTAAAATCCGTTTTCCATGTGTACACAAAGTTTAACATTGAATGTAACATTTGAGAACATTTAAAAAATACAGAAAAATACATTTGTAGCATAAATTCGATTTTAAACCCGTCTGTGTAGCAATTCCCGCGGAAAATTAAAATTTAATGAGCTAGGCGATCACGTGGTATCGTAACGTCACATATGACTCACACTCGCAGCAGGCCGACCCTTTCCATGCATTCAGAGCATGTTTACAAGGATAGGTTTGGGGTCGAAACGAGCGTCATAATGAGTTATTATGCAATATTCCGATGTAATACAAACACTAGTCATCATAGAGGAACAAGCAGTTATCTTACGGTTCCACATGAATTCAATTTTATTCAAAACAATGAATGCGAATGAGCCTACAAGTCGACTAGGTATCGCCGAGCTTGGGCTCGTTTTCAGAATAACGATATCGAATGCAACCAACGGGAGATAATGTACACCACTATACATACATAGCAAACATATATCGTATCCAGCTACAGAAAGTAACGTGTATAATCTTATAATATCACTAGAATATCGATGTATGAAGGAGGAGTTGTACAATTTATCACAACAACTTAAATCAGTCTGCGAATTTCTGTCGGTCCTGCTATCTCAGTTGGTAAAGGCGTTGGTTCATTGGCATTTATTTTGTAATCGGGCGACGCCGGTTCAATCCCAACAGCAACCCATTGATTTTCTTTACACTTGTTTTGTTTATGTTTTCACGAAGTAATATAAACCAAATCATTTTGTATACTATGACACACTGTTTATAAATATTTTTGTAGTAATGTTTTTTGGCTTGGTGGATATGGAAATAGATAGCAGGATGTAATATGATATGAATTCAAGCCATAGATGTTTTTATTCCCTTTAACAGTCGTTGTTGAACACATTACCAGGAGGCAATAACCGTTGGTCCCCTACACCGGACAGTCACATCGTGCTATGTTTAAGCACAAATGTCAATTTATACTGTTTACAAAACACCATTGTCATCAATTGTCAGCCGTTGACAAGCGCTGCAATCATTTCACTTTCAGTGTGCAAATTCGCAGCAATACACGAAGTCAGACCTGAATAATGAAATTGACCGAGACAAGTCTCCAAACAGCGACGACATGCTTGCATTGACTAGCATATAAACACTATTTTGCTAATGGTTTCTTTCAATTTGCAAATTAATATTTTTTTTTTCTTCACGATGATGGAAATTATATTAGGCCTACAGCAAAGAATGTTTTACGTATGTTTGTGTGTGTCTTAATGACTATATTCAATGTTGGTGAAGCTGACCATTTACTCTATTCAATGTTGGTGAAGCTGACCATTGTGGCGAATGTAAATAAAGAGTCTGTGTAAACAGATCATGGACGTGTCGGTAATATATGGCAACATCAGTCGGTCGAAGACATACGCGTAATACTAAGTAGAGATCCACCAGCCCGATCACACCGAATCAGGCCGACCAGTCATCTGGAATCGAACTAAAAAGCGGCTGGTTTGTTTAATATGTGATATGTTCCCGACTTCCGACTGCCAATTAAAAAAATATTCTGGAGACGGGTGGGTTGGACAACTGAGCTATTTACACAAAGGGTCAAAGAGTTGGTCTGCTTTATATCCCCGTATAGAGGGGAGATCCCGACCACCTCCTTTTGCCACGAACGTTAACTGTGCGTGCACACGTCGGAAGTCATGAGTCGGGAGTCGTTCGGCTAGGGCTGGTGTATAGTTCGCTTTAGTTTGTCGTGAAGCACTGCCGCTCTTCTTTTGCACAGTGTTTCTTGCTCCGTTTGGAGCCCGTAGTGTCAGCAGACGTTTGGAGCCCGTAGTGTCAGCAGACGTTTGGAGCCCGTAGTGTCAGCAGACGTTTGGAGCCCGTAGTGTCAGCAGACGGCGAATGATGTCATTTGTTGTTTGCTTGTCTGGGTCTTGCAGAGCGTTAATTACCGTAAAAACATGTCAACAAACAGCACTTTGCACTTTATTGTTATAAATTAAATAATACAGAAAACGTGATACAGCACTCGGATATGTAATTAAGCATGTGAATGTATGAAACATGAACCACCCACGTGTGCACTCATATACAAAAAGAGAAACCACGGCGTGCAAGGATCCGCCGTACGGAGGAACAATTCCATACTGCGAGAACAATAATGAACAAAACACGTTTAAAGACGTTCACCACACTCCGTAAAATACAGATTCACACATGACTACATGCATCCTCGCAAGCTAGGGGGTGTCTACGCACACTGCCCTTGGCAAATCTCCTACGCATTGTATGGATGTTAGCTGAATGAAACTCATAATTGATTGCACCGTACCACCCGTTAGAACAGAGCCGACACCCGTCCGACTCGCGCTCCAGTTCCAGGAATCCAAATATAATTACCCATTCGACCATTCTCATGAGCCGCTTAGCGTTATTGTGTGTACAAATAATTACTTCTACTTCCCAAACATTCCATGTAGACCACCCAGAAGACCACCGGAAGTTGCCGCCGATATTATAGGCTGAGCTTATATTCCGAGTTTTGGCAAGCTATCTGCCCGGGGGTACTGGGACTGACTAATCAGCAACGCCCCCTGTCGCGCGAGGATGCATACATGGCTATTTTCCATACACATACATCATTACCAACTAAAAAACCCGTGTGCATTACTGATGTTGGCATGACGGCAAACAGCAAACAGTGCTGCGATAGTACGGCGATATGTACATTACGATTGCAATGTTCCTGCGACAGTGCCGTGACTAATGCGATAGTATCGCGATTGAATTATCGACTAACGAATGCTAAAGAAAAGTACTCTCAAACCATAATGTAAAATGGTGCCATTGCTTGACCTTGGAGGCTTGACTCCAAAAACGGTGAATCCCTGAATGACGTTGTTGTTGTCCAAGATTTGTGATGTTAAGTCGAAAGTCGGAGAATGTGTTGGTGTTAGATCAGCCGTCCGGAGAGTTTGTTGATGTTAGGTCGGTCGTCCGCAAAGTGTGTTGATGTTAGGTCGGCCGTCCGGAGAGTGTGTTGATGTTAGGTAGACCCTCCGGATAGTGTGTTGATGTTAGGTCGACCGTTCGGAGAGTGTGTTGCTGTTAGGTCGGTCGTCCGGAGAGCATGTTGATGTTAGATTGGCGGTCCGGAGAGTGTGCTGGTGTTAGATCGGTCGTCCGCAAAGTGTAGTTAGGTTAGGTCGACCGTCCGGAGAGTGCGTTGATGTTAAGTTAGCCGTTCGGAGAGTGCGTTGATGTTAAGTTAGCCGTTCGGAGAGTGCGTTGATGTTAAGTTAGCCGTCCGGAGAATGCGTTGATGTTAAGTTAGCCGTTCGGAGAGTGCGTTGATGTTAAGATAGCCGTCCGGAGAGTGCGTTGATGTTAATTTAGCCGTTCGGAGAGTGCGTTGATGTTAAGTTAGCCGTTCCGAGAGTGCGTTGATGTTAAGTTAGCCGTCCGGAGAGTGCGTTGATGTTAAGTTAGCCGTTCGGAGAGTGCGTTGATGTTAAGTTAGCCGTTCGGAGAGTGCGTTGATGTTAAGTTAGCCGTCCGGAGAGTGCGTTGATGTTAAGTTAGCCGTCCGGAGAATGCGTTGATGTTAAGTTAGCCGTCCGGAGAGTGCGTTGATGTTAAGTTAGCCGTTCGGAGAGTGCGTTGATGTTAAGTTAGCCGTCCGGAGAGTGCGTTGATGTTAAGTTAGCCGTCCGGAGAGTGCGTTGATGTTAAGTTAGCCGTTCGGAGAGTGCGTTGATGTTAAGTTAGCCGTCGGAGAGTGCGTTGATGTTAAGTTAGCCGTCCGGAGAGTGCGTTGATGTTAAGTTAGCCGTCCGGAGAGTGCGTTGATGTTAAGTTAGCCGTCCGGAGAGTGCGTTGATGTTAAGTTAGCCGTTCGGAGAGTGCGTTGATGTTAAGTTAGCCGTCCGGAGAGTGCGTTGATGTTAAGTTAGCCGTCCGGAGAGTGCGTTGATGTTAAGTTAGCCGTCCGGAGAGTGCGTTGATGTTAAGTTAGCCGTTCGGAGAGTGCGTTGATGTTAAGTTAGCCGTTCGGAGAGTGCGTTGATGTTAAGTTAGCCGTCCGGAGAGTGCGTTGATGTTAAGTTAGCCGTCCGGAGAGTGCGTTGATGTTAAGTTAGCCGTCCGGAGAATGCGTTGATGTTAAGTTAGCCGTTCGGAGAGTGCGTTGATGTTAAGTTAGCCATCCGGAGAGTGCGTTGATGTTAAGTTAGCCATTCGGAGAGTGCGTTGATGTTAAGTTAGCCGTCCGGAGAGTGCATTGATGTTAAGTTGGCCGTCCTGGAGAGTGCGTTGATGTTAAGTTAGCCGTTCGGAGAGTGCGTTGATGTCAAGTTAGCCATTCGGAGAGTGCGTTGATGTTAAGTTAGCCGTTCGGAGAGTGCGTTGATGTTAAGTTAGCCGTTTGGAGAGTGCGTTGATGTTAAGTTAGCTGTTCGGAGAGTGCGTTGATGTTAAGTTAGCCTTTCGGAGAGTGCATTGATGTTAAGATAGCCGTCCTGGAGAGTGCGTTGATGTTAAGTTAGCCGTTCGGAGAGTGCGTTGATGTTAAGTTAGCCGTTCTGAGAGTACGTTGATGTTAAGTTAGCCGTTCGGAGAGTGCGTTGATGTTAAGTTAGCCGTTTGGAGAGTGCGTTGATGTTAAGTTAGCTGTTCGGAGAGTGCGTTGATGTTAAGTTAGCCTTTCGGAGAGTGCGTTGATGTTAAGTTAGGCGTTCGGAGAGTGCGTTGATGTTAAGTTAGCCGTTCGGAGAGTGTTGTATTGTACAAATAAGCCATAAAACAACGTATGATTACGCGCGTTTCTAGATTTGGTTTGGTTTGGTTTGGTGTGCATATATTTCTATAACACACGCACGTTCTTTGTCATAATAACTGATGGGTGTGACACTGATACCAACCTCGTGCATCACTTCGAAGGTGTGATGTCCATATTTATGGCAGCCATTGCGTTACTCTAAGACGGCGGCTATACAAATAGATCATTATAATGGCAGCACAGATCATTTATCCTAATACAATGTCGGGTGTGAAGCCGTTATCATATACATTGGCCCTACGTAATGTCCAGGTGAATGCGTGCTACAATCGAGGGTTTGCCATGATAGTTAACAATAAACAGTGGCTCGTGGTAGAATTAGGATTACCAACATGTAGGATTATATATATATATATATATATGATTTGTGTATGTACAAATCAACTTCCGCTGTGATATATAAGCTTAGAAATCATAGAATATGATGAGAACAGAAAGTTCAATGTAAATGCCTCCACACAGGACATGTGCGTGTGCGTGTGTGTGTGTGTGTGTGTGTGCGTGTGCGTGTGCGTGTGCGTGTGCGTGTGCGTGTGCGTGTGCGTGTATGCATGTATATGTAGCTATTTACTATTTATGGTCACACGTAGCGAAGTTTGAACGCATTGCGGTCGCTCTACGAGTTTTTTTCCAGCCGCCTGAGATTTCCATTCAGGACGTTTGACGTCTTAACCACATCTAAGTGGCAACAACAACTGTCACGTACACGTGCTACGGCGGGAGGACCTGTAACATTTCCTTTTAAAGAAGCTTGTCAATAGACGCACGCATGCACTCACGCATATTGCTACATAAGAGATACAGATTGCTTGATCTCTGATGAGATGGGGATAACGTCATTGTGTGTAGCGGCGGAAATGTGCCGTGTTATTTCTTCATCGACCAAACGGGTCGTATAATCAGCAATGGGCGCCGCAAGTGTCTCCTGACTGTCGCTGAATCAAATAGGACTTGTGTGTTGGAATAGAATAGAGGAGGATGAATCTGCATCATGACGTCATACAGGAGCTAACAATATATAATGGTGGATGAATCTATATTGTGACGTCATGTAGGAGCTAATAGTAGGTAGGGAAGGGCAAATCTACATTATGACGTCATGTAGGAGCTAATAGTAGGTAGGGGAGGGCAAATCTACATTATGACGTCATGTAGGAGCTAATAGTAGGTAGGGGAGGACAAATCTACATTATGACGTCATGTAGGAGCTAATAGTAGGTAGGGGAGGGCAAATCTACATTATGACGTCATGTAGGAGCTAATAGTAGGCAGGGGAGGGCAAATCTACATTATGACGTCATGTAGGAGCTAATAGTAGGTAGGGGAGGGCAAATCTACATTATGACGTCATGTAGGAGCTAATAGTAGGTAGGGGAGGGCAAATCTACATTATGACGTCATGTAGGAGCTAATAGTAGGTAGGGGAGGGCAAATCTACATTATGACGTCATATAGGAGCTAATAGTATGTAGGGGAGGGCAAATCTACTTTATGACGTCATGTACAGGAGCTGACAGTAGGCAGGGGTGGATGAATCTATCTACATTATTATGTCATATATATGAGCTGATAGTACATATGGGTATATGTAGCGTCAATGTGACGTCACACAGGAGCTGACATTGCGCAGGGTGTTGTTGAGGCTACATCATGACGTCATACAGGATATGACAGTACGTAGTTGTGGTTGAGGCTATACCATGACGTCATAGAGTAGCTGACAGTAAGTATGGCTGGTCGAGGCTATACCATGACGCCAGACAAGAGCTGACAGTGCATAAGGGAGGTCGAGGCTATACCATGACGTCACACAAGAGCTGACAGTGCATAAGGGAGGTCGGTGCTATACCATGACGTCACACAAGAGCTGACAGTGCATAAGGGAGGTCGAGGCTATTCCATGACGTCACACACGAGCTGACAGTGCATAGGCGAGGTTGAGGCTATACCATGACGTCACACAAGAGCTGACAGTGCACGGGGGAGGTCGAGGCTATACCATGACGTCACACAAGAGCTGACGGTGCATAAGGGAGGTCGAGGCTAGTCCATGACGTCACACAAGAGCTGACAGTGCATAAAGGTGGTCGAGGCTATACCATGACGTCACACAAGAGCTGACAGTGCACAAGGGAGGTTGAGGCTACACAACAGCGTTGCGGGGTAGTTGCTTGGCTGCTTTTAGAAGGATCTTGGTCTTGGTCTTGGTTGAGTACTGGCCAATACTCCTTTGCAGTCATACTGTCAGAGTTGGGTGCGCATGCTAGTTGGATTATTAGTCGTGCATTAAGGCCTGTTTGAATTGATGTGAGACGTCTGTTTGTTCGTCTGATTGTTATTTGTTCTAGGTTTACTTTTTAAACATTTCTGACATGCATCCTATTTCTCTGGATGTATAATCGTTGAGGCAAAAGCGAGCTGCCCGTATTTGGACCATTTCTGTTTTGTTGATGAGGACTGGGCCACACGGATGTTGAATATTCTAAGAGTGGTCGGACAAGGGTTGTGTAAGCAGTTGTTTTAATGTTTTTGGGGCACGAGTAGAGATTGCGTCTGATAAATGCTAGGGTACGGTTTGCTGAGGCTGTCATCTGATGGATGTGTTTGTTCCAGGTGAGATCGTTGGTGATACATACTCTTAAATAGGGATGACTGTCGGTTTCCTGTAGTGTTGCGTGTCCTATAGCATAATTAAAATGGACGGACTGTGGAGTGGATATTGTCAGGTTGACGTATATCAGGAAGAGAAGCGGTCCCATTACTGTGCCTTGCGGTACACCTGACATGACATTTGTCCAGGTGGAATGTTCTCCACCGACCACCACTCTCTGTTCATGGCACTTGAGAAAGTTAGAGATCCAGGCGTGTGTTTTGTTGTGGATGCCATAAATCTTTAATTTATTTAGGAGTCGGTTATGGGAAACAGTGTCGAATGCTTTTGAGAAGTCCATTACTATTATGTCCACTTGGGATTTATTATTTAGAGGATAAATGTTTCGCTAGATTCTGTGTAGTGAGTATTAACTGAGTTTCTGTGGAGTGTTTACTGCGGAAGCCATGTTGTCTGTCTGTTAAGACTGCGTACCGGTCGAAATGGTCCGTTATGTTAGAGTAGACAATGTGATCGAGGAGTTTATAACATATTGAAGTTAGGGAGATGGGACGGTAATTTGATGGAAAGGACCAGTCTCCCTTCTTGAATATTGATGTTGGCACATAACCATGAGAGGGGAAGTTCTCCTGTGATAATTATTTGTTGGTAGATTACTCTGAGGGCTGGAACTAATTCATTGGCGGCAAGTTGTAAGATTCTGGCTGGCACTCCATCGGGTCCTGTTGATTTGTTTGTTTTATGTCATGAAATAATGTGTTCTGATGGCGATGTCAGGCATAGCTGGTATGTTTGAGTGTGGTTCTTGTGGTAGGTTCGTGTTTTCATTTGTAAAGACTGACTTAAATTGGTTATTGAGGATTTCGGCTTTCTATCTGTTGTCTGATTCTACCTTGTTGTCTTTCATTAAGGTTGGTATTACAACTGTGTCAATTTTAAGGCTTTTTATGTATGACCAGAAAGAATCGTTTTGGTGAGTCAGAACAAATGGATGATATAATCTTCTATGAGCATTTCTTATCTCTCTGTGCGTGGTTTTACGTGCCTTACAAAAAATGTCATAGCTGGCTTGATTTCCATGTAGTTTGTGAATGTTGAAAGTCTTTTGTTTACGTTTATGTAGTCGTTTGATTCACTTATTTATCCACGGTGTTTGGTTAGGCTTTGAAATTACTTTTGTTGGTATGTGAGAGTTCATTATTGAGTCAAGGACAGTTTGGAATTCTGTATACATTCCATCAACTGTGTTCGTGGATGTATCTCTTGTTACATACGCATTGCTCCATTTGAGCAGGTCCTTTTTCAGAGCCTGTATGTTAGCTTTGTGGTACATGTATGTTTGCGTGGTTTTTGCTTGATGACCCTGGGCTTGTAGCTGTTTATGATTACTGGGATGCCGTCGTGATCGCTTATTCCTGGTAGTACTGTAGATCCTTCACAAGGGGGGGGGGTTAGTTGTGAAGAACAAGTCCAAAGTGTTATTTATCCCTGGTAGTACTGTATATCCTTCACAAGGGTGGGATTAGTTGTGAAGAACAAGTTCGAAGGGTTCGCGCACAACTTGTTCAAGTCCAAAGTCATTGGCCATTTCAATTAGCATTTTGGATGATAAGCCGAGAGCAGCACCGTCTGGCTTTGCGCTGAGTAAGTCCCAATATTTGTCAGGAAGGTTAAAGTCTCCAGCTAGCCATATATGCTCTTTGATTGAGCGTTTAATTTTATTTATGGATTCTTGTAGTTCATGCATGTATTTGTTTGTGTTACCAAATTGGGGGTGATCTGTAGAATGCTCCTATTGTGATATCTTTCGATCCTTGTATTTTAATGGTGACCCAGATAATTTAACAATTGGTATCGAGGTATGCTCTGTGTGTTCCTATGATGTCAGTCTTTTGTGCTATTAGGACTCTACATTTTGAGTTGTCAAAGTCTCTGTCTTTTCGGATGATTGAATAATTGGAAGAGAACAGATCACTGCTGTCAATTGAGCTGTCTAGGTATGTTTCGGTGCCTATACGTATGTCAGGGTTGTAATTTTCAATGCACACAGCAAGGTCCGAAACTTTGTTACCGATACTACACAAGTTTATTACCATGATTTTCAGGGAATGTCTCTTAGTAGGTGTTTCCTGGGTGTTTTTCTTAGTTCTATTTATTTAACATGGTCTAGCACTATTCGAGTTACTGCTTGTGTTATTATTCCTTTGTTTGTATAGAGAAGAAGTGGCTAGAGGTGGGCATAGTGGTTCACTGCGATCAGATGTGGACATGCACAATAGGACAGAGAAGCTGTTTGTTAGCTCTATGTTTGAGTATCGGATCTTTGGCCGATTGTGATTAATTGCAGATGCCGCACCGCTTCGCAACATCTGCAGCCAAATAAGTTCTATTTATATCATTAGAAGAGGGAGTGGTTCCTTTAGAATGGAAAGAAGCAAACATTATACCGTTATTCAAAAAAGGTTGGAGAAACAAGTCAGAAAACTATAGACCAGTGAGTTTAACATCAGTGATTTGCAAATTATTAGAAAGACTAATTAAAGATCACATGGTGGATTTTCTTGTTAAACAAAACTTGATAAACCCATCTCAACATGGTTTTTTTTAAAGCGAGGTCATGCTTAACAAATATGTTATGTTTTTTTGGAAGACATCACTAAGTGGGTAGATGAGGGATCACCAGTAGATATCGTCTACTTAGATTTTCAAAAAGCTTTCGACAAAGTACCACATCAAAGATTACTGCTTAAACTAAAGACCCATGGCATAGGAAATGGTATAATAAACTGGATAGAACAATGGCTGATTGACAGAAGACAACGTGTAGTAGTTGATGGGAAGGCTTCAAACTGGAAATCGGTATTGAGTGGGGTACCACAGGGATCAGTATTAGGACCTATATTATTCTTAATATATATCAACGATTTGGATGATGAAATAACAAGCAAGGTGTTGAAATTTGCGGATGATACAAAAGTGTTTAGAAGGATTAAAAGTGATGGAGATAGACAGCATTTACAAGAAGATCTTGACAGGTTGATCAAATGGTCTGAAAAGTGGCAAATGCTGTTCAATTTTGGGAAATGTAAATGCCTCCACACAGGACATGGGAACGAAGAGGTAGAATATACAATGGAGGTTACTGTACTAAGTACTACTGTAAAGGAAAAGGACTTAGGGTTAACCATTAGTGCTAATATGAAGGTTTCAGAGCAGTGCAGAATTGCAGCTTCAAAGGGAAATCAAATCCTTGGATTAATTAGGCGAAACATAACGTATAAGGAAAAAGAGCTAATAATACTGCTGTACAAAACAATAGTTAGGCCTCATTTAGAATATTGTATTCAAGCGTGGAGGCCATATCGCAGGAAAGACATAGATATGCTAGAAAGAGTGCAGAGGAGAGCAACTAAAATGATACCAAAACTGAGGGATCTTAGTTATGAAATACGCCTAAAAAATGCGGTTTAACAACACTAGAGACCAGGAGATTGAGAGGAGATCAGATAGAAGTGTTTAAAATATTGAATGGTTATGAAAATATTGATAGAAATATTGTTTTCTCAGTTAAGAAAGATAGAAGGATTAGAGGACATGAAGTTACATTAGCAAAGGAGCAGAGCAGATTAGATATAAGAAACTTTTCATTTTCACAAAGGACTGTAAATGAATGGAACAGATTATCTGCTGATTGTGTGGGTGCTAGTAGCGTGAATATGTTTAAAAATAAAATCGACACATACCTCAGACACATAGATAAAAGGGTCGGACTCTCGATAAGCCAAAGGGCTTCCTTGTCCACCTGCCACCTAGAGTTAATTCTCTGGGTGGCAATCTTGTTAAATCTTGTTAAATCTATATTCCTAAATGACTGTTTATTTTTCCTCAGCGCTGCCAAAAACGACTCGCTGACAGATGCTGGCGACAGTAACAACTCGACACGTGACATTGATTGTCGATTTAATCAGTAGTTACCATGATATATCAATGTGTTAGCGTTGCTGTTAAAGACTAAACAAATACAGTGCGGCATACCACAGTGTTCAGTACATGGTCCTGCATGGTTTGGTGTGCATATAAATAAGGTGTGCGATGAGTCGAAACAGGACCGCCATACTGCTTTGTTGACTTGCTTTTGATAAATAACGGTGGCGTCGAATTGTTCATCTACGACATTTAAATATCTGCTTATCTTATT
This sequence comes from Paraescarpia echinospica, assembly GCA_020002185.1. NCBI lineage: Eukaryota > Metazoa > Annelida > Polychaeta > Sabellida > Siboglinidae > Paraescarpia > Paraescarpia echinospica. The sequence continues at coordinate 78,825,318 of CM034532.1, read as the reverse complement.
TGATCGCGACACATATGTTGATTTATTTCTGTTACATTTATGACGTTTTCGTGAATACTATTTTGGTTGTTCTTACACGGCAACCGTCTCGCTAACTTTACATTTTAAAGCCAGTTCAATTAGGTATGTATCTTATTTCGTTGCAAAGTGAATAAACGGTGTTATAATTATGTGGCATACATCGCGGATTTGCCGCTTGTTTCAATATTCTTAGTGGTGAGAATTCCCACCCGTCTGGATGTGGGTATAGACATATGTGTGTATGTTAAAGATAGATTGTCAACAGTAAAGCCTTTGTTCGACGGAAACAATTTTGCCCTTTGGCTGCCCGACTGTTGTAACACCGATAGACGCATATTGGGTGGCTTTAGATGTTTCGATTGAATTGCCTGTTCAATAAAAAAAACCATCTCGACTTCTATGGGACGCACTCAGTCACGCTGCAATTAATGCGCGAAGATTATTCGTCTGCAAACATCCACCACTGTCTATAGCCAGGAACTCATTCAAACAGCTGAGTGAACTGGAGCAACGTGAAGTGAACGAACTTGCCCAAGGTTCGACACCGCAGCACAGGATTCGAACCTGGGTTCTCTCGTTTGAGAGTCCGATGCTCTATACACTGAGCCATTGCGCTGCATACGCTGCCCCTGGCATGTGGCGTGTCAACTGGCATCTGGTGGTCGAACGAACCACTCACTTCTCAGACCTCGCTGCTTAAACATCACAATGAGGGTAGGCCTACAGAGGTGGTTTTGATTGATGAATGTATTCACTGAGTATTGTTCCACCGTAGATTTTAGCAACGTAGATAGACAGATATATAGATAAGTAGGTAGGTAGGTAGGTAGGTAGGTAGGTAGGTAGGTAGATAGATAGATATATAGATAGATAGATAGATAGATAGATATATATATATAGATAGAAAGATAGATAGATAGATATATAGATAGATAGAAAGATAGATAGATAGATAGATAGATATATAGATAGATAGATAGATAGATATATAGATATAAAGATAGATAGATAGATAGATAGATAGATAGATATACAGATATAAAGATAGATAGATAGATAGATATACTTATATAAAGATAGATAGATAGATAGATAGATAGATAGATAGATAGATAGATAGATAGATAGATAGATAGATATATATATAGATAGATAGATAGATAGATAGATAGATAGATAGATAAAACGTCAAATCCAGACAACAAATGAAATTTTTATTATCCAATCAATATCGAGACAACTATCTTAGCCACGTGCACTGCCTAAATCCCAGATGTGCGGAGTGCAATTAAATATTTGTTTACTTTATATATTAATGTTTGGATCCGCACACATTTCTTATAATAGTTTTTCTAACAGTAATTTCCTACAATAATTCGTGATAATCATCGTATACGTATGCGTAAATATAATTCAAAATGGGGTCACAGGAAGACGGCATATTACATGCCAAGTGACCACCATGCAACACAACTTTATTTTTAAACGGTTGTTTTGTGTATGTATACTGCTATGTTGTTTTTGTTGCAAAATAAATTGATTTGATTTGATTTGATTTGATAGATAGATAGATAGATAGATATATGTGTGTGTGAGTATGGTGTCACAATCTTGTTTTCTTAACATGTTTCACAGTATTGGTGGTGGCATTCAATTCACCATTCCGCACGTCTGGAAACATACAAAAATATATTAGTTTTGTTTGTATTTTATTTGTTTGGGAAGATTATGAGAATACATTTAAATTATGATAGCAAGTTTGATTGTTCTCAATTGGCCGTCATCTTGTTATCTCTATATTGTTTTATAACTATGACGACGGCATCGAATTCCACATGTATTCATGAAGAAATAGCGTACATTTAAATCAAGTTTTATATTTCATCTGGATGCGTAGCGAGGAAACTGTATTAGTTTTCACGATCCATTCGTGGCAGTCTTGTAACTTGTACTTTTTGAAAGGTCCATTAGGTGAAACTGCACTCTCACCTGGTTAAGCATAACATATATATATATATATATATATATATATATATACGTGTGTTCTTCAATGGTGTGCTTGGGGAGGAGGTAAACGAATTCACCATTCCGAACTTCGTGTGGTGGTCTATGGGTGCGTGTGCAAGCCTTCTCTACTCAATCTTTGTCACGTTATTTAAAACTGCTTGCAAAAATGCTCGTCACTGACTGGATGCCATGGTATATGACAGTCGTGATAGTAATATACCAAGTATTAGAAAACAAACTGCGTCCTTATATGAACGTCATAACCCGCTAGCAAATACTCGTTGCTTGTTAAAAATGACGACGGTCGGAGATAACATGAAGTTCACGTCCATCAATAGGATCTAGTCGTGATAGGGTAGAATTGTCAAATAATATTCGTATTGCTTTTTTTGGGTGGGCATGGGGGTAGATATAATAAGCATTGTTGTGTCAGCGTCGATTTCGTGTCGGGTCTCTTGTTAATTACTCGGATTGTGAATGGACGACAATAAGATAAGATAAGATAAGATAAGATAAGATAAGATAAGATAAGATAAGATAAGATAAGATAAGATAACATAGTTTATTATGCATTTTTACAAAGGAGTTTGGAATACACGTCATGGGCATTTTAACAATTCAAGTGTCATCGTATTATAATCACATGGCAAAAACATTTCACAGCACGTAGAAGTGTAAATATTTGCATAATCACATAGACATTTTCCTATTTAGTAACTCCAAGACTTCGACAATCACATAATTAATTATATAATTTCACATCAAGCATCCATGGATACAAAACATCACATACACAAATAATAATTTATTGAATATTGTCTCAGTCAGTGTATATCCATCCATTCATCCCTGTCCGCCCTGTGTATTCTGCATTTAACGTGAAGACGCGTTAATGGCTGTTATGGCACCAACTCCTCACTCGGCTTTACCTCGCCTTGTACAAACGCCGTCGCCTTCCCGATGAAAAACTTAGACAATAGATGACCTTCGTTTTTCTTAACTGATTTTGATTTACCCAGGACAATTCCAGCGCAGATGTCGTCCATTGTAGGGCTACAAATCGCGCCGCAGAATTTCAGGATGTTTTCTACTGTTGACCTGTAGAAGAGTTCCAGTGTCGTTCTGTGGATTTGGAAACTTCGCAGCATCCTATGTTGGTACAGCCTCTGGTTGCATCGCTTAGCACAGCTGTTCACGTGCTCGGACCAAGTGAAATCATCTTGCATGGTCACATCCAGGTATCGGAATGACCGAACTATTTAAACTTCGTCCTAATTAATTTCAACTCTTGTGGTACTCTTGTTAATTCACAGCTTTCTCGCTCACCAAAGTAACATCCAGTTGCACAGCCCGCCCGCCGCGTTGTTGTTCATTCGTTGCCACCAACAGTGATCTTGTCATCAATCCGACGTCGTAAAAAGCATCGACCCGATGTATTTGTTTGCATATTGGCACAAGATACTCATTGATCACCTGGTGGCACGACCTGCCTTTGACATGTGTCTGTGAGCAACCGTAACTCTCAGTTTGTGTTTCGACCGATACGTTCGCCCTTCGCACCCCGCAAACGCAATGTGTGGCACACATAAGCCATTTAAAGTAAGAAGGAGATTTGGGCAAATCGATTCAGGAAGGACGTATTTAGTGAGCGCAAAAGAATATCCAGACACAAATAGGTGCACATGTACTAAACGTTGCTGGGCATCGCAGATCACTGCATCACGAGGCTACAGTATAGCCTCTATTGCTATCCTGATAAAAAAAACATGTGCACTGAATCACATAACATATTTTGTGCATAGAAATAATCACATGCACGTTAATCTATTTTGGGTTGTTCTATTTTATACTAACTGTTAGATTAGAACGCGTTATGTATTGCTAAGACAAACCACTTCAGTAACAACGCAGACTCCTGGCCCGCTCCTATTGTGGATGCGGTACCGTTGCGGGGCGTGAGTAGGCGGAGACTCTCGGCCCACGACATCGGCAGTGTGAAGATAACAAAGCGGACGCCTGGCTCTGGGACATTCTCTTCGCTAATGGCTGGTAACAGACGCGCTCCGGCCACGTTCGCGATGTCCAACCGCGCTACTAATGTCCACCCACACAACTCGCCATCGCTCGGCTACAACTGGCCCGTGTCCACGCTACGGCCAGTCGATCGAAGTCTGAGATCCCATCAATTACGCCAACTGTAGAGAGTTGACAGGCTCCCGCCTTACTGATCTGTAGACGTGATTAGTCGAATATTCATTCACAAGTGTTCAGTCGGAGTTGTAACGACTTCTGAAAATATCTTAGAATACGTTTTGTTTTATACGACATTATAAAACTATATTTGCGTGTAAATAATAATTATAATGTCTTAGTTGGTTTGTCAACAATTGTTGAAGCGTTAGAATAAGTGAGGGGGAACAAAGAAACTAAAAACATAAATCAAGGACCAGTATCGAGGCGAGCCTTACACCAGATACACAGGGACCAGTATCGAGGCGAGCCTCACACCAGATACACAGGGACCAGTATCGAGGCGAGCATCACACCAGATACACAGGGACCAGTATCGAGGTGAGCCTCACATCAGATAGACAGGGACCAGTATCGAGGCGAGCCTCACACCAGATACACAGGGACCAGTATCGAGGCGAGCCTCACACCAGATACACAGGGACCAGTATCGAGGCGAGCCTCACACCAGATAACAGGGACCAGTATCGAGGCGAGCCTCACACCAGATAACAGGGACCAATATCGAGGTGAGCTTTACACCAGATACACAGGGACCAGTATCGAGGCGAGCCTCACACCAGATAACAGGGACAAATATCGAGCTGAGCCTCACACCAGATACACAGGGACCAGTATCGAGGCGAGCCTCACACCAGATAACAGGGTCCAATATCGAGGTGAGCCTCATACCAGATACACAAGGACCAGTATCGAGGCGAGCCTCACACCAGATATACAGGGACCAGTATCGAGGCGAGCCTCACACCAGATACACAGGGACCAGTATCGAGGCGAGCCTCACACCAGATTTATAACCAACAAAACTAAAACAAAAACTCATTGGCTGGGTTGTTTCGCAGATGACAAGAGGTCATTTGCAAACCATTTGTCAAAATAAAGTTCACATTATGTGTTTGAGGTGAGCTTCAAATTGATGGAGTATAGTAAGTACGAAAACAGAATTAGTGTCTGTGTTAGAGAACACTAACCCTCATATATTTGTGAATAGCAGGCATGCTGAATAAATTGTTTTATTTCATATACAACGGTTTTATTCAACATATTGTAGAAGAAGCCTCGACTAAGGGAAACAGCAAAGTCAATAGGCATTAATCGAAACAGCGGTCAACGTTTCACTGAAAGATGAACTGCGTCCTCTGCAAGTGAAACAGAAATGTACTTTAGGCCTCTACCCTAATATAGCAGATTTTAAAGGATTTTATAAATATGTTAATTTGGCACTGAAAGAGATACTGTTTAAACGTATGGCAGATTAGCCGGATAGTATAATAACACGGTATATTTTATGTGATATAGTATTCGGCCTGTCAATAAATGATAAATAGACCACATGATCTACTGATTGTCCAGACGCCTGGTCGTGTATCTGGCTAACACTGGCAGTGCCGTGATAAGGCCAGCTGCACTTGGACGCTCGATACGCCAATGACGTCATCGTCCATTTATTTGCCAACTGCTGGCGTTCAATGGAAATCTTTATAAATCTTGTTACATATTGTTCGATCAATGCTGGCTTAGCAATTTGTCTTCACACGAGTTAAATAAGCTATGTCGTTAACGTGTGCATGTATACGTGACTGCTTAAAACTGGCTGTCATTCGAAACGAAGACAAAAATCAGTGATAATCGAATTAAACAAAGTCACTTCTGTAATAGCTACGTGGTTGCTCATACAGAAAGTGGTGTAAGGGCAGTGTGAGTGTCACGTCCTACCGTGAGAAGTCGCTCCTCTTGAGAGACAGCGTGTAGTAGATTTTCCGGGCAAGACCTTTGTTTATGCAACAAGTGCAATGTGTGTTTAAATAACTAGATTCCATTATTCAGAACACAATAACTGTATTCCACTGAAAATGCGTTGCTGTCTGGAGCTGACGTCTGCCCCTCATAAAGGAACTGGAAACCCAGTTCGACGGGAGTTACACGAGAATGCCAAGGAAGTGTCTAAATGTCCACTGGAGCAGTCGGTTGACAAACAAAGAACGTTATGGATATGTAACCAAGTTCGACGGGAGTTACACGAGAATGCTAAGGAAGTGTCTAAATGTCCACTGGAGCAGTCGGTTGACAAGCAAAGAACGTTATGGATATGTAGGCAAACGCACAAACGAGATTCTCACGAGACACCTACAACTAGCTAGTCACGGCTGTCGACACACAGACAAACCAGTAACGATTTTTACCTTGTGTACATCCACATACGGCAAGAAAACAGAGGGAAACAGAGAAAAACATACACTAACCAGACCTGCAAAAATCTTAATGTCCAACGTGCTAACCTTTCATCTCTGATAAACAACCGAACTATATGGACACGGTTCATCCCAACTCCGGCCCCGGCCGACCATTGATGATGGCGAACGATACGATATCATCTACGTCATTATGTCTACGGTGGAACAATACTCAGTGAATACATTCATCAATCAAAACCACCTCTGTAGGCCTACCCTCATTGTGATGTTTAAGCAGCGAGGTCTGAGAAGTGAGTGATTCGTTCGACCACCAGATGCCAGTTGGCACGCCATATGTCAGGGGCAGTGTGTGCAGCACAGAGGCTCAGTGGCTAGAGCACCTGACTCTCAAACGAGAGAACCCGGGTTCGAATCCTGTGCTGCGGTATCGAATCTTGGGCAAGTTCATTTACATCACGTTGCTCCAGTTTACTCAGCTGTTTGAATGAGTACCTGGCTGTAGACAGTGATGATATTAGTGTACGAATAATCTTCGCGCATTAATTGCAGCGTGCATGGATGGGTGCGTTCCAAAGTAGTCGAGTTGGTTTTTCGATTGAACAGGTCTCTCAGGGAATAAAGTAAAACGCTTTGAGCATTCCCATGGACATAATACTGTGCTATATAAGAACTTAATTTACTTATCTTTGCAGCGGGAGGTGGGCCATAGCGACACATTAGGGGCGGTGTGTAGGGGGAGGTGGGCCATAGCGACACATTAGGGGCAGTGTGTAGCGGGAGGTGGGCCATAGCGTCACACGCCAGGGGGAGTGTGTAGGGGGAGGTGGACCATTGTGTCACACGCCAGGGGACGTGTGTAGGAGGAAGTGGACCATAGCATCACACGCCAGGGGCCGTGTGTAGCGGGAACTCAGAACTCAGAACTCAGAATCAGTTTATTTGACCTATAAATACGATATATACACAATGAATAACATGAGTACTAGATAAGGTCGGGAGACTCCCAATAAGATATACAACAAGTGTGTAGGGGGAGGTGGGCCATAGCGTCACACGCCAGGGGCAGTGGGTAGGGGGAGGTGGGCCATAGCGGCACACACCAGGGGCAGTGTGTAGGGGGAAGTGGACCATAGCGTCACACGCCAGGGGCAGTGTGTAGGGGAAGTGGACCCCATAGCATCACGCGCCAGGGGGGCGGTGGGGGGAGAGTGAGCCATGGCAGCACACACCAGGGGAGGGCAGTGTGTGGGGAGGCCAGGCCATAGCGTCATACGCCAGGGGCAGTGTAAGGGGGAAGTGGAGCCCTTGAATGCATGCAGGGGCAGCAGTGTGTGGGGGTGGACTGCCAGCGTCATACGCCAGGGGCAGTGTGTAGGGGGAGGTGGGCCATAGCGGCACACACACACCAGGGGCAGTGTGTATAGGGAGGTGGGCTATCGCGTCACACGCCAGGGGCATTGTATATGGGGAGGTGGGCCACGGCGTCATACGCCAGGGGCAGTGTGTAGGGGGAGGTGGGCCATAGCGGCACACACACACCAGGGGCAGTGTGTATAGGGAGGTGGGCTATCGCGTCACACGCCAGGGGCATTGTATATGGGGAGGTGGGCCACGGCGTCATACGCCAGGGGCAGTGTGTAGGGGAAGTGGACCATAGCGTCACACGCCAGGGGCAGTGTGTAGGGGGAGGTGGGCCATAGCGGCACACATACCACGGGCAGTGTGTATAGGGAGGTGGGCCATCGCGTCACACGCCAGGGGCATTGTATATGGGGAGGTGGGCCACGGCGTCATACGCCAGGGGCAGTGTGTAGGGGGAAGTGGACCATAGCGTCACACGCCAGGGGCAGTGTGTAGGGGGAGGTGGGCCATAGCGGCACACACACCACGGGCAGTGTGTATAGGGAGGTGGGCCATCGCGTCACACGCCAGGGGCAGTGTATATGGGGAGGTGGGCCACGGCGTCATACGCCAGGGGCAGTGTGTAGGGGGAGGTGGGGCATAGTTCATCCACACGCTGGGCACGAGATCACTTAGAAATATGTTCATTGTTGCAGATGCCTTCAAAAGCTACACGTTGCTCAACACGTAGCTCAACACGTAGCTCAACACGTAGCTCAACACGTAGCTCACCACGTAGCTCAACACGTAGCTCAACACGTAGCTCAACACGTAGCTCAACACGTAGCTCAACACGTAGCTCAACACGTCGCTCAACACGTAGCTCAACACGTAGCTCAACACGTAGCTCAACACGTAGCTCAACACGTAGCTCAACACGTAGCTCAACACGTAGCTCAACACGTAGCTCAACACGTAGCTCAACAAGCTTTCACTGAATGTCTTCGGAGATAATCCACACAAGTGTTCGTTATTTGAGAAAATAAAGAAACACTTTCTTCTTGATATCGCGTTGTGCTGAATTAAAGGATTCCCTCAAACGTTCTTCCTCGTTGTAAACTCCAGTAGCAGTTGTCGCAAAAAACGAGTTCATTTCAATAATAACTTTAAAAATAAATACCTGTTTGACCTGTTTGTTTGTGGTTATTAACATAACTAAAATGTTAATATATTTTTCTAATATTAACTAAGCAGGTTTATTGTCGTGTTGAGCTAAACCATCTTATGTTATTGGTCAGATTAAGTACATTTCATTTATTGTAGCTGGGCAATTACCCAACAATATAGGGTAAATGTGGAACAATAAAGGAATCTCAAAACTGATGTTTGTAAATATTCTGTAAATATTCTGCGTTGGGGAATATCTTCGCCATATCACGTTCACTGTGGAATGTTCACACGCACAAAGGTACACACACACAAATGTACACGCGCACAAATGTTCACACGCACAAATCTACATGCGCACAAATGTACACGCGCACAAATGTCCACACGCACAAGTGTACACGCGCACAAATGTACACGCGCACAAATGTACACGCGCACAAATGTACACACGCACAAATGTACACTCGCACATGTTTACACGCACACATCGTGTCAGAAGTGTTAAAGACGCAGTGCAGAGCCAACGTTCTGTTGACATCATTTTGTTTGCGCAAGGCGATCGAATCTGCACCAGTTAGGCACATCAGTATCGTGAGCGCTGTTTTTATGGTTGTTGAGATTACACACGGAAAGACGTGGCTGGCCACATACGTCTCATGTTTGGTTTCGAGACGTGGGTTTCAGTCTATGATGTGTGGAATTTGCTCACACTCCTTGTGTCATTGGATTTAAGTCATTGGATTTACTCGATTCGTGTGGTGAATTAATCAGGCAGTGAGTGGAGCGGTCCCGGAGACACCAGCCTCGCTGTGGGAGACACCAGCCTCGCTATGGGCGATACCAGCCTCGTTGTCGGAGACACCAGCCTCGCTCTAGGAGACACCAGCCTCGCTATGGAAGACACCAGCCTCGCTATGGAAGATACCAGCCTCGCTCTGTTACAACTTGAGGTAGCGGTTCCGTCAAAAAGTGCTGACTACGTGGTGTTTGCTTAATGATAAAACTAACGATGACGACGTGGGGGCCACAGTAACCTGAACTCAATGTGTGGACATTAGTCCAGCACGTAAGCCACTCTCGATCTTGTTGGCTGAGATCTGATGACAGAGACGGACACATACAAAGCCTACGAGGACTTATCGGAAGGTTGATCATACTCAACGACCGTCTGGACCATCCAACGGGGATTCTTCTAGCCGGGGATCCCACCATTGCCCGGTGTTCTGACAAAGTGTACCCCTTAATGAGCCTTTCATTCCCCGAATGTAGCCCAAATAGCAGAAGGAACGACTTGCTCATCGGGGAATGGGCTATAGTGACTTAATCATGTTTATAAGAAAGTATTGACCTCTAACTGCATATATGATATAGTAGATTGTGGACCAAAGCACGTGTACATTTGTGTATGTACATTTGTGGCCAATGTTTCTATAAGACAGTCGATGCCTAGTTGTGTACGTCGACCCGAGAGAGCTCACTTAAAGCCGACGGCGGTAAAATGCGGAGAATGTTGATAAACGGCATTTTAATTCGACATGTGTCGAACTATTAGCGCGTTCCCATGAGCGTTAGTGGGAACGGAGCTATCTAACACGTCGGGTCGTAACAGCACAGCCAAGACGGACTGAACTGTATTCAACGAGCGCCAAAGACGTATCAAGAGCGGCGACTGCGACGCACGAACACACGGCGCTACTGGGGAAGTGACATCTCAAAAGCGCAGACTTCGGCACACGAACACCCAGCGCTACTGAGGAAGTAAGTGACGCTAACTGGACACTCACGAGCGGTGATCACAAAACATGGAGTGAGGTCATAACGATAAAGCGTCCATATGTACCGATGTCCTGACAGAAGCTCGTCCAGAATGAAATAAGGCACGGCCAGTAAAGCAGGTTATGGCATCGTCGAAGCACACAGAATTACAGGGTGTTTGACTGATGCTCACCGATTAAAGACAAGTACAAATTCGGGTAAGTGACGCCGGTTCGCTGCGTACAGCGGGTACACTATGGCTTCAACTACATCAACACTATAGCCTGGCCTGGTTTAGTTTCAACAGGGGACGGGGGGGTCATACAATCAGCCTCATTAACATAAGGTTATATAGCCACTGTGCACCACAGTTG
>CM034532.1:78761516-78813205 GCA_020002185.1 Paraescarpia echinospica | reverse complement strand
GTGTGTATGTGTGCAGTGTAAACATGTCTTACAACTCCATGTGTGTGTGCACAGTCAACACGTGTTACAACACAGTGTGTGTATGTGCAGTGTAAGCACGTCTTATAACTCCATGTGTGTGTGCAGAGTCAACCCATCTTACAACACAGTGTATGTATGTGCAGTGTAAACATGTCTTACATTACAACTCCATGTGTGTGTGTGTGTGTGTGTGTGTGTGTGTGTGTGTGTGTGTGTACAGAGTCAACCCATCTTACAACACAGTATGTGTATGTGTGCAGTGCAATGTAAGCATGTCTTACAACTCCATGTGTGTGTGCACAGTCAACACGTGTTACAACACAGTGTGTGTATGTGCAGTGTAAGCACGTCTTATAACTCCATGTGTGTGTGCAGAGTCAACCCATCTTACAACACAGTGTGTGTATGTGTGCAGTGTAAACATGTCTTACAACTCCATGTGTGTGTGCACAGTCAACACGTGTTACAACACAGTGTGTGTATGTGCAGTGTAAGCACGTCTTATAACTCCATGTGTGTGTACAGAGTCAACCCATCTTACAACACAGTGTGTGTATGTGCAGTGCAAACATGTCTTACATTACAACTCCATGTGTGTGTGTGTACAGAGTCAACCCATCTTACAACACAGTGTGTGTATGTGTGCAGTGCAATGTAAGCATGTCTTACAACTCCATGTGTGTGTGCACAGTCAACACGTGTTACAACACAGTGTGTGTATGTGCAGTGTAAGCACGTCTTATAACTCCATGTGTGTGTGCAGAGTCAACCCATCTTACAACACAGTGTATGTGTGTGCAGTGTAAACATGTCTTACATTACAACTCCATGTGTGTGTGTGTGTGTACAGAGTCAACCCATCTTACAACACAGTGTGTGTATGTGTGCAGTGCAATGTAAGCATGTCTTACAACTCCATGTGTGTGTGCACAGTCAACACGTGTTACAACACAGTGTGTGTATGTGCAGTGTAAGCACGTCTTATAACTCCATATGTGTGTGCAGAGTCAACCCATCTTACAACACAGTGTGTGTATGTGCAGTGTAAGCACGTCTTATAACTCCATGTGTGTGTGCAGAGTCAACCCATCTTACAACACAGTGTGTGTATGTGTGCAGTGTAAGCATGTCTTACAACTCCATGTGTGTGTGCACAGTCAACACGTGTTACAACACAGTGTGTGTATGTGCAGTGTAAACACGTCTTATAACTCCATGTGTGTGTGCAGAGTCAACCCATCTTACAACACAGTGTGTGTATGTGTGCAGTGTAAGCATGTCTTACAACTCCATGTGTGTGTGCACAGTCAACACGTGTTACAACACAGTGTGTGTATGTGCAGTGTAAGCACGTCTTATAACTCCATATGTGTGTGCAGAGTCAACCCATCTTACAACACAGTGTGTGTATGTGCAGTGTAAGCACGTCTTATAACTCCATGTGTGTGTGCAGAGTCAACCCATCTTACAACACAGTGTGTGTATGTGTGCAGTGTAAGCATGTCTTACAACTCCATGTGTGTGTGCACAGTCAACACGTGTTACAACACAGTGTGTGTATGTGCAGTGTAAGCACGTCTTATAACTCCATGTGTGTGTGCAGAGTCAACCCATCTTACAACACAGTGTGTGTATGTGTGCAGTGTAAGCATGTCTTACAACTATAACTCCATGTGTGTGCAGAGTGCATCTTACAACACAGTGTGTGTATGTGTGCAGTGTAAGCATGTCTTACAACTCCATGTGTGTGTGCACAGTCAACACGTGTTACAACACAGTGTGTGTATGTGCAGTGTAAGCACGTCTTATAACTCCATGTGTGTGTGCAGAGTCAACCCATCTTACAACACACTGTATGTATGTGCAGTGTAAACATGTCTTACATTACAACTCCATGTGTGTGTGTGTGTGTGTGTGTGTGTGTGTGTGTGTGTACAGAGTCAACCCATCTTACAACACAGTGTGTGTATGTGTGCAGTGCAATGTAAGCATGTCTTACAACTCCATGTATGTGTGCACAGTCAACACGTGTTACAACACAGTGTGTGTATGTGCAGTGTAAGCACGTCTTATAACTCCATGTGTGTGTGCAGAGTCAACCCATCTTACAACACAGTGTGTGTATGTGTGCAGTGTAAGCATGTCTTACAACTCCATGTGTGTGTGCACAGTCAACACGTGTTACAACACAGTGTGTGTATGTGCAGTGTAAGCACGTCTTATAACTCCACGTGTGTGTGCAGAGTCAACCCATCTTACAATACACTGTATGTATGTGCAGTGTAAACATGTCTTACATTACAACTCCATGTGTGTGTGTGTGTACAGAGTCAACCCATCTTACAACACAGTGTGTGTATGTGTGCAGTGCAATGTAAGCACGTCTTATAACTCCATATGTGTGTGCAGAGTCAACCCATCTTACAACACAGTGTGTGTATGTGCAATGTAAGCATGTATTACAACTTCATGTGTGTGTGTGTGTGTGTGTGTGTGTGTGTGTGTGTGTGTGTGTGTGTGTGTGTGTGTGTATGTGTGTGTGTGTTTGTGTGCAGAGTCAACCCACCTTACAACACAGTGTGTGTATGTGCAGTGTAAGCATGTCTTACAACTCCGTGTGTGTGTGTGTGTGCAAAGTCAACACGTGTTACAACACGGTGTTTGTGCCGTGGCGACAGAAATGGAGATGAACACGCCACGCAGTGTGCACCGTGATGATTAGAGATGGACACGCAACGCTCTGTTTGTGCCTAGCTGACACGTCAGTTCAGTCCGTGACCTGCCGACTTATCAGTTCAATATGTGTCCTGCCGACCTGTCATTTCAGTCTGTGTCCTGCCGACCCATCATTTCAGTCTGCGGCCACTTGCGCTAGGCGCTGCAAGGCGGCGCTAATTCAATCGGTGCCGGCCAGCGTGCTCGGCTGACAGCAGCACCAGCGACGCGTGCTAGCTCTCATCACTTTAGCATCATCTTCAGACGAGATCGTTAAATAGAGGCAGGCACACAGACGGAGTAAACACTGCCTCGGTCGGCGCTGGCATTCCAGGTAGGTTCAACGGCTGCCATGTAGAATACACTAATTAGTTAATTAGCTGGGTTGCAGAACGGATGTGTTGCTTCCCTGTAGCTTCACGTGTCGCTCCACCTACCCCGGCGTAATGTCACCCATAATGTCACGCGTAATGTCACCCATAATGTCACGCGTCATGTCACTCGTACTGCCACTCGTAATGTCACACGTAATGTCACGCGTCATGCCACCAGTAATATCACCTATAATGCCACCCGTAATGTCACCCCTAATGCCACGCATCATGTCACCCGTAATGCCACTCGTAATGTCACCCGTAATGTCACGCATAATGCCACCCGTAATGCCACGCATAATGCCACCCGTAATGTCACCGGTAATGTTTGTCGGCAGATAGTCTGACAACATATTAATACAATGATAATAATTATTATTACCCGAAGTACGTGGATGTTGTCTGCCACCACAGGTAAAATAGACGAGCACAAAGGAAACAAGTCCAATATCAGGCTAAGAAAACAGACGATACAAAAACACATATAAAACACTTCACATATAATAGTATCATTGCTGTACAGACAATGACATCACACAAATGGCCGCATCACAGATAATGAAAGGTCACATGTGTTTATTCTGCATTATAAATTAGGCTAGCATGTGGCAGGAATGTTTTCCTGCCTCACATACACGCATGCATACACACATACACCTTTCAACACGACCCATTATACCACCAAAGCCCACCAAACCAGTAAAGTCACCCGTCCATCTACACAGACCCGACTATCTGCCTATCATCCCAACACAAACCCGACTATCTGCCTATCATCCCAACATTCTTATAAATACTGTTGCTTCGTGTCACTCAGCGATTATGTTTTTTCCACGCACAGTGTTTTTCTTGCAAATAGCTTATCAGCAGAATGCGACGAAAACATATCTTACGCTGGGTCATTCTGTGTACACGCGCAATAAATCGGTTTGGTTTAGAAGTTACTGCAGCAATACGCGTTCTTTTTACGGTCAGTGAGTGATCACGCGCGGCGTCGCTAACTATTAATTGTAACCGTTCTGTGTCACGGGCCGGATTATTTTACGCAGCTGCATGAAAGTAATGAACTCATTCGGTTTAAATGCGGCGTACAACTGTAACAGATGCCGCGTGTTTGGATGTCGACGTCACCCGTATTAGCCAATATAGCCGTGGTTGTACTTTGTCAATATAGTAGTGGCTCAACTTAGCCAATATATCGGTAGTCATATCATTGTATCATTTATTTATTATTATTATATATATATATATATATATATATATATACATATATGTGCACAAGCACGCACACATTCTCATGCAAATACACGTGTTTGTGTAAGAATATATATTTTTCTATCGGTTTAATTGACCATATAGGATGGCGTGTCGTCACATTCTGGTCAGAGGACCATGGTGACCATCTAGTCAAAATGAACCTGTAGTCTCATTGTGGTAAGAGGACCATGGTTGCCACCCAGTCTAAATGGACCAGTCGTATCAATTTGGTCAGAGGACCGTGGTTGCCATATAGTCTAAATTGATCTGTCATCAGATAGTGGTCCGAGGACCATGGTTGTCATGCAGTCTAAATTGATATGTTATCAGATGGTCCGATGAGCATGGTTGCGTGACCACATCCGCCAGCTGCTATCATTAACGGAACCATTGATTGACCTGCTACATAACGACACTGCGCTGTTCTGATCGATTCTCGGTCATCTCTTGATTGCGTGTCGCAGTCGGTGAATTGACCAGCCAGCAGGGGATATGACGTCACTACAAGCAGACCTGTTAGTAGAGGTCGCCAACAGTGACGTTATTGATGATATCGGTGGTAACGTCACTGCAGGGAGATGTGTAATTGTCAACTACACGTGACGTCACTACACGAAGATGCGTAGTTGTATCCGACAGTGACGACATTGTAAGAGATAAAAAATATGTTGCCTAACCAAATCGGTGATAAATCGTAAAGGTACTACGTGTTTCTATATTCCTTCTGTGTGTGTCTCTCGTATGCATGCAGACTGGTACTCTCGAGTTATTCCTGCACCACTATTTCCCCTTCAGTATTTCTCCTGATTAACCCGGTCATTTGATTGTCTCTTTAATGTGGGCACTGGAACGGCTCTGAATCAATCATACGGTTCCCTCGATGACGACAGTAATGAGCGCCTTACATGTGCTAAGTATGAAGACAGCGAGCCAGTGTAGATACTTCAATAACTGTGTTGTGTCACTCTTGCGTTAGTAACTAGTAGTTGAATGCGTTCTATAAGTGGAGAGACTCGCAAGGAACGTGGACAGCTAATTGACGTCAATGCGGGCTGTGTTAATATATTTTAATTAACATTGATGTCCATTGCATTGCGAGGTACTGTCGATAGATGCAGGGCAGTTAACGTTTCCTCGGTTTGATTCAATCGGATGTAAACATGTTATTGCCAAATTGATTATTGTAATCCGACTCAGTCGTATAACGCGAACTATGGCCTCGGCTGCACATCAACTAACGCGACACATACCAAGTGAAATTAGTTGCCGCGTGAGAGTATGAATTTCTACGATGTTAGGCCTGCCTCACTGAAGACTGTCCGCGTCATCAGTCTCAACAGCAATGACGCCACAGCACTGTCACGCGTAGCATTGTGGTATAACGCACAGGACATCAACTGTGCAACGCAGATTAAAGGCCGGGATACACTGGGATTTTTCTCCCGACCCGACCCAACCCGACCAGACCAGACCAAACCACACCAGACTCCCTCCGACTACAGTGAATCTACTACACCGACTGACACCGACTGCGCTGTACTCTAAACCGGCGTGACATCACAATCACGTCTGGTTGAGTGTCTTTTGAGCCACTTCACATGCCTCTACTAATTTGCATATACGTGGAAATTGTATTATCCCAGCCTCACAACTTTGACAATTCTCTTAGCGGACATTATTATTAATACGATGGTGTAATTATAATATTACAAAACTAATTATTTTTGGTTTGTCACTGAAAACATGAAAAGTGGCTCATAGATCACAACCTTCCCCTGCGCATCACACAGTGTGCATTGTGATTGTCTTAGACCTCGGTAGTTGGCGTTGACGTGACGCCACTTTTATTGACGCCTACTACCAGTCAATACGATGCCACACCATTAATTATGGCCACGTTCGATTTCCGAGGAAATAGCACGACAAACGTTCCACCAATCTGATCCTTTACTCTTATTTATAACAAATGCTACTATTTTAAAAGGTTTCATAGCAAATGCACTTTTAAGCAATCAAACATGTGAAATGGCCATTCATGACATGACGGGCGACAATAGATCACGCCAGCAATCATGTGATTTACGTAATTTATAAAAAATCATATGTCACATTCAAGGACGCACCCCTAAGTTGAGCAAAGTACACCCCCTTTTAAATTACAATAGAAATGAGCTGAATTTGTAATTATTCATCATATTTATATAATGGCTGTAAATAAATAGGGAAGATAGCACAACGTTGGACATTAATCAGTTCAACGTTCCAACAAATTAAACAATATGTATAAATATGCATTTAAAAATAGCATTCTATGTTTTCTATTAAATACAGTACGCCGGGGTGCGCTTTGCCCACATGACGAAATTAGCATAATGTGCAGGACTATCACTAAAATTGAATTTCTATTTTTTGTATTTGTTATGTACTTGCTACGTTTCTGTAATTATAATAATGTTTAGATAAGATAGTGTTTATGTGAAGGTGTCAACCGTTTCTGCCTTAACGGAAAATAAGTAGATCAAAAGGTCGCTAAAGGTGGGGGCGCCATTTCTTTTTAAATCAATACTAAACATGTGGTGTTCGTTTCAGGTGCGATGACGCCTAGTCACGACTGTGTCACACCGTCGTGACGACATCTGCCCACAAGGCGTGACGGCATATGTCTACTGGCACGATGAATGTGACTGGTTGCAGCGATTGTCGTCAAGTGACTTTCGCGGATGTTTTGTATGTGACGGAAGACGTCATGTCTGACAAGACCGCGGGTGTCACCTCCAACACAACCTTTGACCTGACCCAGGTTCTCGGACCTCGGCGTGAAGCTCTCTACAAGGTCATTCCAATGACGGTGGTGTATTGCGTCATCTTCGTGACGGGTGTCGTCGGCAACGTGTGCACGTGCCTCGTGATCAGACGGACCAAGTACATGCAGACCGTTACCAACTACTACTTGTTCAACCTGGCCGTGGCGGACCTGCTGGTCTTGCTGCTGGGTCTGCCTCAGGAAACCTACTCGTTCTGGTCCGCCTACCCGTGGGTGTTCGGCGAGACGTTCTGCGTGCTGCGGACCATGGCGGCGGAGACATCAACCTATGCTTCCATCCTCACTATCACCGCCTTCACCGTCGAGAGATACGTCGCTATATGTCACCTGATGCTCACCCAGACAGGGTCGAGTCTCCGGCGGGCCGTCAAGGTGATAGTCCTGCTGTGGGTCGTGTCCGCGATTTGCTCCGTGCCCATGGTCGTCCAGTTCGGACTCGTCTACGTCACCAACGACACGGGTACACCAGTACCGGAGTCGGTGACGTGCAACATCAAGCCTGACCGCTACCTGCGGCACGCCTTCGAGACGTCTACCTTCCTCTTCTTCCTCGCGCCCATGACCGTCATCACGGTCCTTTACGCCCTCATCGGAGTCGCCATCCGCCGGTCAACGCTCTCCCGCAGCTCGTCCGACACGTCAACACAGAGCGGGCCGAGGCGAGGGGCCGAGGCTCGGACACTGCAGCAGGCGCGGGCACGCAGAGCCGTGCTCAAGATGCTGGGTGAGTCTCACGCACGCACGCACACATGCATGCACGCACCGCACCCGTATACACTCACACACACACACACACACACACACACACACACACACACACACACACACACACACACACACACACACACACACACACACACACACACACACACACACACACACACACAGATACATGTACACGTGCCGCAAGCACACATGTTGAGTTGAAATTTTACACAAATAACCCAAAATAGAACATTATTACTGTCTTGGTCAAAAGACGTAGGGAAATGGTTGCAGTTTAAACTGTCATACGACGCTGCAAGTATTAACGTTAAGTGTAGGCAGATAACTAAATAAATAAACACAACGTCGAATAATGTAAATGTCCGCATTTCCGACACAATTGTTCGTCGCGTGTATTTTAGGATGCTGTACGGGTTATGCAGATTGCGAAGTGATCGTATTGATGCTAGACGGCAGCTTAGCCGCTGACTGCAGCTTCTGCAAGGGTCGTAATAAATACGCATTGCTTCTTTCGGGGACAGCCATGCCCATTCGTCTTGCTGGCGATATGTCAAACTGGCGATAGACGAAGCGTAACAAGTAATCTGCGCACATGTCGCATCAAACACATCACTGCCAATGTCAGAAAAATGCTTAAATCGTGGAATTAGTAATGAAATGCTTCGCAATTAAAAATATTTCTCTTGCCCGGCAAACTCGAATGTTTGAAGATGCAGTGAGCCTGTATAGTGGAGTGGCGTGAGGCAGTATAGTGGAGTGGCGGGTCTCACGCTGCCGTAGTCGTCTATGTCTGGTAGCAAGTGGTGTTGTCTGAAACAGCCTGTCAGTTCAACGACCTGCGTAGAAGCAATCTGAATGTCAAATGTCTAAATTGCATTTCTCGATAAATCTGTATAATATTTGATGAAAATTCGACGAGATAACCATATCTTCCATTATAAACTGCGAATTGCGATGTTTATAATCTTTGTTTGTAAACATCTGTGATTGATGTAGCTCTAGTCTAAGGCACATACATGCCTGTGAGGTAAATGGTTAAAACACCATCCGTCCAATGAACACAGGCCTAGGAGGTAAATGCATGGTTAAGACAACACCCGTCCAATGAACATAATATTATATCCGAAAGGTAAATGGTTACGAAACCATCAGTCCAATGAACACATGCCTGGGAGGTAAATGGTTAAGACACCACCCGTCTGATGAACAAATGCCCGTGAGGGAAATTGTTAAGAAATTATCTGTTCAATGAACGCATGAACGGGAGGTAAATTGTTAACGTAGCATTGATCCGATGAACACATGTCTGGGAGATAAATAGTTTAGACATCACCCCCCCCCCCCGATGAACACATGCCCGGTAGATGAATGATTAATACAGCACTGATCCAATAGCCAACTGTAATGGCCAACATTGCTATCATTCTTCGTGTTAAATTCTATTTCCGATGTTGCCTTGAATCTATCACTAAGCGTAGCTCGTCACACACGTCAATTGATGTTGTTACGCAGTTTGTTAATGGGCAACATTAATCGCGAATGTCGATGGAACGTTTATTTCATCTCCAGTTTAAAAAGTGACGGCAACTTGGATGTTTAATCAGCTGCGAAGTGTGCAGTCGTACCGCCACTGGGCGGCAGATGGCGCTTCTGTCAGGTATCTCGGAGAAAACATCACATCCTGAGTAAAACTGTCCTCACTCGGTTTATCACTAACTTATTATTTTATGAGTAACTAAGTCGTTTATGTACGTTCCAGATATATTTATCTTCCGTTATGTGTGCAAAACTATTTTAAGTTAATTCAGTTTGGGCAAACCAATTAATTAACTATTAGAGAAGTAATCGCGCACTATTGGGGGTGTCCGGGGGTGTCCTGGTGTGTCCAGTGGTGTCTGGTAGGTATCGGTGAGATGTCCGAGGCTGTCCAGTAGGTATCCGGGAGGTGTCCGAATGTTTCCAGGATGTGTCCGAGGTTGTCCCGCGTGTTTCTGGGAGTGTCCAGGGTGTGTCCGGGATTGTCCCGTGTGTTTCCGGTAGTGTCCTGGATGTGTCCGGGTTTGTCCCGTGTGTTTCCGGGTATATCCAAGAAGTATCCGGGGGTATCCTGTGTGTTTCCGGGGGTGTCCAGGAGGTGTCCGTGGGGTGTCATGTGTGTTTCCGGAGGTGTCCGGGAAGTGTCCAGGAGGTGTCCGGAGGGTGTACGGCGATGGAGCGTGTCGAGAAGTCTGGCGGTGGATATGACGTGTGACTGTCTCGTGATAAATTCGGCCTGGGACCGAGGGTTGGAGCGATCATATTAACCTCAACATCAATTACTTGAATACGGGCAGACGACACAGTAATCAGAAGTCGACTTAGTCGCTCGGCTGAAGACCATAGATTGCTCGCTACGTGCCGCCGGCTGCGTCGGTTCCCTGCCTCTCGAGGGTTGGCGATGTTTACGTCATGTGGTGTGGATGTTTCCACGTTACGCGGTTTGGCGGTGTTCACTTCACGCGGTGTGGCGATGTTCACTTTATGCGGTGTGGCGGTGTTCACATCACGCGGTGTGGCGGTGTTCACTTCACGCGGTGTGGATGTGTTCATTTCACACGGCGTAGAGGTGTTCACTTCACGCGGGGTGAAGGTGTTCACGTTACGTGGTGTTGAGGTTTTCGCTTCATGCGGTGTAGACGTGTTTACTTTACATGGTGTAAAGGTGTTCACTTAATGCGGTGTGGTAGTGTTCAGGTTACGTAATGTGGAGGTGTTCACTTCATGAGGTGTGGAGGTGTTCAGTTCACGAAAAATGGAGATGTTCACTTGATTCCATGTGGAGGTGTTCACTTCACGTGGTGTGGCAGCGTTCATGTTACGTGGTGTGGACGTGCTCACTTCATGCTGTGTGGCAGTGTTCACTTCATGCAGTGTGGAGGTGTTCACTTCACGCTGTATTACAGTGTTCAATTCACGCGTGGTGGCGGTGTTCATTTCATACGGTTTGGCTATGTTTACTTCATGCAGTGTGGAGGCGTTCACGTTACGCGGTGTGGAGATATTAACTTCGTGCGGTGTGGAGGTATTCATTTCATGCGGTGTGGATTTGTTCACTTCACGCGGTGTGGAGGTGTTCACGTGACATGGTGTGAACGTGTTCATTACAGGCGGTGTGGAGGTGTTCATTTCACATAGTGTGGATGTATTCACGTGCTGTGGATGTGTTCACATTACCTGGTGTGGAAGTGTTCACTTCATGCGGTGTGGAGGTGTTCATTTCATGCGGTTCACAAGGTGTGGCAGTGTTCAGTCCATGCGGCGTGGATGCGTTCACTTCATGCGGTGTGAAAGTGTTCATTTCACATGGTGTGGAAGTGTTCACGTGCTGTGGAGGTGTTCACATCACATTGTGTGGAGGTGTTCATTTCATACAATGTGGAAATGTTCACTTCATGTGGTGTGGAAGTGTTCATTTCACATGGTGTAGAGGTGATCACGTGCTGTGGAAGTGTTCACATTACATGATGTGGAGGTGTTAACTTCACGCATGCAGCCAGCAGATACAGCCATACTTTTGAAACTGTGATATAAATTCCTGAATGTCGGTAATCAATGCAATATTTCATCAAGCGGTACACAGAGAATCACCCCGCACATCGAAACCATTACTCAGTCGATACATTTCCGTTCAAATCTATGTTCTAGAACAAAACAATGGAATCACGACCGATTAGCAAATGTACCCTGGAGAGTCCGTCTACTTGCGAACGTCAAATAATATAATTATCCCGATTGACAAATTGAGGGCCTGATCTAAATTTGTGCGCTGTTGAGCACGAGATTAGAGCGAGATAAGCGCCGTGGCTGTTAGTAATTAAATCCGCCTCGACTGTACTGTCACGAACCAAATGAAACAACATTATGTTGCGCAGTTGAAATCGAGTCGACGGTTTTAATCATTGGATTATGTACGAACGTAAACGTCACCTGCCAATGACAACGCGTGGATACAAATGCGTGCACCCACACACATGCATGTGTGCATGCATGCCAATCGGGGGATCGAAACTGTGATTGTGAGGTGACATTGCTGCGAGCCGCCCGAGCCGACACAGCACGGAGG
This sequence comes from Paraescarpia echinospica, assembly GCA_020002185.1. NCBI lineage: Eukaryota > Metazoa > Annelida > Polychaeta > Sabellida > Siboglinidae > Paraescarpia > Paraescarpia echinospica. The sequence continues at coordinate 78,801,186 of CM034532.1, read as the reverse complement.
GTGCCTATGGTAGTGGGGTCGGGGCCCCGGTTGCGTAGGGTTGGGGCACGGGTTAGCTAGGGTGGGGCACAGGTTACCTATAGTTGTGGCCCGGGATACATAAAGTCGGGGCTCGGGTTACAACGGGTCGAGGTCCAGGTTACCTAGGGTCAGGGCTCGAGTTACCTAGGGTGGGGGCCCAGGTCACCCAGGGTTGAGGCACGTCTTACATACGGTCGGGGTCCAGGTTACCTAGATCAGGGCACGAGTTACCTAGGGTCAGAGCCCGAGTTACCTAGGGTCGGGGGCAAGTTTACCTAGGTCACGGCTCAAGCTACCTAGGGTCGCGACCTGAGTTACCTAAAGTCAGGGTCCGGCGTATTGAGAGTGATTGACAGGATTACCGAGGGTGGGGCCCTGTGTTACTGAGGCGTTTACATAGCTTAATATGTGGTATTTGTGTGCGTGGACAGACAGGTCGAAGCCGCAGGACCTCTATTCATGAACACGAGTGGTCTACGAAATAGCTTGAAGTTTACTGAACTGAGCCCCAAAGAACCAAGGATTTACCCTTATATACCCAGAATCAAGTGACTCCGTTATACCCCAGAACCAAGTGCCTCTCTTATATCCCTGTAAACAACTGCTTCCCTTATATTCCTATAACCAACCAAATGCCTCCCTTATATCCCTGGAACCAAGTGCCTCCCTTATATCTCTGGAACCAAGTGCTTCTCTTATATCACTGGAACCAAGTGCTTCTCTTATATCTCTGGAACCAAGTGTTCTCTAATATCCCTGGAACCAAGTGCTTCTCTTATATCTCTGGAACCAAGTGCTTCCCTTATATACCTGGAAACAAGTGCTTCTCTTATATCCCTGGAACCAAGTGCTTCCCTTATATCCCTGGAACCAAGTGCTTCTCTTATATCTCTGGAACCAAGTGCTTCTCTTATATTCCTGGAACCAAGTGCTTCCCTTATATCCCTGGAACCAAGTGTTTCCCTTATGTCCCTGGAACCAAGTGCTTCCCTTATATCCCTGGAATCATGTGCTTCCCTTATATCCCTGGAACCAAGTGCTTCTCTTATATCCCTGGAACCAAGTGCTTCTCTTATATCACTGGAACCAAGTGCTTCTCTTATATCACTGGAACTAAGTGCTTCTCTTATATACCTGGAACCAAGTGCTTCCCTTATATCCCTGAAAACAAGTGGTTCCCTTATATCCCTGGAACCAAGTGCTTCCCTTATATCCCTGAAAACAAGTGCTTCCCTAATATCTCTGGAACCAAGTGCTTCCCTTATATCCCTGGAACCAAGTGCTTCCCTTATATCCCTGGAACCAAGTGCTTCTCTTATATCTCTGGAACCAAGTGCTTCTCTTATATCCCTGGAACCAAGTGCTCCTCTTATATCACTGGAACCAAGTGCTTCTCTTATATCACTGGAACCAAGTGCTTCTCTTATATCCCTGGAACCAAGTGCTTCCCTTATATCTCTGGAAACAAGTGCTTCCCTTATATCTCTGGAACCAATTGCTTCTCTTATATCTCTGGAACCAAGTGCTTCCTTTATATCCCTGGAACAAAGTGCTTTCCTTATATTCCTGGGACCACGTGGTTCCCTTATATCCCTGGGACCAAGTGCTTCTCTTATATCTCTGGAACCAAGTGCTTCCCTTATATCCCTGGGACCAAGTGTTTCTCTTATATCACTGGAACCAAGTCCTTCTCTTATATCCCTGGAACCAAGTGTTTCCCTTATATCCCTGGAACCAAGTGCTTCTTTATATATATGGAACCAAGTGCTTCCCTTATATACCTGGAACCAAGTGCTTCCGTTATATCCCTGGAACCAAGTGCTTCTCTTATATCTCTGGAACCAAGTGCTTCCCTTAAATCCCTGGAACCAAGTGTTTCCCTTATATCCCTGGAACCAAGTGCTTCTCTTTTATCTCTGGAACCAAGTGCTTCCCTTATATCCCTGGAACCAAGTGCTTCTCTTATATCTCTGGAACCAAGTGCTTCTCTTATATCCCTGGAACCAAGTGCTTCCCTTATATACCTGGAACCACGTGCTTCCCTTATATACCTGGAACCACGTGCATCTCTTATATCCCTGGAACCAAATGCTTCTCTTATATCCCTGGAACCAAGTGCTTCCCTTATATCCCTGGAACCAAGTGCTTCTCTTATATCTCTGGAACCAAGTGCTTCTCTTATATTCCTGGAACCAAGTGCTTCCCTTATATCCCTGGAACCAAGTGTTTCCCTTATGTCCCTGGAACTAAGTGCTTCCTTATATCCCTGGAACCAAGTGCTTCCCTTATATCCCTGGAACCAAGTGCTTCTCTTATATCCCTGGAACCAAGTGCTTCTCTTATATCCCTGAAAACAAGTGCTTCCCTTATATCCCTGGAACCACGTGCTTCTCTTATATCCCTGGAACCAAGTGCTTCTCTTATATCCCTGAAAACAAGTGCTTCTCTTATATCACTGGAACCACGTGCTTCTCTTTTATCCCTGGAACCAAGTGCTCCCTTACATCCCCGGAACCAAGTGCTGCCTTTATATCCCCGTAACCAACTGGTTCCCTTATATCCCTGGAACCAAGTGCTTCCCTTATATCCCTGGAACCAAGTGCTTCTCTTATATCCCTGAACACAAGTGCTTCCCTTACATCCCTGGAACCACGTGCTTCCCTTATATCCCTGAAAACAAGTGCTTCTCTTATATCCCTGAAAACAAGTGCTTCTCTTATATCCCTGGAAACTAGTGCTTCCCTTATATCCCTGGAACCAAGTGCTTCCCTTATATCCGTGGAACCAAATGCTTCCCTTATATCCCTGGAACCAAGTGCTGCCTTTATATCCCCGTAACCATCTGGTTCCCTTATATCCCTGGAACCAAGTGTTTCCCTTATATCCCTGGAACTACGTGCTTCTCTCATATCCCTGGAACGACGTGCTTCTCTTATATCCCTGGAACCAAGTGCTTCCCTTATAACCCTGGAACCAAGTGCTTCTCTTTTATCCCTGGAACCAAGTGCTCCCTTACATCCCCGGAACCAAGTGCTGCCTTTATATCCCCGTAACCATCTGCTTCCCTTATATCCCTGGAACCAAGTGTTTCCCTTATATCCCTGGAACCAAATTCTTCTCTTATATCTCTGGAACCAAGTGCTTCTCTTATATCCCTGGAACCAAGTGCTTCCCTTATATACCTGGAAACACGTGCTTCCCTTATATACCTGGAACCACGTGCTTCTCTTATATCCCTGGAACCAAATGCTTCTCTTATATCCCTGGAACCAAGTGCTTCCTTTATATCCCTGGAACCAAGTGCTTCTCTTATATCTCTGGAACCAAGTGCTTCTCTTATAATCCTGGAACCAAGTGCTTCCCTTATATCCCTGGAACCAAGTGTTTCCCTTATGTCCCTGGAACTAAGTGCTTCCCTTATATCCCTGGAACCAAGTGCTTCCCTTATATCCCTGGAACCAAGTGCTTCTCTTATATCCCTGGAACCAAGTGCTTCTCTTATATCCCTGAAAAAAAGTGCTCCCTTACATCCCCGGAACCAAGTGCTGCCTTTATATCCCCGTAACCATCTGCTTCCCTTATATCCCTGGAACCAAGTGTTTCCCTTATATCCCTGGAACCAAATTCTTCTCTTATATCTCTGGAACCAAGTGCTTCTCTTATATCCCTGGAACCAAGTGCTTCCCTTATATCCTGGAACCAAGTGCTTCCCTTATATACCTGTGCTTCTCTGGAACCAAGTGCTTCTCTTATATCCCTGGAACCAAGTGCTTCCCTTATATCCCTGGAACCAAGTGCTTCTCTTATATCCCTGGAACCAAGTGCTTCTCTTATTTTCCCTGGAACCAAGTGCTTCCCTTATATCCCTGGAACCAAGTGTTTCCCTTATGTCCCTGGAACTAAGTTCTTCCCATATATCCCTGGAACCAAGTGCTTCCCTTATATCCCTGGAACCAAGTGCTTCTCTTATATCCCTGGAACCAAGTGCTTCTCTTATATCCCTGGAACCAAGTGCTTCCCTTATATCCCTGGAACCACGTGCTTCTCTTATGTCCCTGGAACCAAGTGCTTCTCTTATATCCCTGAAAACAAGTGCTTCTCTTATATCACTGGAACCACGTGCTTCTATTTTATCCCTGGAACCAAGTGCTCCCTTACATCCCCGGAACCAAGTGCTGCCTTTATATCCCCGTAACCAACTGGTTCCCTTATATCCCTGGAACCAAGTGCTTCCCTTATATCCCTGGAACCAAGTGCTTCTCTTATATCCCTGAACACAAGTGCTTCCCTTACATCCCTGGAACCACGTGCTTCCCTTATATCCCTGAAAACAAGTGCTTCTCTTATATCCCTGAAAACAAGTGCTTCTCTTATATCCCTGGAAACAAGTGCTTCCCTTATATCCCTGGAACCAAGTGCTTCCCTTATATCCCTGGAACCAAATGCTTCCCTTATATCCCTGGAACCACGTGCTTCCCTTATATCCCTGAAAACAAGTGCTTCTCTTATATCCCTGAAAACAAGTGCTTCTCTTATATCCCTGAAAAAATGCTTCTCTTATATCCCTGAAAACAAGTGCTTCTCTTATATCCCTGGAACCACGTGCTTCTCTTATATCCCTGGAACCAAGTGCTTCTCTTATATCCCTGAAAACAAGTGCTTCCCTTATATCCCTGGAACCACGTGCTTCTCTTATATCCCTGGAACCAAGTGCTTCCCTTATATCCCTGAAAACAAGTGCTTCTCTTATATCACTGGAAGAAAGTGCTTCTCTTATATCCCTGGAACCAAGTGCTTCTCTTATATCCCTGAAAACAAGTGCTTCCCTTATTTCCCTGGAACCACGTGCTTCTCTTATATCCCTGGAACCAAGTGCTTCTCTAATATCCCTGAAAACAAGTGCTTCTCTTATACCACTGGAACCAAGTGCTTCTCTTATATCCCTGGAACCAAGTGCTTCCCTTATGTCCCTGGAACCAAGTGCTTCCCTTATATCCCTGGAACCAAGTTCATCTCTTATATCCCTGAAAATAAGTGCTTCTCTTATATCACTGGAACCAAGTGCTTCTCTTATATCCCTGGAACCAAGTGCTTCCCTTATATCCCTGGAACCACGTGCTTCCCTTATATCCATGAAAACAAGTGCTTCTCTTATATCCCTGGGACCACGTGCTTCTCTTATGTCCCTGGAACCAAGTGCTTCCCTTATATCCCTGGAACCAAGTGCTTCCCTTATATCACTGGAACCAAGTGCTTCTCTTATATCTCTGGAACCAAGTGCTTCTCTTATATCCCTGGAACCAAGTGCTTGCCTTATATCCCTGGAACCAAGTGCTTCTCTTATATCCCTGAACACAAGTGCTTCCCTTACATCCCTGGAACCACGTGCTTCCCTTATATCCCTGAAAACAAGTGCTTCTCTTATATCCCTGAAAACAAGTGCTTCTCTTATATCCCTGGAAACTAGTGCTTCCCTTATATCCCTGGAACCAAGTGCTTCCCTTATATCCGTGGAACCAAATGCTTCCCTTATATCCCTGGAACCAAGTGCTGCCTTTATATCCCCGTAACCATCTGGTTCCCTTATATCCCTGGAACCAAGTGTTTCCCTTATATCCCTGGAACTACGTGCTTCTCTCATATCCCTGGAACGACGTGCTTCTCTTATATCCCTGGAACCAAGTGCTTCCCTTATAACCCTGGAACCAAGTGCTTCTCTTTTATCCCTGGAACCAAGTGCTCCCTTACATCCCCGGAACCAAGTGCTGCCTTTATATCCCCGTAACCATCTGCTTCCCTTATATCCCTGGAACCAAGTGTTTCCCTTATATCCCTGGAACCAAATTCTTCTCTTATATCTCTGGAACCAAGTGCTTCTCTTATATCCCTGGAACCAAGTGCTTCCCTTATATACCTGGAAACACGTGCTTCCCTTATATACCTGGAACCACGTGCTTCTCTTATATCCCTGGAACCAAATGCTTCTCTTATATCCCTGGAACCAAGTGCTTCCTTTATATCCCTGGAACCAAGTGCTTCTCTTATATCTCTGGAACCAAGTGCTTCTCTTATAATCCTGGAACCAAGTGCTTCCCTTATATCCCTGGAACCAAGTGTTTCCCTTATGTCCCTGGAACTAAGTGCTTCCCTTATATCCCTGGAACCAAGTGCTTCCCTTATATCCCTGGAACCAAGTGCTTCTCTTATATCCCTGGAACCAAGTGCTTCTCTTATATCCCTGAAAAAAAGTGCTTCCCTTATATCCCTGGAACCACGTGCTTCTCTTATGTCCCTGGAACCAAGTGCTTCTCTTATATCCCTGAAAACAAGTGCTTCTCTTATATCACTGGAACCACGTGCTTCTATTTTATCCCTGGAACCAAGTGCTCCCTTACATCCCCGGAACCAAGTGCTGCCTTTATATCCCCGTAACCAACTGGTTCCCTTATATCCCTGGAACCAAGTGCTTCCCTTATATCCCTGGAACCAAGTGCTTCTCTTATATCCCTGAACACAAGTGCTTCCCTTACATCCCTGGAACCACGTGCTTCCCTTATATCCCTGAAAACAAGTGCTTCTCTTATATCCCTGAAAACAAGTGCTTCTCTTATATCCCTGGAAACAAGTGCTTCCCTTATATCCCTGGAACCAAGTGCTTCCCTTATATCCCTGGAACCAAGTGCTTCCCTTATATCCCTGGAACCACGTGCTTCCCTTATATCCCTGAAAACAAGTGCTTCTCTTATATCCCTGAAAACAAGTGCTTCTCTTATATCCCTGGAACAAAATGCTTCTCTTATATCCCTGAAAAAAAGTGCTTCTCTTATATCCCTGGAACCAAGTGCTTCTCTTATATCCCTGGAACCACGTGCTCTATTTTATCCCTGGAACCAAGTGCTTCTCTTATATCCCTGAAAACAAGTGCTTCCCTTATATCCCTGGAACCACGTGCTTCTCTTATATCCCTGGAACCAAGTGCTTCCCTTATATCCCTGAAAACAAGTGCTTCTCTTATATCACTGGAAGAAAGTGCTTCTCTTATATCCCTGGAACCAAGTGCTTCTCTTATATCCCTGAAAACAAGTGCTTCCCTTATTTCCCTGGAACCACGTGCTTCTCTTATATCCCTGGAACCAAGTGCTTCTCTAATATCCCTGAAAACAAGTGCTTCTCTTATACCACTGGAACCAAGTGCTTCTCTTATATCCCTGGAACCAAGTGCTTCCCTTATGTCCCTGGAACCAAGTGCTTCCCTTATATCCCTGGAACCAAGTTCATCTCTTATATCCCTGAAAATAAGTGCTTCTCTTATATCACTGGAACCAAGTGCTTCTCTTATATCCCTGGAACCAAGTGCTTCCCTTATATCCCTGGAACCACGTGCTTCCCTTATATCCATGAAAACAAGTGCTTCTCTTATATCCCTGGGACCACGTGCTTCTCTTATGTCCCTGGAACCAAGTGCTTCCCTTATATCCCTGGAACCAAGTGCTTCCCTTATATCACTGGAACCAAGTGCTTCTCTTATATCTCTGGAACCAAGTGCTTCTCTTATATCCCTGGAACCAAGTGCTTGCCTTATATCCCTGGAACCAAGTGTTTCCCTTATGTCCCTGGAACCAAGTGCTTCCCTTATATCCCTGGAACCAAGTGCTTCCCTTATATCCCTGGAACTACGTGCTTCTCTCATATCCCTGGAACGACGTGCTTCTCTTATATCCCTGGAACCAAGTGCTTCCCTTATATCCCTGGAACCACGTGCTTCTCTTTTATCCCTGGAACCAAGTGATCCCTTACATCCCCGGAACCAAGTGCTGCTTTTATATCCCCTTAACCATCTGGTTCCCTTATATCCCTGGAACCAAGTGTTTCCCTTATATCCTTGGAACTACGTGCTTCTCTCATATCCCAGGAACGACGTGCTTCTCTTATATCCCTGGAACCAAGTGCTTACCTTATAACCCTGGAACCAAGTGCTTCTCTTATATCTCTGGAACCAAGTGCTTCCCCTATATCCCTGGAACCAAGTGCTTCTCTTATGTCTCTGGAACCAAGTGCTTCTCTTATATCCCTGGAACCAAGTGCTTCTCTTATATCACTGGAACCAAGGGCTTCCCTTATATCCCTGGAACCATGTGTTTCCCTTATGTCCTTGGAACCAAGTGCTTCACTTATATCTCTGGAACCAAGTGCTTCCCTTATATTCCTGGAACCAAGTGCTTCTCTTATATCTCTGGAACCAAGTGCTTCTCTTATATCCCTGGAACCAAGTGCTTCCCTTATATCCCTGTAACCAAGTGCTTCCCTTATATCCCTGGAACCAAGTGCTTCCCTTATATCCCTGGAACCACGTGCTTCCCTTATATCCCTGAAAACAAGTGCTTCTCTTATATCCCTGAAAACAAGTGCTTCTCTTATATCCCTGATAAAAAGTGCTTCTATTATATCCCTGGAACCAAGTGCTTCTCTTATATCCCTGGAACCACGTGCTTCTCTTATATCCCTGGAACCAAGTGCTTCTCTTATATCCCTGAAAACAAGTGCTTCCCTTATATCCCTGGACCCACGTGCTTCTCTTATATCCCTGGAACCAAGTGCTTCCCTTATATCCCTGAAAACAAGTGCTTCTCTTATATCACTGGAAGAAAGTGCTTCTCTTATATCCCTGGAACCAAGTGCTTCTCTTATATCCCTGAAAACAAGTGCTTCCCTTATTTCCCTGGAACCACGTGCTTCTCTTATATCCCAGGAACCAAGTGCTTCTCTAATATCCCTGAAAACAAGTGCTTCTCTTATATCACTGGAACCAAGTGCTTCTCTTATATCCCTGGAACCAAGTGCTTCCCTTATGTCCCTGGAACCAAGTGCTTCCCTTATATCCCTGGAACCAAGTGCATCTCTTATATCCCTGAAAATAAGTGCTTCTCTTATATCACTGGAACCAAGTGCTTCTCTTATATCCCTGGAACCAAGTGCTTCCCTTATATCCCTGGAACCACGTGCTTCCCTTATATCCATGAAAACAAGTGCTTCTCTTATATCCCTGGGACCACGAGCTTCTCTTATGTCCCTGGAACCAAGTGCTTCCCTTATATCCCTGGAACCAAGTGCTTCCCTTATATCACTGGAACCACGTGCTTCTCTTTTATCCCTGGAATCAAGTGCTCCCTTACATCCCCGGAACCAAGTGCTGCCTTTATATCCCCTTAACCATCTGGTTCCCTTATATCCCTGGAACCAAGTGTTTCCCTTATATCCCTGGAACTACGTGCTTCTCTCATATCCCTGGAACGACGTGCTTCTCTTATATCCCTGGAACCAAGTGCTTCCCTTATATCCCTGGAACCACGTGCTTCTCTTTTATCCCTGGAACCAAGTGCTCCCTTACATCCCCGGAACCAAGTGCTGCCTTTATATCCCCTTAACCATCTGGTTCCCTTATATCCCTGGAACCAAGTGCTTCCCTTATAACCCTGGAACCAAGTGCTTCTCTTATATCTCTGGAACCAAGTGCTTCCCCTATATCCCTGGAACCAAGTGCTTCTCTTATGTCTCTGGAACCAAGTGCTTCTCTTATATCCCTGGAACCAAGTGCTTCTCTTATATCACTGGAACCAAGTGCTTCCCTTATATCCCTGGAACCATGTGTTTCCCTTATGTCCTTGGAACCAAGTGCTTCACTTATATCTCTGGAACCAAGTGCTTCCCTTATATCCCTGGAACCAAGTGCTTCTCTTATATCTCTGGAACCAAGTGCTTCCCTTATATCCCTGGAACCAAGTGCTTCTCTTATATCTCTGGATCCAAGTGCTTCTCTTATATCCCTGGAACCAAGTGCTTCCCTTATATACCTGGAACCACGTGCTTCTCTTATATCCCTGAAAACAAGTGCTTCTCTTATATCCCTGGAACAAAATGCTTCTCTTATATCCCTGAAAAAAAGTGCTTCTCTTATATCCCTGGAACCAAGTGCTTCTCTTATATCCCTGGAACCACGTGCTTCTCTTATATCCCTTGAACCAAGTGCTTCTCTTATATCCCTGAAAACAAGTGCTTCCCTTATATCCCTGGAACCACGTGCTTCTCTTATATCCCTGGAACCAAGTGCTTCCCTTATATCCCTGAAAACAAGTGCTTCTCTTATATCACTGGAAGAAAGTGCTTCTCTTATATCCCTGGAACCAAGTGCTTCTCTTATATCCCTGAAAACAAGTGCTTCCCTTATTTCCCTGGAACCACGTGCTTCTCTTATATCCCAGGAACCAAGTGCTTCTCTAATATCCCTGAAAACAAGTGCTTCTCTTATATCACTGGAACCAAGTGCTTCTCTTATATCCCTGGAACCAAGTGCTTCCCTTATGTCCCTGGAACCAAGCGCTTCCCTTATATCCCTGGAACCAAGTGCATCTCTTATATCCCTGAAAATAAGTGCTTCTCTTATATCACTGGAACCAAGTGCTTCTCTTATATCCCTGGAACCAAGTGCTTCCCTTATATCCCTGGAACCACGTGCTTCCCTTATATCCATGAAAACAAGTGCTTCTCTTATATCCCTGGGACCACGTGATTCTCTTATATCCCTGGAACCAAGTGCTTCCCTTATATCCCTGGAACCAAGTGCTTCCCTTATATCACTGGAACCAAGTGCTTCTCTTATATCTCTGGAACCAAGTGCTTCTCTTATATCCCTGGAACCAAGTGCTTGCCTTATATCCCTGGAACCAAGTGTTTCCCTTATGTCCCTGGAACCAAGTGCTTGCCTTATATCCCTGGAACCAAGTGCTTCCCTTATATCCCTGGAACTACGTGCTTCTCTCATATCCCTGGAACGACGTGCTTCTCTTATATCCCTGGAACCAAGTGCTTCCCTTATATCCCTGGAACCACGTGCTTCTCTTTTATCCCTGGAACCAAGTGCTCCCTTACATCCCCGGAACCAAGTGCTGCCTTTATATCCCCGTAACCATCTGGTTCCCTTATATCCCTGGAACCAAGTGTTTCCCTTATATCCCTGGAACTACGTGCTTCTCTCATATCCCTGGAACGACGTGCTTCTCTTATATCCCTGGAACCAAGTGCTTCCCTTATAACCCTGGAACCAAGTGCTTCTCTTATATCTCTGGAACCAAGTGCTTCCCCTATATCCCTGGAACCAAGTGCTTCTCTTATGTCTCTGGAACCAAGTGCTTCTCTTATATCCCTGGAACCAAGTGCTTCTCTTATATCACTGGAACCAAGTGCTTCCCTTATATCCCTGGAACCATGTGTTTCCCTTATGTCCTTGGAACCAAGTGCTTCACTTATATCTCTGGAACCAAGTGCTTCCCTTATATCCCTGGAACCAAGTGCTTCTCTTATATCTCTGGAACCAAGTGCTTCCCTTATATCCCTGGAACCAAGTGCTTCTCTTATATCTCTGGAACCAAGTGCTTCTCTTATATCCCTGGAACCAAGTGCTTCCCTTATATACCTGGAACCACGTGCTTCTCTTATATCCCTGAAAACAAGTGCTTCTCTTATATCCCTGGAACAAAATGCTTCTCTTATATCCCTGAAAAAAAGTGCTTCTCTTATATCCCTGGAACCAAGTGCTTCTCTTATATCCCTGGAACCACGTGCTTCTCTTTTATCCCTGGAACCAAGTGCTTCTCTTATATCCCTGAAAACAAGTGCTTCCCTTATATCCCTGGACCCACGTGCTTCTCTTATATCCCTGGAACCAAGTGCTTCCCTTATATCCCTGAAAACAAGTGCTTCTCTTATATCACTGGAAGAAAGTGCTTCTCTTATATCCCTGGAACCAAGTGCTTCTCTTATATCCCTGAAAACAAGTGCTTCCCTTATTTCCCTGGAACCACGTGCTTCTCTTATATCCCAGGAACCAAGTGCTTCTCTAATATCCCTGAAAACAAGTGCTTCTCTTATATCACTGGAACCAAGTGCTTCTCTTATATCCCTGGAACCAAGTGCTTCCCTTATGTCCCTGGAACCAAGCGCTTCCCTTATATCCCTGGAACCAAGTGCATCTCTTATATCCCTGAAAATAAGTGCTTCTCTTATATCACTGGAACCAAGTGCTTCTCTTATATCCCTGGAACCAAGTGCTTCCCTTATATCCCTGGAACCACGTGCTTCCCTTATATCCATGAAAACAAGTGCTTCTCTTATATCCCTGGGACCACGTGATTCTCTTATATCCCTGGAACCAAGTGCTTCCCTTATATCCCTGGAACCAAGTGCTTCCCTTATATCACTGGAACCAAGTGCTTCTCTTATATCTCTGGAACCAAGTGCTTCTCTTATATCCCTGGAACCAAGTGCTTGCCTTATATCCCTGGAACCAAGTGTTTCCCTTATGTCCCTGGAACCAAGTGCTTGCCTTATATCCCTGGAACCAAGTGCTTCCCTTATATCCCTGGAACTACGTGCTTCTCTCATATCCCTGGAACGACGTGCTTCTCTTATATCCCTGGAACCAAGTGCTTCCCTTATATCCCTGGAACCACGTGCTTCTCTTTTATCCCTGGAACCAAGTGCTCCCTTACATCCCCGGAACCAAGTGCTGCCTTTATATCCCCGTAACCATCTGGTTCCCTTATATCCCTGGAACCAAGTGTTTCCCTTATATCCCTGGAACTACGTGCTTCTCTCATATCCCTGGAACGACGTGCTTCTCTTATATCCCTGGAACCAAGTGCTTCCCTTATAACCCTGGAACCAAGTGCTTCTCTTATATCTCTGGAACCAAGTGCTTCCCCTATATCCCTGGAACCAAGTGCTTCTCTTATGTCTCTGGAACCAAATGCTTCTCTTATATCCCTGGAACCAAGTGCTTCCCTTATAAACCTGCAACCAAGTGCTTCTCTTATATCTCTGGAACCAAGAGCTTCCCCTATATCCCTGGAACCAAGTGCTTCTCTTATGTCTCTGGAACCAAGTGCTTCTCTTATATCTCTGGAACCAAGTGCTTCTCTTATATCACTGGAACCAAGTGATTCCCTTATATCCCTGGAACCATGTGTTTCCCTTATGTCCTTGGAACCAAGTGCTTCACTTATATCTCTGGAACCAAGTGCTTCCCTTATATCCCTGGAACCAAGTGCTTCTCTTATATCTCTGGAACCAAGTGCTTCTCTTATATCCCTGGAACCAAGTGCTTCCCTTATATCCCTGGAACCAAGTGCTTCCCTTATATCCCTGGAACCAAGTGCTTCCCTTATATCCCAGGAACCACGTGCTTCCCTTATATCCCTGAAAACAAGTGCTTCTCTTATATCCCTGAAAACAAGTGCTTCTCTTATATCCCTGGAACAAAATGCTTCTCTTATATCCATGAAAAAAAGTGCTTCTATAATATCCCTGGAACCAAGTGCTTCTCTTATATCCCTGGAACCACGTGCTTCTCTTATATCCCTGGAACCAAGTGCTTCTCTTATATCCCTGAAAACAAGTGCTTCCCTTATATCCCTGGACCCACGTGCTTCTCTTATATCCCTGGAACCAAGTGCTTCTCTTATATCACTGGAAGAAAGTGCTTCTCTTATATCCCTGGAACCAAGTGCTTCTCTTATATCCCTGAAAACAAGTGCTTCCCTTATTTCCCTGGAACCACGTGCTTCTCTTATATCCCTGGAACCAAGTGCTTCTCTAATATCCCTGAAAACAAGTGCTTCTCTTATATCACTGGAACCAAGTGCTTCTCTTATATCCCTGGAACCAAGTGCTTCCCTTATGTCACTGGAACCAAGTGCTTCCCTTATATCCCTGGAACCAAGTGCATCTCTTATATCCCTGAAAATAAGTGCTTCTCTTATATCACTGGAACCAAGTGCTTCTCTTATATCCCTGGAACCAAGTGCTTCCCTTATATCCCTGGAACCACGTGCTTCCCTTATATCCATGAAAACAAGTGCTTCTCTTATATCCCTGGGACCACGTGCTTCTCTTATGTCCCTGGAACCAAGTGCTTCCCTTATATCCCTGGAACCAAGTGCTTCCCTTATATCACTGGAACCAAGTGCTTCTCTTATATCTCTGGAACCAAGTGCTTCTCTTATATTCCTGGAACCAAGTGCTTCCCTTATATCCCTGGAACCAAGTGTTTCCCTTATGTCCCTGGAACCAAATTAGCACTTGTATATCCCTGGGACCAAGTGCTTTATATATCCTGGAACTACGTTAGCTTCTCTCATCCCTGGAACGACGATGGCTTCTCTTATATCCTGGAACCAGGAGTGCTTCCCTTATCCCTGGAACCACGTGCTTCTCTTTTATCCCTGGGACCAAGTGCTCCCTTGTCCCAGAACAAGTGCTGTATGTCCCCGTAACCATCTGGTTCCCTTATATCCCTGGAACCAAGTGTTCCCTTATATCCTGGAACTACGTGCTTCTCTCATATCCTGGAACGACGTGCTTCTCTTATATCCCTGGAACCAAGTGCTTCCCTTATAACCCTGGAACCAAGTGCTTCTCTTATATCTCTGGAACCAAGTGCTTCCCCTATATCCCTGGAACCAAGTGCTTCTCTTATGTCTCTGGAACCAAATGCTTCTCTTATATCCCTGGAACCAAGTGCTTCCCTTATAAACCTGGAACCAAGTGCTTCTCTTATATCTCTGGAACCAAGAGCTTCCCCTATATCCCTGGAACCAAGTGCTTCTCTTATGTCTCTGGTACCAAGTGCTTCTCTTATATCTCTGGAACCAAGTGCTTCTCTTATATCACTGGAACCAAGTGCTTCCCTTATATCCCTGGAACCATGTGTTTCCCTTATGTCCTTGGAACCAAGTGCTTCACTTATATCTCTGGAACCAAGTGCTTCCCTTATATCCCTGGAACCAAGTGCTTCTCTTATATCTCTGGAACCAAGTGCTTCTCTTATCCCTGGAGACAGGAGTGCTTCCCTTATATCCTGGAACCAAGTGCTTCCCCTTATATCCCTGGAACCAAATTAGCTGCATATGTCAAGGAACACATTCTTCCTTATATCCCTGAAAACAAATTAGCTTCTCTTATATCCCACAAAAACAGAATTGCTTCTCTTATATCCCTGGAACAAAAATGCTTCTCTTATATCCATGAAAAAAAGTGCTTCCTATTATATCCCTGGAACCAAGTGCTTCTCTTATATCCCTGGAACCACATTATTCTCTTATATCCTGGAACCAAGTGCTTCTCTTATATCCCTGAAACAAGTGCTTCCCTTATATCCCTGAACCCATGTATACTCTTATATCCCTGGAGTTAAATTAGCTTCTCTTATATCACTGGAAGAAAGTGCTTCTCTTATATCCCTGGAACCAAGTGCTTCCCTTATATCCCTGAAAACAAGTGCTTCTCTTATATCACTGGAAGAAAGTGCTTCTCTTATATCCCAGGAACCAAGTGCTTCTCTAATATCCCTGAAAACAAGTGCTTCTCTTATATCACTGGAACCAAGTGCTTCTCTTATATCCCTGGAACCAAGTGCTTCCCTTATGTCCCTGGAACCAAGTGCTTCCCTTATATCCCTGGAACCAAGTGCATCTCTTATATCCCTGAAACTAAGTGCTTCTCTTATATCACTGGAACCAAGTGCTTCTCTTATATCCCTGGAACCAAGTGCTTCCCTTATATCCCTGGAACCACGTGCTTCCCTTATATCCATGAAAACAAGTGCTTCTCTTATATCCCTGGGACCACGTGCTTCTCTTATGTCCCTGGAACCAAGTGCTTCCCTTATATCCCTGGAACCAAGTGCTTCCCTTATATCACTGGAACCAAGTGCTTCTCTTATATCTCTGGAACCAAGTGCTTCTCTTATATCCCTGGAACCAAGTGCTTGCCTTATATCCCTGGAACCAAGTGTTTCCCTTATGTCCCTGGAACCAAGTGCTTGCCTTATATCCCTGGAACCAAGTGCTTCCCTTATATCCCTGGAACCACGTGCTTCTCTTTTATCCCTGGAACCAAGTGCTCCCTTACATCCCCGGAAACAAGTGCTGCCTTTATATCCCCGTAACCATCTGGTTCCCTTATATCCCTGGAACCAAGTGTTTCCCTTATATCCCTGGAACTACGTGCTTCTCTCATATCCCTGGAACGACGTGCTTCTCTTATATCCCTGGAACCAAGTGCTTCCCTTATAACCCTGGAACCAAGTGCTTCTCTTATATCTCTGGAACCAAGTGCTTCCCCTATATCCCTGGAACCAAGTGCTTCTCTTATGTCTCTGGAACCAAGTGCTTCTCTTATATCCCTGGAACCAAGTGCTTCTCTTACATCACTGGAACCAAGTGCTTCCCTTATATCCCTGGAACCATGTGTTTCCCTTATGTCCTTGGAACCAAGTGCTTCACTTATATCTCTGGAACCAAGTGCTTCCCTTATATCCCTGGAACCAAGTGCTTCTCTTATATCTCTGGAACCAAGTGCTTCTCTTATATCCCTGGAACCAAGTGCTTCCCTTATATCCCTGGAACCAAGTGCTTCCCTTATATCCCTGGAACCAAGTGCTTCCCTTATATCCCTGGAACCACGTGCTTCCCTTATATCCCTGAAAGCAAGTGCTTCTCTTATATCCCTGAAAACAAGTGCTTCTCTTATATCCCTGGAACAAAATTCTTCTCTTATATCCCTGAAAAAAAGTGCTGCTCTTATATCCCTGGAACCAAGTGCTTCTCTTATATCCCTGGAACCACGTGCTTCTCTTATATCCCTGGAACCAAGTGCTTCTCTTATATCCCTGAAAACAAGTGCTTCACTTATATCCCTGGACCCACGTGCTTCTCTTATATCCCTGGAACCAAGTGCTTCCCTTATATCCCTGAAAACAAGTGCTTCTCTTATATCACTTGAAGAAAGTGCTTCTCTTATATCCCTGGAACCAAGTGCTTCTCTTATATCCCTGAAAACAAGTGCTTCCCTTATTTCCCTGGAACCACGTGCTTCTCTTATATCCCTGGAACCAAGTGCTCCTCTTATATCCCTGAAAACAAGTGCATCTCTTATATCCCTGAAAATAAGTGCTTCCCTTATAACCCTGGAATCAAGTGCTTCCCTTATATCCCTGGAACCAAGTGCTTCCCTTATATCCCTGGAACCAAGTGCTTCTCTTATATCTCTGGAATCAAGTGCTTCTCTTATATCCCTGGAACCAAGTGCTCCTCTTATATAACTGGAACCAAGTGCTTCTCTTATATCACTGGAACCAAGTGCTTCTCTTATATCCCTGGAACCAAGTGCTTCCTTATATCCTCTGGAAACAAGTGCTTCCCTTATATCTCTGGAACCAATTGCTTCTCTTATATCTCTGGAACCAAGTGCTTCCCTTATATCCCTGGAACAAAGTGCTTTCCTTATATTCCTGGGACCACGTGGTTCCCTTATATCCCTGGGACCAAGTGTTTCTCTTATATCTCTGGAACCAAGTGCTTCCCTTATATCCCTGGGACCAAGTGTTTCTCTTATATCACTGGAACCAAGTCCTTCTCTTATATCCCTGGAACCAAGTGTTTCCCTTATATCCCTGGAACCAAGTGCTTCTCTTATATATATGGAACGAAGTGCTTCCCTTATATATCTGGAACCATGTGCTTCCCTTATATCCCTGGAACCAAGCGTTTCCCTTATATCCCTGGAACCAAGTGCTTCTCTTATATCTCTGGAACCAAGTGCTTCCCTTATATCCCTGGAACCAAGTGCTTCTCTTATATCTCTGGAACCAAGTGCTTCTCTTATATCCCTGGAACCAAGTGCTCCTCTTATATCTCTGGAGCCAAGTGCTTCCCTTATATACCTGGAACCACGTGCTTCTCTTATATCCCTGGAACCAAATGCTTCTCTTATATCCCTGGAACCAAGTTCTTCCCTTATATCCCTGGGACCAAGTGCTTCTCTTATATCTCTGGAACCAAGTGCTTCTCTTATATTCCTGGAACCAAGTGCTTCCCTTATATCCCTGGAATCAAGTGTTTCCCTTATGTCCCTGGAACTAAGTGCTTCCCTTATATCCCTGGAATAAAGTGATTCCCTTATATCCCTGGAACCAAGTGCTTCTCTTATATCTCTGGAACCAAGTGCTTCTCTTATATCCCTGAAAACAAGTGCTTCCCTTATATCCCTGGAACCACGTGCTTCTCTTATATCCCTGGAACCAAGTGCTCTCTTACATCCACGGAACCAAGTGCTGCCTTTATATACCCGTAACCAACTGGTTCCCTTATATCCCTGGAACCAAGTGCTTCCCTTATATCCCTGGAACCAAGTGCTTCTCTTATACCCCTAAACACAAGTGCTTCCCTTACATCCCTGGAACCACGTGCTTCCCTTATATCCCTGAAAACAAGTGCTTCTCTTATATCCCTGAAAACAAGTGCTTCTCTTATATCCCTGGAACCAAGTGCTTCCCTTATATCCCTGGAACCAAGTGTTTCCCTTATATCCCTGGAACCAAGTTCTTCCCTTATATCCCTGGAACCACGTGCTTCCCTTATATCCCTGAAAACAAGTACTTCTCTTATATCCCTGAAAACAAGTGCTTCTCTTATATCCCTGGAACAAAATGCTTCTCTTATATCCCTGAAAAACGTGCTTCCCTTATATCCCTGGAACCAAGTGCTTCCCTTATATCCCTGGAACCACGTGCTTCTCTTATACCCCTGGAACCAAGTGCTTCCCTTATATCCCTGGAACCAAGTGCATCTCTTATATCCCTGAAAATATGTGCTTCTCTTATATCACTGGAACCAAGTGCTTCTCTTATAACCCTGGAACCAAGTGCTTCCCTTATATCCCTGGAACCACGTGCTTCCCTTATATCCATGAAAACAAGTGCTTCTCTTATATCCCTGGGACCACGTGCTTCTCCTATATCCCTGGAACCAAGTGCTTCCCTTATATCCCTGGAACCAAGTGCTTCCCTTATATCACTGGAACCAAGTGCTTCTCTTATATCTCTGGAACCATGTGCTTCTCTTATATCCCTGGAACCAAGTGCTTCCCTTATATCCCTGGAACCAAGTGTTTCCCTTATGTCCCTGGAACCAAGTGCTTCCCTTATATCCGTGGAACCAAGTGCTTCCTTTATATCCCTGGAACCAAGTGCTTCTCTTATAACTTTGGAACCAAGTGCTTGTCTTATATCCCTGGAACCAAGTGCTTCTCTTATATCACTGGAACCATGTGCTTCCCTTATATCCCTGGAACCAAGTTTTTCCCTTATGTCCCTGGAACCAAGTGCTTCTCTTATATCTCTGGATCCAAGTGCTTCACTTATATCCCTGGAACCAAGTGCTTCTCTTATATCTCTGGAACCAAGAGCTTCTCTTATATCCCTGGATCCAAGTGCTTCTCTTATATCCCTGGAACCAAGTGCTTCCCTTATAACCCTGGAACCAAGTGCTTCTCTTATATCTCTGGAACCAAGTGCTTCCCTTATATCCCTGGAACCAAGTGTTTCCCTTATATCCCTGGAACCAAGTGCTTCTCTTATATGTCTGGAACCAAGTGCTTCCCTTATATCCCTGGAACCAAGTGCTTCTCTTATATCTCTGGAACCAAGTGCTTCTCTTATATCCCTGGATCCAAGTGCTCCTCTTATATCTCTGGAGCCAAGTGCTTCCCTTATATACCTGGAACCACGTGCTTCTTTTATATCCCTGGAACCAAATGCTTCTCTTATATCCCTGGAACCAAGTGCTTCCCTTATATCCCTGGAACCAAGTGCTTCTCTTATATCTCATGAACCAAGTGCTTCTCTTATATTCCTGGAACCAAGTGCTTCCCTTATATCCCTGGAACCAAGTGTTTCCCTTATGTCCCTGGAACTAAGTGCTTCCCTTATATCCCTGGAACCAAGTGCTTCCCTTATATCCCTGGAACCAAGTGCTTCTCTTATATCCCTGGAACCAAGTGCTTCTCTTATATCCCTGAAAACAAGTGCTTACCTTATATCCCTGGAACCACGTGCTTCTCTTATATCCCTGGAACCAAGTGCTTCTCTTATATCCCTGAAAACAAGTGCTTCTCTTATATCACTGGAACCACGTGCTTTTCTTTTATCCCTGGAACCAAGTGCTCTCTTACATCCCCGGAACCAAGTGCTGCCTTTATATCCCCGTAACCAACTGGTTCCATTATATCCCTGGAACCAAGTGCTTCACTTATATCCATGGAACCACGTGCTTCTCTTATATCCCTGGAACCAAGTGCTTCCCTTATATCCCTAAAAACAAGTGCTTCTCTTATATCACTGGAACAAAATGCTTCTCTTATATCCCTGGAACCAAGTGCTTCTCTTATATCCCTGAAAACAAGTGCTTCCCTTATTTCCCTGGAACCACGTGCTTCTCTTATATCCCTGGAACCAAGTGCTTCTCTTATATCCCTGAAAACAAGTGCTTCTCTTATATCACTGGAACCAAGTGCTTCTCGTATATCCGTGGAACCAAGTGCTTCCCTTATGTCCCTGGAACCAAGTGCATCTCTTATATCCCTGAAAATAAGTGCTTCTCTTATATCACTGGAACCAAGTGCTTCTCTTATATCCCTGGAACCAAGTGCTTCCCTTATATCCCTGGAACCACGTGCTTCCCTTATATCCATGAAAACAAGTGCTTCTCTTATATCCCTGGGACCACGTGCTTCTCTTATATCCCTGGAACCAAGTGCTTCCCTTATATCCCTGGAACCAAGTGCTTCCCTTATATCACTGGAACCAAGTGCTTCTCTTATATCTCTGGAACCAAGTGCTTCTCTTATATCCCTGGAACCAAGTGCTTCCCTTATATCCCTGGAACCAAGTGCTTCTCTTATATCCCTGGAACCAAGTGCTTCTCTTATATCCCTGAAAACAAGTGTTTCCCTTATATCCCTGGAACCACGTGCTTCTCTTATATCCCTGGAACCAAGTGCTCTCTTACATCCACGGAACCAAGTGCTGCCTTTATATCCCCGTAACCAACTGGTTCCCTTATATCCCTGGAACCAAGTGCTTCCCTTATATCCCTGGAACCAAGTGCTTCTGTTATATCCCTGAACACAAGTGCTTCCCTTACATCCCTGGAACCACGTGCTTCCCTTATATCCCTGAAAACAAGTGCTTCTCTTATATCCCTGAAAACAAGTGCTTCTCTTATATCCCTGGAACCAAGTGCTTCCCTTATATCCCTGGAACCAAGTGCTTCCCTTATATCCCTGGAACCACGTGCTTCCCTTATATCCCTGAAAACAAGTGCTTCTCTTATATCCCTGAAAACAAGTGCTTCTCTTATATCCCTGAAAACAAGTGCTTCTCTTATATCCCTGGAACAAAATGCTTCTCTTATATCCCTGAAAAACGTGCTTCCCTTATATCCCTGGAACCATGTGCTTCCCTTATATCCCTGGAACCACGTGCTTCTCTTATATCCCTGGAACCAAGTGCTTCCCTTATATCCCTGAAAACAAGTGCTTTTCTTATATCACTGGAACAAAGTGCTTCTCTTATATCCCTGGAACCAAGTGCTTCTCTTATATCCCTGAAAACAAGTGCTTCCCTTATTTCCCTGGAACCACGTGCTTCTCTTATATCCCTGGAACCAAGTGCTTCTCTTATATCCCTGAAAACAAGTGCTTCTCTTATATCCCTGAAAACAAGTGCTTCTCTTATATCCCTGGAACAAAATGCTTCTCTTATATCCCTGAAAAAAGTGCTTCTCTTATATCCCTGGAACCAAGTGCTTCTCTTATATCCCTGGAACCACGTGCTTCTCTTATATCAATGGAACCAAGTGCTTCTCTTATATCCCTGAAAACAAGTGCTTCCCTTATATCCCTGGAACCACGTGCTTCTCTTATATCCCTGGAACCAAGTGCTTCCCTTATATCCCTGAAAACAAGTGCTTCTCTTATATCACTGGAACAAAGTGCTTCTCTTATATCCCTGGAACCAAGTGCTTCTCTTATATCCCTGAAAACAAGTGCTTCCCTTATTTCCCTGGAACCACGTGCTTCTCTTATATCCCTGGAACCAAGTGCTTCTCTTATATCCCTGAAAACAAGTTCTTCTCTTATATCACTGGAACCAAGTGCTTCTCTTATATCCGTGGAACCAAGTGCTTCCCTTATGTCCCTGGAACCAAGTGCTTCCCTTATATCCCTGGAACCAAGTGCATCTCTTGTATCCCTGAAAATATGTGCTTCTCTTATATCACTGGAACCAAGTGCTTCTCTTATATCCCTGGAACCAAGTGCTTCCCTTATATCCCTGGAACCACGTGCTTCCCTTATATCCATGAAAACAAGTGCTTCTCTTATATCCCTGGGACCACGTGCTTCTCCTATATCCCTGGAACCAAGTGCTTCCCTTATATCCCTGGAACCAAGTGTTTCCCTTTTATCACTGGAACCAAGTGCTTCTCTTATATCTCTGGAACCAAGTGCTTCTCTTATATCCCTGGAACCAAGTGCTTCCCTTATATCCCTGGAACCAAGTGTTTCCCTTATGTCCCTGGAACCAAGTGCTTCCCTTATATCCCTGGAACCAAGTGCTTCCTTTATATCCCTGGAACCAAGTGCTTCTCTTATAACTTTGGAACCAAGTGCTTGTCTTATATCCCTGGAACCAAGTGCTTCTCTTATATCACTGGAACCATGTGCTTCCCTTATATCCCTGGAACCAAGTTTTTCCCTTATGTCCCTGGAACCAAGTGCTTCTCTTATATCTCTGGATCCAAGTGCTTCATTTATATCCCTGGAACCAAGTGCTTCTCTTATATCTCTGGAACCAAGAGCTTCTCTTATATCCCTTGATCCAAGTGCTTCTCTTATATCCCTGGAACCAAGTGCTTCCCTTATAACCCTGGAACCAAGTGCTTCTCTTATATCTCTGGAACCAAGTGCTTCCCTTTTATCCCTGGAACCAAGTGTTTCCCTTATATCCCTGGAACCAAGTGCTTCTCTTATATGTCTGGAACCAAGTGCTTCCCTTATATCCCTGGAACCAAGTGCTTCTCTTATATCTCTGGAACCAAGTGCTTCTCTTATATCCCTGGAACCAAGTGCTCCTCTTATATCTCTGGAGCCAAGTGCTTCCCTTATATACCTGGAACTACGTGCTTCTCTTATATTCCTGGAACCAAGTGCTTCCCTTATATCCCTGGAACCAAGTGTTTCCCTTATGTCCCTGGAACTAAGTGCTTCCCTTATATCCCTGGAACCAAGTGCTTCCCTTATATCCCTGGAACCAAGTGCTTCTCTTATATCCCTGGAACCAAGTGCTTCTCTTATATCCCTGAAAACAAGTGCTTACCTTATATCCCTGGAACGACGTGCTTCTCTTATATCCCTGGAACCAAGTGCTTCTCTTATATCCCTGAAAACAAGTGCTTCTCTTATATCACTGGAACCACGTGCTTCTCTTTTATCCCTGGAACCAAGTGCTCTCTTACATCCCCGGAACCAAGTGCTGCCTTTATATCCCCGTAACCAACTGGTTCCATTATATCCCTGGAACCAAGTGCTTCACTTATATCCCTGGAACCAAGTGCTTCTCTTATATCCCTGAACACAAGTGCTTCCCTTACATCCCTGGAACCACGTGCTTCCCTTATATCCTTGAAAACAAGTGCTTCCCTTATATCCCTGAAAACAAGTGCTTCTCTTATATCCCTGAAACCAAGTGCTTCCCTTATATCCCTGGAACCAAGTGCTTCTCTTATATCCCTGGAACCAAGTGCTTCCCTTATATCCCTGGAACCACGTGCTTCCCTTATATCCCTGAAAACAAGTGCTTCTGTTATATCCCTGAAAACAAGTGCTTCTCTTATATCCCTGGAACAAAATGCTTCTCTAATATCCCTGAAAAAATTGCTTCTCTTATATACCTGGAACCAAGTGCTTCTCTTATATCCCTGGAAACAAGTGCTTCTCTTATATCCCTGAAAACAAGTGTTTCCCTTATATCCCTGGAACCACGTGCTTCTCTTATATCCCTGGAACCAAGTGCTTCCCTTATATCCCTGAAAACAAGTGCTTCTCTTATATCACTGGAACAAAGTGCTTCTCTTATATCCCTGGAACCAAGTGCTTCTCTTATATCCCTGAAAACAAGTTCTTCCCTTATTTCCCTGGAACCACGTGGCTTCTCTTATATCCCTGGAACCAAGTGCTTCTCTTATATCCCTGAAAACAAGTGCTTCTCTTATATCACTGGAACCAAGTGCTTCTCTTATATCCGTGGAACCAAGTGCTTCCCTTATGTCCCTGGAACCAAGTGCTTCCCTTATATCCCTGGAACCAACTGCATCTCTTATATCCCTGAAAATAAGTGCTTCTCTTATATCACTGGAACCAAGTGCTTCTCTTATATCCCTGGAACCAAGTGCTTCTCTTATATCCCTGAAAACAAGTGCTTACCTTATATCCCTGGAACCACGTGCTTCCCTTATATCCATGAAAACAAGTGCTTCTCTTATATCCCTGGGACCACGTGCTTCTCCTATATCCCTGGAACCAAGTGCTTCCCTTATATCCCTGGAACCAAGTGTTTCCCTTATATCACTGGAACCAAGTGCTTCTCTTATAGCTCTGGAACCAAGTGCTTCTCTTATATCCCTGGAACCAAGTGCTTCCCTTATATCCCTGGAACCAAGTGTTTCCCTTATGTCCCTGGAACCAAGTGCTTCCCTTATATCCCTGGAACCAAGTGCTTCCTTTATATCCCTGGAACCAAGTGCTTCTCTTATAACTTTGGAACCAAGTGCTTGTCTTATATCCCTGGAACCAAGTGCTTCTCTTATATCACTGGAACCATGTGCTTCCCTTATATCCCTGGAACTAAGTTTTTCCCTTATGTCCCTGGAACCAAGTGCTTCTCTTATATCTCTGGATCCATGTGCTTCACTTATATCCCTGGAACCAAGTGCTTCTCTTATATCTCTGGAACCAAGAGCTTCTCTTATATCCCTGGATCCAAGTGCTTCTCTTATATCCCTGGAACCAAGTGCTTCCCTTATAACCCTGGAACCAAGTGCTTCTCTTATATCTCTGGAACCAAGTGCTTCCCTTTTATCCCTGGAACCAAGTGTTTCCCTTATATCCCTGGAACCAAGTGCTTCTCTTATATGTCTGGAACCAAGTGCTTCCCTTATATCCCTGGAACCAAGTGCTTCTCTTATATCTCTGGAACCAAGTGCTTCTCTTATATCCCTGGAACCAAGTGCTCCTCTTATATCTCTGGAGCCAAGTGCTTCCCTTATATACCTGGAACTACGTGCTTCTCTTATATTCCTGGAACCAAGTGCTTCCCTTATATCCCTGGAACCAAGTGTTTCCCTTATGTCCCTGGAACTAAGTGCTTCCCTTATATCCCTGGAACCAAGTGCTTCCCTTATATCCCTGGAACCAAGTGCTTCTCTTATATCCCTGGAACCAAGTGCTTCTCTTATATCCCTGAAAACAAGTGCTTACCTTATATCCCTGGAACCACGTGCTTCTCTTATATCCCTGGAACCAAGTGCTTCTCTTATATCCCTGAAAACAAGTGCTTCTCTTATATCACTGGAACCATGTGCTTCTCTTTTATCCCTGGAACCAAGTGCTCTCTTACATCCCCGGAACCAAGTGCTGCCTTTATATCCCCGTAACCAACTGGTTCCATTATATCCCTGGAACCAAGTGCTTCACTTATATCCCTGGAACCAAGTGCTTCTCTTATATCCCTGAACACAAGTGCTTCCCTTACATCCCTGGAACCACGTGCTTCCCTTATATTCCTGAAAACAGGTGCTTCTCTTATATCCCTGAAAACAAGTGCTTCTCTTATATCCCTGGAACCAAGTGCTTCCCTTATATCCCTGGAACCAAGTGCTTCTCTTATATCCCTGGAACCAAGTGCTTCCCTTATATCCCTGGAACCACGTGCTTCCCTTATATCCCTGAAAACAAGTGCTTCTCTTATATCCCTGAAAACAAGTGCTTCTCTTATATCCCTGGAACAAAATGCTTCTCTAATATCCCAGAAAAAATTGCTTCTCTTATATCCCTGGAACGAAGTGCTTCTCTTATATCCCTGGAACCACGTGCTTCTCTTATATCCCTGGAAACAAGTGCTTCTCTTATATCCCTGAAAACAAGTGCTTCCCTTATATCCCTGGAACCACGTGCTTCACTTATATCCCTGGAACCAAGTGCTTCCCTTATATCCCTGAAAACAAGTGCTTCTCTTATATCACTGGAACAAAGTGCTTCTCTTATATCCCTGGAAACAAGTGCTTCTCTTATATCCCTGAAAACAAGTTCTTCCCTTATTTCCCTGGAACCAAGTGCTTCTCTTATATCCCTGAAAACAAGTGCTTCTCTTATATCACTGGAACCAAGTGCTTCTCTTATATCCGTGGAACCAAGTGCTTCCCTTATGTCCCTGGAACCAAGTGCTTCCCTTATATCCCTGGAACCAACTGCATCTCTTATATCCCTGAAAATAAGTGCTTCTCTTATATCACTGGAGCCAAGTGCTTCTCTTATATCCCTGGAACCAAGTGCTTCTCTTATATCCCTGAAAACAAGTGCTTACCTTATATCCCTGGAACCACGTGCTTCTCTTATATCCCTGGAACCAAGTGCTTCTCTTATATCCCTGAAAACAAGTGCTTCTCTTATATCACTGGAACCACGTGCTTCTCTTTTATCCCTGGAACCAAGTGCTCTCTTACATCCCCGGAACCAAGTGCTGCCTTTATATCCCCGTAACCAACTGGTTCCATTATATCCCTGGAACCAAGTGCTTCACTTATATCCCTGGAACCAAGTGCTTCCCTTATATCCCTGGAACCAAGTGCTTCCCTTATATCCCTAAAAACAAGTGCTTCTCTTATATCACTGGAACAAAATGCTTCTCTTATATCCCTGGAACCAAGTGCTTCTCTTATATCCCTGAAAACAAGTGCTTCCCTTATTTCCCTGGAACCACGTGCTTCTCTTATATCCCTGGAACCAAGTGCTTCTCTTATATCCCTGAAAACAAGTGCTTCTCTTATATCACTGGAACCAAGTGCTTCTCGTATATCCGTGGAACCAAGTGCTTCCCTTATGTCCCTGGAACCAAGTGCATCTCTTATATCCCTGAAAATAAGTGCTTCTCTTATATCACTGGAACCAAGTGCTTCTCTTATATCCCTGGAACCAAGTGCTTCCCTTATATCCCTGGAACCACGTGCTTCCCTTATATCCATGAAAACAAGTGCTTCTCTTATATCCCTGGGACCACGTGCTTCTCTTATATCCCTGGAACCAAGTGCTTCCCTTATATCCCTGGAACCAAGTGCTTCCCTTATATCCCTGGAACCAAGTGCTTCTCTTATATCTCTGGAACCAAGTGCTTCTCTTATATCCCTGGAACCAAGTGCTTCCCTTATATCCCTGGAACCAAGTGTTTCCCTTATGTCCCTGGAACCAAGTGCTTCCCTTATATCCCTGGAACCAAGTGCTTCCCTTATATCCCTGGAACCAAGTGCTTCTCTTATATCTTTGGAACCAAGTGCTTGTCTTATATCCCTGGAACCAAGTGCTTCTCTTATATCACTGGAACCAAGTGCTTCCCTTATATCCCTGGAACCAAGTGTTTCCCTTATGTCCCTGGAACCAAGTGCTTCTCTTATATCTCTGGAACCAAGTGCTTCACTTATATCCCTGGAACCAAGTGCTTCTCTTATATCTCTGGAACCAAGAACTTCTCTTATATCCCTGGAACTAAGTGCTTCTCTTATATCCCTGGAACCAAGTGCTTCCCTTATAACCCTGGAACCAAGTGCTTCTCTTATATCTCTGGAACCAAGTGCTTCCCCTATATCCCTGGAACAAAGTGCTTCTCTAATATCTCTGGAACCAAGTGCTTCCCTTATATCCCTGGAACCAAGTGTTTCCCTTATATCCCTGGAACCAAGTGCTTCTCTTTTATCTCTGGAACCAAGTGCTTCCCTTATATCCCTGGAACCAAGTGCTTCTCTTATATCTCTGGAACCAAGTGCTTCTCTTATATCCCTGGAACCAAGTGCTCCTCTTATATCTCTGGAGCCAAGTGCTTCCCTTATATACCTGGAACCAAGTGTTTCCCTTATGTCCCTGAAAACAAGTGCTTCTCTTATATCACTGGAACCACGTGCTTCTCTTTTATCCCTGGAACCAAGTGCTCTCTTACATCCCCGGAACCAAGTGCTGCCTTTATATCCCCGTAACCAACTGGTTCCCTTATATCCCTGGAACCAAGTGCTTCCCTTATGTCCCTGGAACTAAGTTCTTCCCATATATCCCTGGAACCAAGTGCTTCCCCTTATATCCCTGGAACCAAGTGCTTCTCTTATATAGCTGGAACCAAGTGCTTCTCTTATATCCCTGAAAACAAGTGCTTTCCTTATATCCCTGGAACCACGTGCTTCTCTTATATCCCTGGAACCAAGTGCTTCTCTTATATCCCTGAAAACAAGTGCTTCTCTTATATCACTGGAACCACGTGCTTCTCTTTTATCCCTGGAACCAAGTGCTCTCTTACATCCCCGGAACCAAGTGCTGCCTTTATATCCCCGTAACCAACTGGTTCCCTTATATCCCTGGAACCAAGTGCTTCCCTTATATCCCTGGAACCAAGTACTTCTCTTATATCCCTGAACACAAGTGCTTCCCTTACATCCCTGGAACCACGTGCTTCCCTTATATCCCTGAAAACAAGTGCTTCTCTTATATCCCTGAAAACGAGTGCTTCTCTTATATCCCTGGAACCAAGTGCTTCCCTTATATCCCTGGAACCAAGTGCTTCCCTTATATCCCTGGAACCAAGTGCTTCCCTTATATCCCTGGAACCACGTGCTTCCCTTATATCCCTGAAAAAAAGTGCTTCTCTTATATCCCTGAAAACAAGTGCTTCTCTTATATCCCTGGAACAAAATGCTTCTCTTATATCCCTGAAAAAAGTGCTTCTCTTATATCCCTGGAACCAAGTGCTTCTCTTATATCCCTGGAACCACGTGCTTCTCTTATATCCCTGGAACCAAGTGCTTCTCTTATATCCCTGAAAACAAGTGCTTCCCTTATATCCCTGAAAACAAGTGCTTCTCTTTTATCCCTGAAAACAAGTGCTTCTCTTATATCCC
Source organism: Paraescarpia echinospica (assembly GCA_020002185.1). Taxonomy (NCBI): domain Eukaryota; kingdom Metazoa; phylum Annelida; class Polychaeta; order Sabellida; family Siboglinidae; genus Paraescarpia; species Paraescarpia echinospica. The sequence continues at coordinate 78,772,060 of CM034532.1, read as the reverse complement.
TGGAACAAAATGCTTCTCTTATATCCCTGAAAACAAGTGCTTCTCTTATATCCCTGGAACCAAGTGCTTCTCTTATATATATGGAACCAAGTGCTTCCCTTATATACCTGGAACCAAGTGCTTCCCTTATATCCCTGGAACCAAGTGCTTCCCTTATATCCCTGGAACCAAGTGCTTCTCTTATATCTCTGGAACCAAGTGCTTCCCTTATATCCCTGGAACCAAGTGCTTCTCTTATATCTCTGGAACCAAGTGCTTCTCTTATATCCCTGGAACCAAGTGCTCCTCTTATATCTCTGGAGCCAAGTGCTTCCCTTATATACCTGGAACCACGTGCTTCTCTTCTATCCCTGGAACCAAATGCTTCTCTTATATCCCTGGAACCAAGTGCTTCCCTTATATCCCTGGAACCAAGTGCTTCTCTTATATCTCTGGAACCAAGTGCTTCTCTTATATTCCTGGAACCAAGTGCTTCCCTTATATCCCTGGAATCAAGTGTTTCCCTTATGTCCCTGGAACTAAGTGCTTCCCTTATATCCCTGGAACCAAGTGATTCCCTTATATCCCTGGAACCAAGTGCTTCTCTTATATCCCTGGAACCAAGTGCTTCTCTTATATCCCTGAAAACAAGTGCTTCTCTTATATCACTGGAACCACGTGCTTCTCTTTTATCCCTGGAACCAAGTGCTCTCTTACATCCACGGAACCAAGTGCTGCCTTTATATCCCCGTAACCAACTGGTTCCCTTATATCCCTGGAACCAAGTGCTTCCCTTATATCCCTGGAACCAAGTGCTTCTCTTATATCCCTGAACACAAGTGCTTCCCTTACATCCCTGGAACCACGTGCTTCCCTTATATCCCTGAAAACAAGTGCTTCTCTTATATCCCTGAAAACAAATGCTTCTCTTATATCCCTGGAACCAAGTGCTTCCCTTATATCCCTGGAACCAAGTGCTTCCCTTATATCCCTGGAACCAAGTGCTTCCCTTATATCCCTGGAACCACGTGCTTCCCTTATATCCCTGAAAACAAGTGCTTCTCTTATATCCCTGAAAACAAGTGCTTCTCTTATATCCCTGAAAACAAGTGCTTCTCTTATATCCCTGGAACAAAATGCTTCTCTTATATCCCTGAAAAACGTGCTTCCCTTATATCCCTGGAACCAAGTGCTTCCCTTATATCCCTGGAACCACGTGCTTCTCTTATATCCCTGGAACGAAGTGCTTCCCTTATATCCCTGAAAACAAGTGCTTCTCTTATATCACTGGAACAAAGTGCTTCTCTTATATCCCTGGAACCAAGTGCTTCTCTTATATCCCTGAAAACAAGTGCTTCCCTTATTTCCCTGGAACCACGTGCTTCTCTTATATCCCTGGAACCAAGTGCTTCTCTTATATCCCTGAAAACAAGTGCTTCTCTTATATCACTGGAACCAAGTGCTTCTCGTATATCCGTGGAACCAAGTGCTTCCCTTATGTCCCTGGAACCAAGTGCTTCCCTTATATCCCTGGAACCAAGTGCATCTCTTATATCCCTGAAAATAAGTGCTTCTCTTATATCACTGGAACCAAGTGCTTCTCTTATATCCCTGGAACCAAGTGCTTCCCTTATATCCCTGGAACCACGTGCTTCCCTTATATCCATGAAAACAAGTGCTTCTCTTATATCCCTGGGACCACGTGCTTCTCTTATATCCCTGGAACCAAGTGCTTCCCTTATATCCCTGGAACCAAGTGCTTCCCTTATATCCCTGGAACCAAGTGCTTCCCTTATATCACTGGAACCAAGTGCTTCTCTTATATCTCTGGAACCAAGTGCTTCTCTTATATCCCTGGAACCAAGTGCTTCCCTTATATCCCTGGAACCAAGTGTTTCCCTTATGTCCCTGGAACCAAGTGCTTCCCTTATATCCCTGGAACCAAGTGCTTCTCTTATATCTTTGGAACCAAGTGCTTGTCTTATATCCTTGGAACCAAGTGCTTCTCTTATATCACTGGAACCAAGTGCTTCCCTTATATCCCTGGAACCAAGTGTTTCCCTTATGTCCCTGGAACCAAGTGCTTCTTTTATATCTCTGGAACCAAGTGCTTCACTTATATCCCTGGAACCAAGTGCTTCTCTTATATCTCTGGAACCAAGAGCTTCTCTTATATCCCTGGAACCAAGTGCTTCTCTTATATCCCTGAAACCAAGTGCTTCCCTTATAACCCTGGAACCAAGTGCTTCTCTTATATCTCTGGAACCAAGTGCTTCTCTTATATCCCTGGATCCAAGTGCTTCTCTTATATCACTGGAACCAAGTGCTTCCCTTCTATCCCTGGAACCAAGTGCTTCCCTTATATCCCTGGAACCAAGTGCTTCCCTTATATCCCTGGAACGAAGTGCTTCTCTTATATCTCTGGAACCAAGTGCTTCCGTTATATCCCTGGAACCAATTGTTTCCCTTATATCCCTGGAACCAAGTGCTTCTCTTATATGTCCGGAACCAAGTGCTTCCCTTATATCCCTGGAACCAAGTGCTTCTCTTATATCTCTGGAACCAAGTGCTTCTCTTATATCCCTGGAACCAAGTGCTCCTCTTATATCTCTGGAGCCAAGTGCTTCCCTTATATACCTGGAACCACGTGCTTCTTTTATATCCCTGCTTCTCTTATATCCCTGGAACCAAGTGCTTCCCTTATATCCCTGGAACCAAGTGCTTCTCTTATATCTCATGAACCAAGTGGAACCAAGTGCTTCCCTTATATCCCTGGAACCAAGTGTTTCCCTTATGTCCCTGGAACTAAGTGCTTCCCTTATATCCCTGGAACCAAGTGCTTCCCTTATATCTGGAACCAAGTGCTTCTCTTATATCCCTGGAACCAAGTGCTTCTCTTATATCCCTGAAAACAAGTGCTTACCTTATATCCCTGGAACCACGTGCTTCTCTTATATCCCTGGAACCAAGTGCTTCTCTTATATCCCTGAAAACAAGTGCTTCTCTTATATCACTGGAACCATGTGCTTCTCTTTTATCCCTGGAACCAAGTGCTCTCTTACATCCCCGGAACCAAGTGCTGCCTTTATATCCCCGTAACCAACTGGTTCCATTATATCCCTGGAACCAAGTGCTTCACTTATATCCCTGGAACCAAGTGCTTCTCTTATATCCCTGAACACAAGTGCTTCCCTTACATCCCTGGAACCACGTGCTTCCCTTATATTCCTGAAAACAGGTGCTTCTCTTATATCCCTGAAAACAAGTGCTTCTCTTATATCCCTGGAACCAAGTGCTTCCCTTATATCCCTGGAACCAAGTGCTTCTCTTATATCCCTGGAACCAAGTGCTTCCCTTATATCCCTGGAACCACGTGCTTCCCTTATATCCCTGAAAACAAGTGCTTCTCTTATATCCCTGAAAACAAGTGCTTCTCTTATATCCCTGGAACAAAATGCTTCTCTAATATCCCAGAAAAAATTGCTTCTCTTATATCCCTGGAACGAAGTGCTTCTCTTATATCCCTGGAACCACGTGCTTCTCTTATATCCCTGGAAACAAGTGCTTCTCTTATATCCCTGAAAACAAGTGCTTCCCTTATATCCCTGGAACCACGTGCTTCACTTATATCCCTGGAACCAAGTGCTTCCCTTATATCCCTGAAAACAAGTGCTTCTCTTATATCACTGGAACAAAGTGCTTCTCTTATATCCCTGGAAACAAGTGCTTCTCTTATATCCCTGAAAACAAGTTCTTCCCTTATTTCCCTGGAACCAAGTGCTTCTCTTATATCCCTGAAAACAAGTGCTTCTCTTATATCACTGGAACCAAGTGCTTCTCTTATATCCGTGGAACCAAGTGCTTCCCTTATGTCCCTGGAACCAAGTGCTTCCCTTATATCCCTGGAACCAACTGCATCTCTTATATCCCTGAAAATAAGAGCTTCTCTTATATCACTGGAACCAAGTGCTTCTCTTATATCCCTGGAACCAAGTGCTTCCCTTATATCCCTGGAACCACGTGCTTCCCTTATATCCATGAAAACAAGTGCTTCTCTTATATCATGGGACCACGTGCTTCTCTTATATCCCTGGTACCAAGTGCTTCCCTTATATCCCTGGAACCAAGTGCTTCCCTTATATCACTGGAACCAAGTGCTTCTCTTATATCTCTGGAAGCAAGTGCTTCTCTTATATCCCTGGAACCAAGTGCTTCCCTTATATCCCTGGAACCAAGTGTTTCCCTTATGTCCCTGGAACCAAGTGCTTCCCTTATATCCCTGGAACCAAGTGCTTACCTTATATCCCTGGAACCAAGTGCTTCTCTTATATCTTTGGAACCAAGTGCTTGTCTTATATCCCTGGAACCAAGTGCTTCTCTTATATCACTGGAACCAAGTGCTTCCCTTATATCCCTGGAACCAAGTGTTTCCCTTATGTCCCTGGAACCAAATACTTCTCTTATATCTCTGGAACCAAGTGCTTCACTTATATCCCTGGAACCAAGTGCTTCTCTTATATCTCTGGAACCAAGAGCTTCTCTTATATCCCTGGAACCAAGTGCTTCTCTTATATCCCTGGAACCAAGTGCTTCCCTTATAACCCTGGAACCAAGTGCTTCTCTTATATCTCTGGAACCAAGTGCTTCCCCTATATCCCTGGAACAAAGTGCTTCTCTTATATCTCTGGAACCAAGTTCTTCCCTTATATCCCTGGAACCAAGTGTTTCCCTTATATCCCTGGAACCAAGTGCTTCTCTTATATCTCTGGAACCAAGTGCTTCCCTTATATCCCTGGAACCAAGTGCTTCTCTTATATCTCTGGAACCAAGTGCTTCTCTTATATCCCTGGAACCAAGTGCTCCTCTTATATCTCTGGAGCCAAGTGCTTCCCTTATATACCTGGAACCACGTGTTTCCCTTATGTCCCTGAAAACAAGTGCTTCTCTTATATCACTGGAACCACGTGCTTCTCTTTTATCCCTGGAACCAAGTGCTCTCTTACATCCCCGGAACCAAGTGCTGCCTTTATATCCCCGTAACCAACTGGTTCCCTTATATCCCTGGAACCAAGTGCTTCCCTTATGTCCCTGGAACTAAGTTCTTCCCATATATCCCTGGAACCAAGTGCTTCCCTTATATCCCTGGAACCAAGTGCTTCTCTTATATAGCTGGAACCAAGTGCTTCTCTTATATCCCTGAAAACAAGTGCTTTCCTTATATCCCTGGAACCACGTGCTTCTCTTATATCCCTGGAACCAAGTGCTTCTCTTATATCCCTGAAAACAAGTGCTTCTCTTATATCACTGGAACCACGTGCTTCTCTTTTATCCCTGGAACCAAGTGCTCTCTTACATCCCCGGAACCAAGTGCTGCCTTTATATCCCCGTAACCAACTGGTTCCCTTATATCCCTGGAACCAAGTGCTTCCCTTATATCCCTGGAACCAAGTGCTTCTCTTATATCCCTGAACACAAGTGCTTCCCTTACATCCCTGGAACCACGTGCTTCCCTTATATCCCTGAAAACAAGTGCTTCTCTTATATCCCTGAAAACGAGTGCTTCTCTTATATCCCTGGAACCAAGTGCTTCCCTTATATCCCTGGAACCAAGTGCTTCCCTTATATCCCTGGAACCAAGTGCTTCCCTTATATCCCTGAAAAAAAGTGCTTCTCTTATATCCCTGAAAACAAGTGCTTCTCTTATATCCCTGGAACAAAATGCTTCTCTTATATCCCTGAAAAAAGTGCTTCTCTTATATCCCTGGAACCAAGTGCTTCTCTTATATCCCTGGAACCACGTGCTTCTCTTATATCCCTGGAACCAAGTGCTTCTCTTATATCCCTGAAAACAAGTGCTTCCCTTATATCCCTGAAAACAAGTGCTTCTCTTTTATCCCTGAAAACAAGTGCTTCTCTTATATCCCTGGAACAAAATGCTTCTCTTATATCCCTGAAAACAAGTGCTTCTCTTATATCCCTGGAACCAAGTGCTTCTCTTATATATATGGAACCAAGTGCTTCCCTTATATACCTGGAACCAAGTGCTTCCCTTATATCCCTGGAACCAAGTGTTTCCCTTATATCCCTGGAACCAAGTGCTTCTCTTATATCTCTGGAACCAAGTGCTTCCCTTATATCCCTGGAACCAAGTGCTTCTCTTATATCTCTGGAACCAAGTGCTTCTCTTATATCCCTGGAACCAAGTGCTCCTCTTATATCTCTGGAGCCAAGTGCTTCCCTTATATACCTGGAACCACGTGCTTCTCTTCTATCCCTGGAACCAAATGCTTCTCTTATATCCCTGGAACCAAGTGCTTCCCTTATATCCCTGGAACCAAGTGCTTCTCTTATATCTCTGGAACCAAGTGCTTCTCTTATATTCCTGGAACCAAGTGCTTCCCTTATATCCCTGGAATCAAGTGTTTCCCTTATGTCCCTGGAACTAAGTGCTTCCCTTATATCCCTGGAATAAAGTGATTCCCTTATATCCCTGGAACCAAGTGCTTCTCTTATATCTCTGGAACCAAGTGCTTCTCTTATATCCCTGAAAACAAGTGCTTCCCTTATATCCCTGGAACCACGTGCTTCTCTTATATCCCTGGAACCAAGTGCTCTCTTACATCCACGGAACCAAGTGCTGCCTTTATATACCCGTAACCAACTGGTTCCCTTATATCCCTGGAACCAAGTGCTTCCCTTATATCCCTGGAACCAAGTGCTTCTCTTATACCCCTAAACACAAGTGCTTCCCTTACATCCCTGGAACCACGTGCTTCCCTTATATCCCTGAAAACAAGTGCTTCTCTTATATCCCTGAAAACAAGTGCTTCTCTTATATCCCTGGAACCAAGTGCTTCCCTTATATCCCTGGAACCAAGTGCTTCCCTTATATCCCTGGAACCAAGTGCTTCCCTTATATCCCTGGAACCACGTGCTTCCCTTATATCCCTGAAAACAAGTGCTTCTCTTATATCCCTGAAAACAAGTGCTTCTCTTATATCCCTGGAACAAAATGCTTCTCTTATATCCCTGAAAAACGTGCTTCCCTTATATCCCTGGAACCAAGTGCTTCCCTTATATCCCTGGAACCACGTGCTTCTCTTTATCCCTGGAACCAAGTGCTTCCCTTATATCCCTGAAAACAAGTGCTTCTCTTATATCACTGGAACAAAGTGCTTCTCTTATATCCCTGGAACCAAGTGCTTCTCTTATATCCCTGAAAACAAGTGCTTCCCTTATTTCCCTGGAACCAAGTGCTTCTCTTATATCCCTGAAAACAAGTGCTTCTCGTATATCCGTGGAACCAAGTGCTTCCCTTATGTCCCTGGAACCAAGTGCTTCCCTTATATCCCTGGAACCAAGTGCATCTCTTATATCCCTGAAAATAAGTGCTTCTCTTATATCACTGGAACCAAGTGCTTCTCTTATATCCCTGGAACCAAGTGCTTCCCTTATATCCCTGGAACCACGTGCTTCCCTTATATCCATGAAAACAAGTGCTTCTCTTATATCCCTGGGACCACGTGCTTCTCTTATATCCCTGGAACCAAGTGCTTCCCTTATATCCCTGGAACCAAGTGCTTCCCTTATATCACTGGAACCAAGTGCTTCTCTTATATCTCTGGAACCAAGTGCTTCTCTTATATCCCTGGAACCAAGTGCTTCCCTTATATCCCTGGAACCAAGTGTTTCCCTTATGTCCCTGGAACCAAGTGCTTCCCTTATATCCCTGGAACCAAGTGCTTCTCTTATATCTTTGGAACCAAGTGCTTGTCTTATATCCTTGGAACCAAGTGCTTCTCTTATATCACTGGAACCAAGTGCTTCCCTTATATCCCTGGAACCAAGTGTTTCCCTTATGTCCCTGGAACCAAGTGCTTCTTTTATATCTCTGGAACCAAGTGCTTCACTTATATCCCTGGAACCAAGTGCTTCTCTTATATCTCTGGAACCAAGAGCTTCTCTTATATCCCTGGAACCAAGTGCTTCTCTTATATCCCTGAAACCAAGTGCTTCCCTTATAACCCTGGAACCAAGTGCTTCTCTTATATCTCTGGAACCAAGTGCTTTTCTTATATCCCTGGATCCAAGTGCTTCTCTTATATCACTGGAACCAAGTGCTTCCCTTCTATCCCTGGAACCAAATGCTTCCCTTATATCCCTGGAACCAAGTGCTTCCCTTATATCCCTGGAACGAAGTGCTTCTCTTATATCTCTGGAACCAAGTGCTTCCGTTATATCCCTGGAACCAATTGTTTCCCTTATATCCCTGGAACCAAGTGCTTCTCTTATATGTCCGGAACCAAGTGCTTCCCTTATATCCCTGGAACCAAGTGCTTCTCTTATATCTCTGGAACCAAGTGCTTCTCTTATATCCCTGGAACCAAGTGCTCCTCTTATATCTCTGGAGCCAAGTGCTTCCCTTATATACCTGGAACCACGTGCTTCTTTTATATCCCTGGAACCAAATGCTTCTCTTATATCCCTGGAACCAAGTGCTTCCCTTATATCCCTGGAACCAAGTGCTTCTCTTATATCTCATGAACCAAGTGCTTCTCTTATATTCCTGGAACCAAGTGCTTCCCTTATATCCCTGGAACCAAGTGTTTCCCTTATGTCCCTGGAACTAAGTGCTTCCCTTATATCCCTGGAACCAAGTGCTTCCCTTATATCCCTGGAACCAAGTGCTTCTCTTATATCCCTGGAACCAAGTGCTTCTCTTATATCCCTGAAAACAAGTGCTTACCTTATATCCCTGGAACCACGTGCTTCTCTTATATCCCTGGAACCAAGTGCTTCTCTTATATCCCTGAAAACAAGTGCTTCTCTTATATCACTGGAACCATGTGCTTCTCTTTTATCCCTGGAACCAAGTGCTCTCTTACATCCCCGGAACCAAGTGCTGCCTTTATATCCCCGTAACCAACTGGTTCCATTATATCCCTGGAACCAAGTGCTTCACTTATATCCCTGGAACCAAGTGCTTCTCTTATATCCCTGAACACAAGTGCTTCCCTTACATCCCTGGAACCACGTGCTTCCCTTATATTCCTGAAAACAAGTGCTTCTCTTATATCCCTGAAAACAAGTGCTTCTCTTATATCCCTGGAACCAAGTGCTTCCCTTATATCCCTGGAACCAAGTGCTTCTCTTATATCCCTGGAACCAAGTGCTTCCCTTATATCCCTGGAACCACGTGCTTCCCTTATATCCCTGAAAACAAGTGCTTCTCTTATATCCCTGAAAACAAGTGCTTCTCTTATATCCCTGGAACAAAATGCTTCTCTGATATCCCTGAAAAAATTGCTTCTCTTATATCCCTGGAACGAAGTGCTTCTCTTATATCCCTGGAACCACGTGCTTCTCTTATATCCCTGGAAACAAGTGCTTCTCTTATATCCCTGAAAACAAGTGCTTCCCTTATATCCCTGGAACCACGTGCTTCACTTATATCCCTGGAACCAAGTGCTTCCCTTATATCCCTGAAAACAAGTGCTTCTCTTATATCACTGGAACAAAGTGCTTCTCTTATATCCCTGGAACCAAGTGCTTCTCTTATATCCCTGAAAACAAGTTCTTCCCTTATTTCCCTGGAACCACGTGCTTCTCTTATATCCCTGGAACCAAGTGCTTCTCTTATATCCCTGAAAACAAGTGCTTCTCTTATATCACTGGAACCAAGTGCTTCTCTTATATCCGTGGAACCAAGTGCTTCCCTTATGTCCCTGGAACCAAGTGCTTCCCTTATATCCCTGGAACCAACTGCATCTCTTATATCCCTGAAAATAAGAGCTTCTCTTATATCACTGGAACCAAGTGCTTCTCTTATATCCCTGGAACCAAGTGCTTCCCTTATATCCCTGGAACCACGTGCTTCCCTTATATCCATGAAAACAAGTGCTTCTCTTATATCATGGGACCACGTGCTTCTCTTATATCCCTGGTACCAAGTGCTTCCCTTATATCCCTGGAACCAAGTGCTTCCCTTATATCACTGGAACCAAGTGCTTCTCTTATATCTCTGGAAGCAAGTGCTTCTCTTATATCCCTGGAACCAAGTGCTTCCCTTATATCCCTGGAACCAAGTGTTTCCCTTATGTCCCTGGAACCAAGTGCTTCCCTTATATCCCTGGAACCAAGTGCTTCCCTTATATCCCTGGAACCAAGTGCTTCTCTTATATCTTTGGAACCAAGTGCTTGTCTTATATCCCTGGAACCAAGTGCTTCTCTTATATCACTGGAACCAAGTGCTTCCCTTATATCCCTGGAACCAAGTGTTTCCCTTATGTCCCTGGAACCAAGTGCTTCTCTTATATCTCTGGAACCAAGTGCTTCACTTATATCCCTGGAACCAAGTGCTTCTCTTATATCTCTCGAACCAAGAACTTCTCTTATATCCCTGGAACTAAGTGCTTCTCTTATATCCCTGGAACCAAGTGCTTCCCTTATAACCCTGGAACCAAGTGCTTCTCTTATATCTCTGGAACCAAGTGCTTCCCCTATATCCCTGGAACAAAGTGCTTCTCTAATATCTCTGGAACCAAGTGCTTCCCTTATATCCCTGG
>CM034532.1:78735431-78760516 GCA_020002185.1 Paraescarpia echinospica | reverse complement strand
CCAGGGATATAAGGGAAGCACTTGGTTCCAGGGATATAAGGGAACCAGTTGGTTACGGGTATATAAAGGCAGCACTTGGTTCCGTGGATGTAAGAGAGCACTTGGTTCCAGGGATATAAGAGAAGCACGTGGTTCCAGGGATATAAGGGAAGCACTTGTTTTCAGGGATATAAGAGAAGCACTTGGTTCCAGAGATATAAGAGAAGCACTTGGTTCCAGGGATATAAGGGAATCACTTTATTCCAGGGATATAAGGGAAGCACTTAGTTCCAGGGACATAAGGGAAACACTTGATTCCAGGGATATAAGGGAAGCACTTGGTTCCAGGAATATAAGAGAAGCACTTGGTTCCAGAGATATAAGAGAAGCACTTGGTTCCAGGGATATAAGGGAAGCACTTGGTTCCAGGGATATAAGAGAAGCATTTGGTTCCAGGGATATAAAAGAAGCACGTGGTTCCAGGTATATAAGGGAAGCACTTGGCTCCAGAGATATAAGAGGAGCACTTGGATCCAGGGATATAAGAGAAGCACTTGGTTCCAGAGATATAAGAGAAGCACTTGGTTCCAGGGATATAAGGGAAGCACTTGGTTCCAGAGATATAAGAGAAGCACTTGGTTCCAGGGATATAAGGGAAACACTTGGTTCCAGGGATATAAGGGAAGCACTTGGTTCCAGGTATATAAGGGAAGCACTTGGTTCCATATATATAAGAGAAGCACTTGGTTCCAGGGATATAAGGGAAACAATTGGTTCCAGGGATATAAGAGAAGGACTTGGTTCCAGTGATATAAGAGAAACACTTGGTCCCAGGGATATAAGGGAAGCACTTGGTTCCAGAGATATAAGAGAAACACTTGGTCCCAGGGATATAAGGGAACCACGTGGTCCCAGGAATATAAGGAAAGCACTTTGTTCCAGAGATATAAGAGAAGCACTTGGTTCCAGGGATATAAGGGAAACACTTGGTTCCAGGGATATAAGGGAAGCACTTGGTTCCAGAGATATAAGAGAAGCACTTTGTTCCAGGGATATAGGGGAAGCACTTGGTTCCAGGGATATAAGGGAAGCACTTGGTTCCAGGGATATAAGAGAAGCACTTAGTTCCAGGGATATAAGAGAAGCACGTGGTTCCAGGGATATAAGGGAAGCACTTGTTTTCAGGGATATAAGAGAAGCACTTGGTTCCAGGGATATAAGAGAAGGACTTGGTTCCAGGGATATAAGGGAAGCACTTGGTTCCAGGGATATATGGGAAGAACTTAGTTCCAGGGACATAAGGGAAACACTTGGTTCCAGGGATATAAGGGAAGCACTTGGTTCCAGGAAAATAAGAGAAGCACTTGGTTCCAGAGATATAAGAGAAGCACTTGGTTCCAGGGATATAAGGGAAGCACTTGGTTCCAGGGATATAAGAGAAGCATTTGGTTCCAGGGATATAAGAGAAGCACGTGGTTCCAGGTATATAAGGGAAGCACATGGCTCCAGAGATATAAGAGGAGCACTTGGTTCCAGGGATATAAGAGAAGCACTTGGTTCCAGAGATATAAGAGAAGCACTTGGTTCCAGGGATATAAGGGAAGCACTTGGTTCCAGAGATATAAGAGAAGCACTTGGTTCCAGGGATATAAGGGAAACACTTGGTTCCAGGGATATAAGGGAAGAACTTGGTTCCAGAGATATAAGAGAAGCACTTTGTTCCAGGGATATAGGGGAAGCACTTGGTTCCAGAGATATAAGAGAAGCACTTGGTTCCAGGGATATAAGGGAAGCACTTGGTTCCAGGGATATAAGAGAAGCACTTGGTTCCAGGGATATAAGAGAAGCTCTTGGTTCCAGAGATATAAGAGAAGCACTTGGTTCCAGGGATATAAGTGAAGCACTTGGTTCCAGAGATATAAGAGAAGCATTTGGTTCCAGGGACATAAGGGAAACACTTGGTTCCAGGGATATAAGGGAAGCACTTGGTTCCAGTGATATAAGAGAAGCACTTGGTTCCAGGGATATAAGACAAGCACTTGGTTCCAAAGATATAAGAGAAGCACTTGGTTCCAGGGATATAAGGGAAGCACTTGGTTCCAGGGATATAAGGGAAGCACTTGGTTCCAGGGACATAAGGGAAAAACTTGGTTCCAGGGATATAAGGGAAGCACTTGGTTCCAGGGATATAAGAGAAGCACTTGGTTCCAGAGATATAAGAGAAGCACTTGGTTCCAGTGATATAAGGGAAGCACTTGGTTCCAGGGATATAAGGGAAGCACTTGGTACCAGGGATATAAGAGAAGCACGTGGTCCCAGGGATATAAGAGAAGAACTTGTTTTCATGGATATAAGGGAAGCACGTGGTTCCAGTGATATAAGGGAAGCACTTGGTTCCAGGGATATAAGAGAAGCACTTGGTTGCAGTGATATAAGAGAAGCACTTATTTTCAGGGATATAAGAGATGCACTTGGTTACAGGGATATAAGGGAAGCACTTGGTTCCAGGGACATAAGGGAAGCACTTGGTTCCACGGATATAAGAGAAGCACTTGGTTCCAGTGATATAAGAGAAGCACTTGTTTTCAGGGATATAAGAGAAGCACTTGGTTCCAGGGATATAAGAGAAGCACGTGGTTCCAGGGAAATAAGGGAAGAACTTGTTTTCAGGGATATAAGAGAAGCACTTGGTTCCAGGGATATAAGAGAAGCACTTTGTTCCAGTGATATAAGAGAAGCACTTGTTTTCAGGGATATAAGGGAAGCACTTGGTTCCAGGGATATAAGAGAAGCACGTGGTTCCAGGGACATAAGGGAAGCACTTGTTTTCAGGGATATAAGAGAAGCACTTGTATCCAGGGATATAAGAGAAGCACGTGGTTCCAGGGATATAAGGGAAGCACTTGGTTCCAGGGATATAAGAGAACCACTTTTATCAGGGATATAAGAGAAGCATTTTGTTCCAGGGATATAAGGGAAGCACTTGGTTCCAGTGATATAAGAGAAGCACTTGGTTCCAGGGATATAAGACAAGCACTTGGTTCCAAAGATATAAGAGAAGCACTTGGTTCCAGGGATATAAGGGAAGCACTTGGTTCCAGGGATATAAGGGAAGCACTTGGTTCCAGGGACATAAGGGAACAACTTGGTTCCAGGGATATAAGGGAAGCACTTGGTTCCAGGGATATAAGAGAAGCACTTGGTTCCAGAGATATAAGAGAAGCACTTGGTTCCAGTGATATAAGGGAAGCACTTGGTTCCAGGCATATAAGGGAAGCACTTGGTACCAGGGATATAAGAGAAGCACGTGGTTCCAGGGATATAAGGGAAGCACTTGGTTCCAGGGATATAAGGGAAGCACGTTTTTCAGGGATATAAGAGAAGCATTTTGTTCCAGGGATATAAGAGAAGCACTTGTTTTCAGGGATATAAGAGAAGTACTTGTTTTCAGGGATATAAGGGAAGCACTTGGTACCAGGGATATAAGAGAAGCACGTGGTCCCAGGGATATAAGAGGAGAACTTGTTTTCATGGATATAAGGGAAGCACGTGGTTCCAGTGATATAAGGGAAGCACTTGGTTCCAGGGATATAAGAGAAGCACTTGGTTCCAGTGATATAAGAGAAGCACTTATTTTCAGGGATATAAGAGATGCACTTGGTTCCAGGGATATAAGGGAAGCACTTGGTTCCAGGGACATAAGGGAAGCACTTGGTTCCACGGATATAAGAGAAGCACTTGGTTCCAGTGATATAAGAGAAGCACTTGTTTTCAGAGATATAAGAGAAGCACTTGGTTCCAGGGATATAAGAGAAGCACGTGGTTCCAGGGAAATAAGGGAAGAACTTGTTTTCAGGGATATAAGAGAAGCACTTGGTTCCAGGGATATAACAGAATCACTTTGTTCCAGTGATATAAGAGAAGCACTTGTTTTCAGGGATATAAGGGAAGCACTTGGTTCCAGGGATATAAGAGAAGCACGTGGTTCCAGGGACATAAGGGAAGCACATGTTTTCAGGGATATAAGAGAAGCACTTGTATCCAGGGATATAAGAGAAGCACGTGGTTCCAGGGATATAAGGGAAGCACTTGGTTCCAGGGATATAAGAGAAGCACTTTTTTCAGGGATATAAGAGAAGCATTTTGTTCCAGGGATATAAGAGAAGCACTTGTTTTCAGGGATATAATAGAAGCACTTGTTTTCAGGGATATAAGGGAAGCACGTGGTTCCAGGGATATAAGGGAAGCACGAAGCACTTGGTTCCAGGGATATAAGAGAAGCACTTGGTTCCAGGGATATAAGGGAAGCACTTTGTTCCAGGGATATAAGAGAAGCACTGGTTTTCAGGAATATAAGAGAAGCACTTGTTTTCAGGGATATAAGGGAAGCTCGTGGTTCCAGGGATGTAAGGGAAGCACTTGTGTTCAGGGATATAAGAGAAGCACTTGGTTCCAGGGATATAAGGGAAGCACTTGGTTCCAGGGATATAATGGAACCAGTTGGTTACGGGGATATAAAGGCAGCACTTGGTTCCGGGGATGTAAGAGAGCACTTGGTTCCAGGGATAAAAGAGAAGCACTTGGTTCCAGTGATATAAGAGAAGCACTTGTTTTCAGGGATATAAGAGAAGCACTTGGTTCCACGGATATAAGAGAAGCACGTGGTTCCAGGGATATAAGGGAAGCACTTGTTTTCAGGGATATAAGAGAAGCACTTGGTTCCAGGGATATAAGAGAAGCACTTGGTTCCAGGGATATAAGGGAAGCACTTGGTTCCAGGGATATAAGGGAAGCAATTAGTTCCAGGGACATAAGGGAAACACTTGGTTCCAGGGATATAAGGGAAGCACTTGGTTCCAGGAATATAAGAGTAGCACTTGGTTCATGAGATATAAGAGAAGCACTTGGTTCCAGGGATATAAGGGAAGCACTTGGTTCCAGGGATATAAGAGAAGCATTTGGTTCCAGGGATATAAGAGAAGCACGTGGTTCCAGGTATATAAGGGAAGCATTTGGCTCCAGAGATATAAGAGGAGCACTTGGTTCCAGGGATATAAGAGAAGCACTTGGTTCCAGAGATATAAGAGAAGCACTTGGTTCCAGGGATATAAGGGAAGCACTTGGTTCCAGACATATAAGAGAAGCACTTGGTTCCAGGGATATAAGGGAAACACTTGGTTCCAGGGATATAAGGGAAGCACTTGGTTCCAGAGATATAAGAGAAGCACTTGGTTCCAGGGATATAAGGGAAGCACTTGTTTTCAGGGATATAAGGGAAGCACTTGGTTCCAGGTATATAAGGGAAGCACTTGGTTCCATATATATAAGAGAAGCACTTGGTTCCAGGGATATAAGGGAAACACTTGGTTCCAGGGATATAAGAGAAGGACTTGGTTCCAGTGATATAAGAGAAACACTTGGTCCCAGGGATATAAGGGAAGCACTTGGTTCCAGAGATATAAGAGAAACACTTGGTCCCAGGGATATAAGGGAACCACGTGGTCCAAGGAATATAAGGAAAGCACTTTGTTCCAGAGATATAAGAGAAGCACTTGGTTCCAGGGATATAAGGGAAACACTTGGTTCCAGGGATATAAGGGAAGCACTTGGTTCCAGAGATATAAGAGAAGCACTTTGTTCCAGGGATATAGGGGAAGCACTTGGTTCCAGGGATATAAGGGAAGCACTTGGTTCCAGGGATATAAGAGAAGCACTTAGTTCCAGGGATATAAGAGAAGCACGTGGTTCCAGGGATATAAGGGAAGCACTTGTTTTCAGGGATATAAGAGAAGCACTTGGTTCCAGGGATATAAGAGAAGGACTTGGTTCCAGGGATATAAGGGAAGCACTTGGTTCCAGGGATATATGGGAAGAACTTAGTTCCAGGGACATAAGGGAAACACTTGGTTCCAGGGATATAAGGGAAGCACTTGGTTCCAGGAAAATAAGAGAAGCACTTGGTTCCAGAGATATAAGAGAAGCACTTGGTTCCAGGGATATAAGGGAAGCACTTGGTTCCAGGGATATAAGAGAAGCATTTGGTTCCAGGGATATAAGAGAAGCACGTGGTTCCAGGTATATAAGGGAAGCACATGGCTCCAGAGATATAAGAGGAGCACTTGGTTCCAGGGATATAAGAGAAGCACTTGGTTCCAGAGATATAAGAGAAGCACTTGGTTCCAGGGATATAAGGGAAGCACTTGGTTCCAGAGATATAAGAGAAGCACTTGGTTCCAGGGATATAAGGGAAACACTTGGTTCCAGGGATATAAGGGAAGCACTTGGTTCCAGAGATATAAGAGAAGCACTTTGTTCCAGGGATATAGGGGAAGCACTTGGTTCCAGAGATGTAAGAGAAGCACTTGGTTCCAGGTTTATAAGGGAAGCACTTGGTTCCAGGGATATAAGAGAAGCTCTTGGTTCCAGGGATATAAGAGAAGCTCTTGGTTCCAGAGATATAAGAGAAGCACTTGGTTCCAGGGATATAAGTGAAGCACTTGGTTCCAGAGATATAAGAGAAGCACTTGGTTCCAGGGACATAAGGGAAACACTTGGTTCCAGGGATATAAGGGAAGCACTTGGTTCCAGTGATATAAGAGAAGCACTTGGTTCCAGGGATATAAGACAAGCACTTGGTTCCAAAGATATAAGAGAAGCACTTGGTTCCAGGGATATAAGGGAAGCACTTGGTTCCAGGGATATAAGGGAAGCACTTGGTTCCAGGGACATAAGGGAAACACTTGGTTCCAGGGATATAAGGGAAGCACTTGGTTCCAGGGATATAAGAGAAGCACTTGGTTCCAGAGATATAAGAGAAGCACTTGGTTCCAGTGATATAAGGGAAGCACTTGGTTCCAGGGATATAAGGGAAGCACTTGGTACCAGGGATATAAGAGAAGCACATGGTCCCAGGGATATAAGAGAAGAACTTGTTTTCATGGATATAAGGGAAGCACGTGGTTCCAGTGATATAAGGGAAGCACTTGGTTCCAGGGATATAAGAGAAGCACTTGGTTGCAGTGATATAAGAGAAGCACTTATTTTCAGGGATATAAGAGATGCACTTGGTTACAGGGATATAAGGGAAGCACTTGGTTCCAGGGACATAAGGGAAGCACTTGGTTCCACGGATATAAGAGAAGCACTTGGTTCCAGTGATATAAGAGAAGCACTTGTTTTCAGGGATATAAGAGAAGCACTTGGTTCCAGGGATATAAGAGAAGCACGTGGTTCCAGGGAAATAAGGGAAGAACTTGTTTTCAGGGATATAAGAGAAGCACTTGTTTCCAGGGATATAAGAGAAGCACTTTGTTCCAGTGATATAAGAGAAGCACTTGTTTTCAGGGATATAAGGGAAGCACTTGGTTCCAGGGATATAAGTGAAGCACGTGGTTCCAGGGATATAAGGGAAGCACTTGTTTTCAGGGATATAAGAGAAGCACTTGTTTCCAGGGATATAAGAGAAGCACGTGGTTCCAGGGATATAAGAGAAGCACTTCGTTCCAGGGATATAAGAGAAGCAATTTTTTCAGGGATATCAGAGAAGCATTTTGTTCCAGGGATATAAGAGAAGCACTTGTTTTCAGGGATATAAGAGAAGCACTTGTTTTCAGGGATATAAGGGAAGCACGTGGTTCCAGGGATATAAGGGAAGCACTTGGTTCCAGGGATATAAGAGAAGAATTTGGTTCCAGGGATATAAGGGAAGCACTTGGTTCCAGGGACATAAGGGAAAAACTTGGTCTAGGACATATGGAAGCACTTGGTCTCAGTGGGATATAAGAGAAGCACTTGGTTCCAGAGATATAAGAGAAGCACTTGGTTCCAGTGATATAAGGGAAGCACTTGGTTCCAGGGATATAAGGGAAGCACTTGGTACCAGGGATATAAGAGAAGCACGTGGTCCCAGGGATATAAGAGAAGAACTTGTTTTCATGGATATAAGGGAAGCACGTGGTTCCAGTGATATAAGGGAAGCACTTGGTTCCAGGGATATAAGAGAAGCACTTGGTTCCAGTGATATAAGAGAAGCACTTATTTTCAGGGATATAAGAGATGCACTTGGTTCCAGGGATATAAGGGAAGCACTTGGTTCCAGGGACATAAGGGAAGCACTTGGTTCCACGGATATAAGAGAAGCACTTGGTTCCAGTGATATAAGAGAAGCACTTGTTTTCAGGGATATAAGAGAAGCACTTGGTTCCAGGGATATAAGAGAAGCACGTGGTTCCAGGGAAATAAGGGAAGAACTTGTTTTCAAGGATATAAGAGAAGCACTTGGTTCCAGGGATATAACAGAAGCACTTTGTTCCAGTGATATAAGAGAAGCACTTGTTTTCAGGGATATAAGGGAAGCACTTGGTTCCAGGGATATAAGAGAAGCACGTGGTTCCAGGGACATAAGGGAAGCACTTGTTTTCAGGGATATAAGAGAAGCACTTGTATCCAGGGATATAAGAGAAGCACGTGGTTCCAGGGATATAAGGGAAGCACTTGGTTCCAGGGATATAAGAGAAGCACTTTTTTCAGGGATATAAGAGAAGCATTTTGTTCCAGGGATATAAGAGAAGCACTTGTCTTCAGGGATATAATAGAAGCACTTGTTTTCAGGGATATAAGGGAAGCACATGGTTCCAGGGATATAAGGGAAGCACTTGGTTCCAGGGATATAAGAGAAGCACTTGGTTCCAGGGATATAAGGGAAGCACTTGGTTCCAGGGATATAAGAGAAGCACTGGTTTTCAGGAATATAAGAGAAGCACTTGTTTTCAGGGATATAAGGGAAGCTCGTGGTTCCAGGGATGTAAGGGAAGCACTTGTGTTCAGGGATATAAGAGAAGCACTTGGTTCCAGGGATATAAGGGAAGCACTTGGTTCCAGGGATATAATGGAACCAGTTGGTTACGGGGATATAAAGGCAGCACTTGGTTCCGGGGATGTAAGAGAGCACTTGGTTCCAGGGATAAAAGAGAAGCACGTGGTTCCAGTGATATAAGAGAAGCACTTGTTTTCAGGGATATAAGAGAAGCACTTGGTTCCACGGATATAAGAGAAGCACGTGGTTCCAGGGATATAAGGGAAGCACTTGTTTTCAGGGATATAAGAGAAGCACTTGGTTCCAGGGATATAAGAGAAGCACTTGGTTCCAGGGATATAAGGGAAGCACTTGGTTCCAGGGATATAAGGGAAGCACTTAGTTCCAGGGACATAAGGGAAACACTTGGTTCCAGGGATATAAGGGAAGCACTTGGTTCCACGAATATAAGAGTAGCACTTGGTTCATGAGATATAAGAGAAGCACTTGGTTCCAGGGATATAAGGGAAGCACTTGGTTCCAGGGATATAAGAGAAGCATTTGGTTCCAGGGATATAAGAGAAGCACGTGGTTCCAGGTATATAAGGGAAGCACTTGGCTCCAGAGATATAAGAGGAGCACTTGGTTCCAGGGATATAAGAGAAGCACTTGGTTCCAGAGATATAAGGGAAACACTTGGTTCCAGGGATATAAGGGAAGCACTTGGTTCCAGAGATATAAGAGAAGCACTTGGTTCCAGGGATATAAGGGAAGCACTTGGTTCCAGGGATATAAGGGAAGCACTTGATTCCAGGGATATAAGAGAAGCACTTGGTTCCAGGGATTTAAGAGAAGCACTTGGTTCCAGAGATATAAGAGAAGCACTTGGTTCCAGGGATATAAGGGAAGCACTTGGTTCCAGAGATACAAGAGAAGCACTTGGTTCCAGGGACATAAGGGAAACACTTGGTTCCAGGGATATAAGGGAAGCACTCGGTTCCAGTGATATAAGAGAAGCACTTGGATCCAGGGATATAAGAGAAGCACTTGGTTCCAGAGATATAAGAGAAGCACTTTGTTCCAGGGATATAGGGGAAGCACTTGGTTCCAGAGATATAAGAGAAGCACTTGGTTCCAGGGTTATAAGGGAAGCACTTGGCTTCAGGGATATAAGAGAAGCACTTGGTTCCAGGGATATAAGAGAAGCTCTTGGTTCCAGAGATATAAGAGAAGCACTTGGTTCCAGGGATATAAGTGAAGCACTTGGTTCCAGAGATATAAGAGAAGCACTTGGTTCCAGGGACATAAGGGAAGCACTTGGTTTCAGGGATATAAGGGAAGCACTTGGTTCCAGGGATATAAGAGAAGCACGTGGTCCCAGGGATATAAGAGAAGCACTTGTTTTCATGGATATAAGGGAAGCACGTGGTTCCAGGGATATAAGGGAAGCACTTGGTTCCAGGGATATAAGAGAAGCACTTGGTTCCAGTGATATAAGAGAAGCACTTATTTTCAGGGATATAAGAGATGCAGTTGGTTCCAGGGATATAAGGGAAGCACTTGGTTCCAGGGATATAAGGGAAGCACTTGGTTCCACGGATATAAGAGAAGCACTTGGTTCCAGTGATATAAGAGAAGCACTTGTTTTCAGGGATATAAGAGAAGCACTTGGTTCCAGGGATATAAGAGAAGCACGTGGTTCCAGGGAAATAAGGGAAGCACTTGTTTTCAGGGATATAAGAGAAGCACTTGGTTCCAGGGATATAAGAGAAGCACTTTGTTCCAGTGATATAAGAGAAGCACTTGTTTTCAGGGATATAAGGGAAGCACTTCGTTCCAGGGATATAAGAGAAGCACGTGGTTCCAGGGATATAAGGGAAGCACTTGGTTCCAGGGATATAAGGGAAGCACGTTTTTCAGGGATATAAGAGAAGCATTTTGTTCCAGGGATATAAGAGAAGCACTTGTTTTCAGGGATATAAGAGAAGCACTTGTTTTCAGGGATATAAGGGAAGCACGTGGTTCCAGGGATATAAGGGAAGCACTTGGTTCCAGGGATATAAGGGAAGCACTTGGTTCCAGGGATATAAGGGAAGCACTTGGTTCCAGGGATATAAGAGAAGCACTCGTTTTCAGGGATATAAGAGAAGCACTTGTTTTCAGGGATATAAGGGAAGCACGTGGTTCCAGGGATGTAAGGGAAGCACTTGTGTTCAGGGATATAAGAGAAGCACTTGGTTCCAGGGATATAAGGGAAGCACTTGGTTCCAGGGATATAAGGGAACCAGTTGGTTACGGGGATATAAAGGCAGCACTTGGTTCCGTGGATGTAAGAGAGCACTTGGTTCCAGGGATAAAAGAGAAGCACGTGGTTCCAGTGATATAAGAGAAGCACTTGTTTTCAGGGATATAAGAGAAGCACTTGGTTCCAGGGATATAAGAGAAGCACGTGGTTCCAGGGATATAAGGAAAGCACTTGTTTTCAGGGATATAAGAGAAGCACTTGGTTCCAGCTATATAAGAGAAGCACTTGGTTCCAGGGATATAAGGGAAGCACTTGGTTCCAGGGATATATGGGAAGAACTTAGTTCCAGGGACATAAGGGAAGCACTTGGTTCCAGGGATATAAGGGAACCAGTTGGTTACGGGGATATAAAGGCAGCACTTGGTTCCGGGGATGTAAGAGAGCACTTGGTTCCAGGGATAAAAGAGAAGCACGTGGTTCCAGTGATATAAGAGAAGCACTTGTTTTCAGGGACATAAGGGAAACACGTGGTTCCAGGTATATAAGGGAAGCACTTGGCTCCAGAGATATAAGAGGAGCACTTGGTTCCAGGGATATAAGAGAAGCACTTGGTTCCAGAGATATAAGAGAAGCACTTGGTTCCAGGGATATAAGGGAAGCACTTGGTTCCAGAGATATAAGAGAAGCACTTGGTTCCAGGGATATAAGGGAAACGCTTGGTTCCAGGGATATAAGGGAAGCACATGGTTCCAGATATATAAGGGAAGCACTTCGTTCCATATATATAAGAGAAGCACTTGGTTCCAGGGATATAAGGGAAACACTTGGTTCCAGGGATATAAGAGAAGGACTTGGTTCCAGTGATATAAGAGAAACACTTGGTCCCAGGGATATAAGGGAAGCACTTGGTTCCAGAGATATAAGAGAAACACTTGGTCCCAGGGATATAAGGGAACCACGTGGTCCCAGGAATATAAGGAAAGCACTTTGTTCCAGGGATATAAGGGAAGCACTTGGTTCCAGAGATATAAGAGAAGCAATTGGTTCCAGAGATATATGGGAAGCACTTGTTTCCAGAGATATAAGGGAAGCACTTGGTTCCAGGGATATAAGAGAAGCACTTGGTTCCAGTGATATAAGAGAAGCACTTGGTTCCAGTTATATAAGAGGAGCACTTGGTTCCAGGGATATAAGAGAAGCACTTGATTCCAGAGATATAAGAGAAGCACTTGGTTCCAGGGATATAAGGGAAGCACTTGGTTCCAGGGATATAAGGGAAGCACTTGATTCCAGGGTTATAAGGGAAGCACTTATTTTCAGGGATATAAGAGATGCACTTGTTTTCAGGGATATAAGAGGAGCACTTGGTTCCAGGGATATAAGAGAAGCACGTGGTTCCAGGGAAATAAGGGAAGCACTTGTTTTCAGGGATATAAGAGAAGCACTTGGTTCCAGGGATATAAGAGAAGCACTTTCTTCAAGTGATATAAGAGAAGCACTTGTTTTCAGGGATATAAGGGAAGCACTTGGTTCCAGGGATATAAGAGAAGCACGTGGGTCCAGGGATATAAGTGAAGCACTTGTTTTCAGGGATATAAGAGAAGCACTTGGTTCCAGGGATATAAGAGAAGCACGTGGTTCCAGGGATATAAGAGAAGCACTTGGTTCCAGGGATATAAGAGCAGCACTTTTTTTCAGGGATATAAGAGAAGAATTTTGTTCCAGGGATATAAGAGAAGCACTTGTTTTCAGGGATATAAGAGAAGCACTTGCTTTCAGGGATATAAGGGAAGCACGTGGTTCCAGGGATATAAGGGAAGCACTTGGTTCCAGGGATATAAGGGAAGCACTTGGTTCCAGGGATATAAGGGAAGCACTTGGTTCCAGGGATATAAGAGAAGCACTTGGTTCCAGAGATATAAGAGAAGCACTTGGTTCCAGGGATATAAGGGAAGCACTTGGTTCCAGAGATATAAGTGAAGCACTTGGTTCCAAGGACATAAGGGAAACACATGGTTCCAGGGATATAAGGGAAGCACTTGGTTCCAGTGATGTAAGAGAAGCACTTGGTTCCAGGGATATAAGAGAAGCACTTGGTTCCAGAGACATAAGAGAAGCACTTGGTTCCAGGGATATAGGGGAAGCACTTGGTTCCAGAGATATAAGAGAAGCACTTGGTTCCAGGGTTATAAGGGAAGCACTTGGTTCCAGGGATATAAGAGAAGCACGTCGTTCCAGGGATATGAGAGAAGCACGTAGTTCCAGGGATATAAGGGAAACACTTGGTTCCAGGGATATAAGGGAACCAGATGGTTACGGGGATATAAAGGCAGCACTTGTTTCCGGGGATGTAAGGGAGCACTTGGTTCCAGGGATAAAAGAGAAGCACGTGGTTCCAGGGATATAAGGGAAGCACTTGGTTCCAGGGATATAAGGCAAGCACTTGGTTCCAGGGACATAAGGGAAACACTTGGTTCCAGGGATATAAGGCAAGCACTTGGTTCCAGGGATATAAGAGAAGCACTTGGTTCCAGAGATATAAGAGAAGCACTTGGTTCCAGTGATATAAGGGAAGCACTTGGTTCCAGGGATATAAGGGAAGCACTTGGTTCCAGGGACATAAGAGAAGCACGTGGTCCCAGGGATATAAGAGAAGCACTTGTTTTCATGGATATAAGGGAAGCACGTGGTTCCAGGGATATAAGGGAAGCACTTGGTTCCAGGGATATAAGAGAAGCACTTGGTTCCAGTGATATAAGAGAAGCACTTAGTTTCAGGGATATAAGAGATGCACTTGGTTCCAGGGATATAAGGGAAGCACTTGGTTCCAGGGACATAAGGGAAGCACTTGGTTCCAGGGATATAAGAGAAGCACTTGGTTCCAGTGATATAAGAGAAGCACTTGTTTTCAGGGATATTAGAGAAGCACTTGGTTCCTGGGATATAAGAGAAGCACGTGGTTCCAGGGAAATAAGGGAAGCACTTGTTTTCAGGGATATAAGAGAAGCACTTGGTTCCAGGGATATAAGAGAAGCACTTTCTTCCAGTGATATAAGAGAAGCACTTGGTTCCAGGGATATAAGAGAAGCACGTGGGTCCAGGGATATAAGGGAAGCACTTGTTTTCAGGGATATAAGAGAAGCACTTGGTTCCAGGGATATAAGAGAAGCACGTGGTTCCAGGGATATAAGAGAAGCACTTGGTTCCAGGGATATAATAGAAGCACTTTTTTTCATGGATATAAGAGAAGCATTTTGTTCCAGGGATATAAGAGAAGCACTTGTTTTCAGGGATATAAGAGAAGCACTTGTTTTCAGGGATATAAGGGAAGCACGTGGTTCCTGGGATATAAGGGAAGCACTTGGTTCCAGGGATATAAGGGAAGCACTTGGTTCCAGGGATATAAGGGAAGCACTTGGTTCCAGGGATATAAGAGAAGCACTTGGTTCCAGAGATATAAGAGAAGCACTTGGTTCCAGGGATATAAGGGAAGCACTTGGTTCCAGAGATATAAGTGAAGCACTTGGTTCCAAGGACATAAGGGAAACACATGGTTCCAGGGATATAAGGGAAGCACTTGGTTCCAGTGATATAAGAGAAGCACTTGGTTCCAGAGATATAAGAGAAGCACTTGGTACCAGAGACATAAGAGAAGCACTTGGTTCCAGGGATATAGGGGAAGCTCTTGGTTCCAGAGATATAAGAGAAGCACTTGGTTCCAGGTTTATAAGGGAAGCACTTGGTTCCAGGGATATAAGAGAAGCATTTGGTTCCAGAGACATAAGAGAAGCACTTGGTTCCAGGGATATAGGGGAAGCACTTGGTTCCAGAGATATAAGAGAAGCACTTGGTTCCAGGGTTATAAGGGAAGCACTTGGTTCCAGGGATATAAGAGAAGCACGTCGTTCCAGGGATATGAGAGAAGCACGTAGTTCCAGGGATATAAGGGAAACACTTGGTTCCAGGGATATAAGGGAACCAGATGGTTACGGGGATATAAAGGCAGCACTTGTTTCCGGGGATGTAAGGGAGCACTTGGTTCCAGGGATAAAAGAGAAGCACGTGGTTCCAGGGATATAAGGGAAGCACTTGGTTCCAGGGATATAAGAGAAGCACGTCGTTCCAGGGATATGAGAGAAGCACGTAGTTCCAGGGATATAAGGGAAGCACTTGGTTCCAGGGATATAAGGCAAGCACTTGGTTCCAGGGACATAAGGGAAACACTTGGTTCCCGGGATATAAGGCAAGCACTTGGTTCCAGGGATATAAGAGAAGCACTTGGTTCCAGAGATATAAGAGAAGCACTTGGTTCCAGTGATATAAGGGAAGCACTTGGTTCCAGGGATATAAGGGAAGCACTTGGTTCCAGGGACATAAGAGAAGCACGTGGTCCCAGGGATATAAGAGAAGCACTTGTTTTCATGGATATAAGGGAAGCACGTGGTTCCAGGGATATAAGGGAAGCACTTGGTTCCAGGGATATAAGAGAAGCACTTGGTTCCAGTGATATAAGAGAAGCACTTATTTTCAGGGATATAAGAGAAGCACTTGGTTCCAGGGATATAAGGGAAGCACTTGGTTCCAGGGACATAAGGGAAGCACTTGGTTCCAGGGATATAAGAGAAGCACTTGGTTCCAGTGATATAAGAGAAGCACTTGTTTTCAGGGATATTAGAGAAGCACTTGGTTCCTGGGATATAAGAGAAGCACGTGGTTCCAGGGAAATAAGGGAAGCACTTGTTTTCAGGGATATAAGAGAAGCACTTGGTTCCAGGGATATAAGAGAAGCACTTTCTTCCAGTGATATAAGAGAAGCACTTGGTTCCAGGGATATAAGAGAAGCACGTGGGTCCAGGGATATAAGGGAAGCACTTGTTTTCAGGGATATAAGAGAAGCACTTGGTTCCAGGGATATAAGAGAAGCACGTGGTTCCAGGGATATAAGAGAAGCACTTGGTTCCAGGGATATTATAGAAGCACTTTTTTTCATGGATATAAGAGAAGCATTTTGTTCCAGGGATATAAGAGAAGCACTTGTTTTCAGGGATATAAGAGAAGCACTTGTTTTCAGGGATATAAGGGAAGCACGTGGTTCCTGGGATATAAGGGAAGCACTTGGTTCCAGGGATATAAGGGAAGCACTTGGTTCCAGGGATATAAGGGAAGCACTTGGTTCCAGGGATATAAGAGAAGCACTTGGTTCCAGAGATATAAGAGAAGCACTTGGTTCCAGGGATATAAGGGAAGCACTTGGTTCCAGAGATATAAGTGAAGCACTTGGTTCCAAGGACATAAGGGAAACACATGGTTCCAGGGATATAAGGGAATCACTTGGTTCCAGTGATATAAGAGAAGCACTTGGTTCCAGAGATATAAGAGAAGCACTTGGTTCCAGAGACATAAGAGAAGCACTTGGTTCCAGGGATATAGGGGAAGCTCTTGGTTCCAGAGATATAAGAGAAGCACTTGGTTGCAGGTTTATAAGGGAAGCACTTGGTTCCAGGGATATAAGAGAAGCATTTGGTTCCAGAGACATAAGAGAAGCACTTGGTTCCAGGGATATAGGGGAAGCACTTGGTTCCAGAGATATAAGAGAAGCACTTGGTTCCAGGGTTATAAGGGAAGCACTTGGTTCCAGGGATATAAGAGAAGCACGTCGTTCCAGGGATATGAGAGAAGCACGTAGTTCCAGGGATATAAGGGAAACACTTGGTTCCAGGGATATAAGGGAACCAGATGGTTAAGGGGATATAAAGGCAGCACTTGGTTCCGGGGATGTAAGGGAGCACTTGGTTCCAGGGATAAAAGAGAAGCACGTGGTTCCAGGGATATAAGGGAAGAACTTGGTTCCAGGGATATAAGAGAAGCACGTCGTTCCAGGGATATGAGAGAAGCACGTAGTTCCAGGGATATAAGGGAAGCACTTGGTTCCAGGGATTAAGGGAAGCACTTGGTTCCAGGGACATAAGGGAAACACTTGGTTCCAGGGATATAAGGGAAGCACTTGGTTCCAGGGATATAAGAGAAGCACTTGGTTCCAGAGATATAAGAGAAGCACTTGGTTGCAGTGATATAAGGGAAGCACTTGGTTCCAGGGATATAAGGGAAGCACTTGGTTCCAGGGATATAAGAGAAGCACGTGGTCCCATGGATATAAGAGAAGCACTTGTTTTCATGGATATAAGGGAAGCACGTGGTTCCAGGGATATAAGGGAAGCACTTGGTTCCAGGGATATAAGAGAAGCACTTGGTTCCAGTGATATAAGAGAAGCACTTATTTTCAGGGATATAAGAGATGCACTTGGTTCCAGGGATATAAGGGAAGCACTTGGTTCCAGGGACATAAGGGAAGCACTTGGTTCCAGGGATATAAGAGAAGCACTTGGTTCCAGTGATATAAGAGAAGCACTTGTTTTCAGGGATATAAGAGGAGCACTTGGTTCCAGGGATATAAGAGAAGCACGTGGTTCCAGGGAAATAAGGGAAGCACTTGTTTTCAGGTATATAAGAGAAGCACTTGGTTCCAGGGATATAAGAGAAGCACTTTCTTCCAGTGATATAAGAGAAGCACTTGTTTTCAGGGATATAAGGGAAGCACTTGGTTCCAGGGATATAAGAGAAGCACGTGGGTCCAGGGATATAAGGGAAGCACTTGTTTTCAGGGATATAAGAGAAGCACTTGGTTCCAGGGATATAAGAGAAGCACGTGGTTCCAGGGATATAAGAGAAGCACTTGGTTCCAGGGATATAAGAGAAGCACTTTTTTTCAGGGATATAAGAGAAGCATTTTGTTCCAGGGATATAAGAGAAGCACTTGTTTTCAGGGATATAAGAGAAGCACTTGCTTTCAGGGATATAAGGGAAGCACGTGGTTCCAGGGATATAAGGGAAGCACTTGGTTCCAGGGATATAAGGGAAGCACTTGGTTCGAGGTATATAAGGGAAGCACTTGGTTCCAGGGATATAAGAGAAGCACTTGGTTCCAGAGATATAAGAGAAGCACTTGGTTCCAGGGATATAAGGGAAGCACTTGGTTCCAGAGATATAAGTGAAGCACTTGGTTCCAAGGACATAAGGGAAACACATGGTTCCAGGGATATAAGGGAAGCACTTGGTTCCAGTGATGTAAGAGAAGCACTTGGTTCCAGGGATATAAGAGAAGCACTTGGTTCCAGAGACATAAGAGAAGCACTTGGTTCCAGGGATATAGGGGAAGCACATGGTTCCAGAGATATAAGAGAAGCACTTGGTTCCAGGGTTATAAGGGAAGCACTTGGTTTCAGGGATATAAGAGAAACACGTCGTTCCAGGGATATGAGAGAAGCACGTAGTTCCAGGGATATAAGGGAAACACTTGGTTCCAGGGATATAAGGGAACCAGATGGTTACGGGGATATAAAGGCAGCATTGTTTCCGGGGATGTAAGGGAGCACTTGGTTCCAGGGATAAAAGAGAAGCACGTGGTTCCAGGGATATAAGGGAAGCACTTGGTTCCAGGGATATAAGAGAAGCACGTCGTTCCAGGGATATGAGAGAAGCACGTAGTTCCAGGGATATAAGGGAAGCACTTGGTTCCAGGGATATAAGGCAAGCACTTGGTTCCAGGGACATAAGGGAAACACTTGGTTCCAGGGATATAAGGCAAGCACTTGGTTCCAGGGATATAAGAGAAGCACTTGGTTCCAGAGATATAAGAGAAGCACTTGGTTCCAGTGATATAAGGGAAGCACTTGGTTCCAGGGATATAAGGGAAGCACTTGGTTCCAGGGACATAAGAGAAGCACGTGGTCCCAGGGATATAAGAGAAGCACTTGTTTTCATGGATATAAGGGAAGCACGTGGTTCCAGGGATATAAGGGAAGCACTTGGTTCCAGGGATATAAGAGAAGCACTTGGTCTCAGTGATATAAGAGAAGCACTTATTTTCAGGGATATAAGAGATGCACTTGGTTCCAGGGATATAAGGGAAGCACTTGGTTCCAGGGACATAAGGGAAGCACTTGGTTCCAGGGATATAAGAGAAGCACTTGGTTCCAGTGATATAAGAGAAGCACTTGTTTTCAGGGATATTAGAGAAGCACTTGGTTCCTGGGATATAAGAGAAGCACGTGGTTCCAGGGAAATAAGGGAAGCACTTGTTTTCAGGGATATAAGAGAAGCACTTGGTTCCAGGGATATAAGAGAAGCACTTTCTTCCAGTGATATAAGAGAAGCGCTTGTTTTCAGGGATATAAGGGAAGCACTTGGTTCCAGGGATATAAGAGAAGCACGTGGGTCCAGGGATATAAGGGAAGCACTTGTTTTCAGGGATATAAGAGAAGCACTTGGTTCCAGGGATATAAGAGAAGCACGTGGTTCCAGGGATATAAGAGAAGCACTTGGTTCCAGGGATATAAGAGAAGCACTTTTTTCAGGGATATAAGAGAAGCATTTTGTTCCAGGGATATAAGAGAAGCACTTGTTTTCAGGGATATAAGAGAAGCACTTGTTTTCAGGGATATAAGAGAAGCACTTGTTTTCAGGGATATAAGGGAAGCACGTGGTTCCAGGGATATAAGGGAAGCACTTGGTTCCAGGGATATAAGGGAAGCACTTGGTTCCAGGGATATAAGGGAAGCACTTGGTTCCAGAGATATAAGAGAAGCACTTGGTTCCAGAGATATAAGTGAAGCACTTGGTTCCAAGGACATAAGGGAAACACATGGTTCCAGGGATATAAGGGAAGCACTTGGTTCGAGTGATGTAAGAGACGCACTTGGTTCCAGGGATATAAGAGAAGCACTTGGTTCCAGAGACATAAGAGAAGCACTTGGTTCCAGGGATATAGGGGAAGCACTAGGTTCCAGAGATATAAGAGAAGCACTTGGTTCCAGGGTTATAAGGGAAGCACTTGGTTCCAGGGATAAAAGAGAAGCACGTGGTTCCAGGGATATAAGGGAAGCACTTGGTTCCAGGGATATAAGAGAAGCACGTCGTTCCAGGGATATGAGAGAAGCACGTAGTTCCAGGGATATAAGGGAAGCACTTGGTTCCAGGGATATAAGGGAAGCACTTGGTTCCAGGGACATAAGGGAAACACTTGGTTCCAGGGATATAAGGGAAGCACTTGGTTCCAGGGATATAAGAGAAGCACTTGGTTCCAGAGATATAAGAGAAGCACTTGGTTCCAGTGATATAAGGGAAGCACTTGGTTCCAGG
Source organism: Paraescarpia echinospica (assembly GCA_020002185.1). Taxonomy (NCBI): domain Eukaryota; kingdom Metazoa; phylum Annelida; class Polychaeta; order Sabellida; family Siboglinidae; genus Paraescarpia; species Paraescarpia echinospica. The sequence goes on along the minus strand of CM034532.1, from coordinate 78,740,300 downwards.
GATATAAGGGAAGCACTTGGTTCCAGGGATATAAGAGAATCACGTGGTCCCAGGGATATAAGAGAAGCACTTGTTTTCATGGATATAAGGGAAGCACGTGGTTCCAGGGATATAAGGGAAGCACTTGGTTCCAGGGATATAAGAGAAGCACTTGGTTCCAGTGATATAAGAGAAGCACTTATTTTCAGGGATATAAGAGATGCACTTGGTTCCAGGGATATAAGGGAAGCACTTGGTTCCAGGGACATAAGGGAAGCACTTGGTTCCAGGGATATAAGAGAAGCACTTGGTTCCAGTGATATAAGAGAAGCACTTGTTTTCAGGGATATTAGAGAAGCACTTGGTTCCAGGGATATAAGAGAAGCACGTGGTTCCAGGGAAATAAGGGAAGCACTTGTTTTCAGGGATATAAGAGAAGCACTTGGTTCCAGGGATATAAGAGAAGCACTTTCTTCCAGTGATATAAGAGAAGCACTTGTTTTCAGGGATATAAGGGAAGCACTTGGTTCCAGGGATATAAGAGAAGCACGTGGGTCCAGGGATATAAGGGAAGCACTTGTTTTCAGGGATATAAGAGAAGCACTTGGTTCCAGGGATATAAGAGAAGCACGTGGTTCCAGGGATATAAGAGAAGCACTTGGTTCCAGGGATATAAGAGAAGCACTTTTTTTCAGGGATATAAGAGAAGCATTTTGTTCCAGGGATATAAGAGAAGCACTTGTTTTCAGGGATATAAGAGAAGCACTTGCTTTCAGGGATATAAGGGAAGCACGTGGTTCCAGGGATATAAGGGAAGCACTTGGTTCCAGGGATATAAGGGAAGCACTTGGTTCCAGGGATATAAGGGAAGCACTTGGTTCCAGAGATATAAGAGAAGCACTTGGTTCCAGAGATATAAGTGAAGCACTTGGTTCCAAGGACATAAGGGAAACACATGGTTCCAGGGATATAAGGGAAGCACTTGGTTCCAGTGATGTAAGAGAAGCACTTGGTTCCAGGGATATAAGAGAAGCACTTGGTTCCAGAGACATAAGAGAAGCACTTGGTTCCAGGGATATAGGGGAAGCACTAGGTTCCAGAGATATAAGAGAAGCACTTGGTTCCAGGGTTATAAGGGAAGCACTTGGTTCCAGGGATAAAAGAGAAGCACGTGGTTCCAGGGATATAAGGGAAGCACTTGGTTCCAGGGATATAAGAGAAGCACGTCGTTCCAGGGATATGAGAGAAGCACGTAGTTCCAGGGATATAAGGGAAGCACTTGGTTCCAGGGATATAAGGGAACCACTTGGTTCCAGGGACATAAGGGAAACACTTGGTTCCAGGGATATAAGGCAAGCACTTGGTTCCAGGGATATAAGAGAAGCACTTGGTTCCAGAGATATAAGAGAAGCACTTGGTTCCAGTGATATAAGGGAAGCACTTGGTTCCAGGGATATAAGGGAAGCACTTGGTTCCAGGGACATAAGAGAAGCACGTGGTCCCAGGGATATAAGAGAAGCACTTGTTTTCATGGATATAAGGGAAGCACGTGGTTCCAGGGATATAAGGGAAGCACTTGGTTCCAGGGATATAAGAGAAGCACTTGGTTCCAGTGATATAAGAGAAGCACTTATTTTCAGGGATATAAGAGATGCACTTGGTTCCAGGGATATAAGGGAAGCACTTGGTTCCAGGGACATAAGGGAAGCACTTGGTTCCAGGGATATAAGAGAAGCACTTGGTTCCAGTGATATAAGAGAAGCACTTGTTTTCAGGGATATAAGAGAAGCACTTGGTTCCAGGGATATAAGAGAAGCACGTGGTTCCAGGGAAATAAGGGAAGCACTTGTTTTCAGGGATATAAGAGAAGCACTTGGTTCCAGGGATATAAGAGAAGCACTTTCTTCCAGTGATATAAGAGAAGCGCTTGTTTTCAGGGATATAAGGGAAGCACTTGGTTCCAGGGATATAAGAGAAGCACGTGGGTCCAGGGATATAAGGGAAGCACTTGGTTTCAGGGATATAAGAGAAGCACTTGGTTCCAGGGATATAAGAGAAGCACGTGGTTCCAGGGATATAAGAGAAGCACTTGGTTCCAGGGATATAATAGAAGCACTTTTTTTCATGGATATAAGAGAAGCATTTTGTTCCAGGGATATAAGAGAAGCACTTGTTTTCAGGGTTATAAGGGAAGCACTTGGTTCCAGGGATATAAGAGAAGCACGTCGTTCCAGGGATATGAGAGAAGCACGTAGTTCCAGGGATATAAGGGAAACACTTGGTTCCAGGGATATAAGGGAACCAGATGGTTAAGGGGATATAAAGGCAGCACTTGGTTCCGGGGATGTAAGGGAGCACTTGGTTCCAGGGATAAAAGAGAAGCACGTGGTTCCAGGGATATAAGGGAAGCACTTGGTTCCAGGGATATAAGAGAAGCACGTCGTTCCAGGGATATGAGAGAAGCACGTAGTTCCAGGGATATAAGGGAAGCACTTGGTTCCAGGGATATAAGGGAAGCTCTTGGTTCCAGGGACATAAGGGAAACACTTGGTTCCAGGGATATAAGGCAAGCACTTGGTTCCAGGGATATAAGAGAAGCACTTGGTTCCAGAGATATAAGAGAAGCACTTGGTTCCAGTGATATAAGGGAAGCACTTGGTTCCAGGGATATAAGGGAAGCACGTGGTTCCAGGGACATAAGAGAAGCACGTGGTCCCAGGGATATAAGAGAAGCACTTGTTTTCATGGATATAAGGGAAGCACGTGGTTCCAGGGATATAAGGGAAGCACTTGGTTCCAGGGATATAAGAGAAGCACTTGGTTCCAGTGATATAAGAGAAGCACTTATTTTCAGGGATATAAGAGATGCACTTGGTTCCAGGGATATAAGGGAAGCACTTGGTTCCAGGGACATAAGGGAAGCACTTGGTTCCAGGGATATAAGAGAAGCACTTGGTTCTAGTGATATAAGAGAAGCACTTGTTTTCAGGGATATTAGAGAAGCACTTGGTTCCAGGGATATAAGAGAAGCACGTGGTTCCAGGGAAATAAGGGAAGCACTTGTTTTCAGGGATATAAGAGAAGCACTTGGTTCCAGGGATATAAGAGAAGCTCTTTCTTCCAGTGATATAAGAGAAGCACTTGTTTTCAGGGATATAAGGGAAGCATTTGGTTCCAGGGATATAATAGAAGCACTTTTTTTCAGGGATATAAGAGAAGCACTTGTTTTCAGGGATATAAGAGAAGCACTTGTTTTCAGGGATATAAGGGAAGCACGTGGTTCCAGGGATGTAAGGGAAGCACTTGTGTTCAGGGATATAAGAGAAGCACTTGGTTCCAGGGATATAAGGGAAGCACTTGGTTCCAGGGATATAAGGGAACCAGTTGGTTACGGGGATATAAAGGCAGCACTTGGTTCCGGGGATGTAAGGGAGCACTTGGTTCCAGGGATAAAAGAGAAGCACGTGGTTCCAGTGATATAAGAGAAGCACTTGTTTTCAGGGATATAAGAGAAGCACTTGGTTCCAGGGATATAAGAGAAGCACGTGGTTCCAGGGATATAAGGGAAGCACTTGTTTTCAGGGATATAAGAGAAGCACTTGGTTCCAGGGATATAAGAGAAGCACTTGGTTCCAGGGATATAAGGGAAGCACTTGGTTCCAGGGATATAAGGGAAGCACTTAGTTCCAGGGACATAAGGGAAACACTTGGTTCCAGGGATATAAGGGAAGCACTTGGTTCCAGGAATATAAGAGAAGCACTTGGTTCCAGAGATATAAGAGAAGCACTTGGTTCCAGGGATATAAAGGAAGCACTTGGTTCCAGGGATATAAGAGAAGCATTTGGTTCCAGGGATATAAGAGAAGCACGTGGTTCCAGGTATATAAGGGAAGCACGTGGTTCCAGGTATATAAGGGAAGCACTTGGTTCCAGGGATATAAGAGAAGCACTTGGATCCAGAGATATAAGAGAAGCACTTGGTTCCAGGGATATAAGGGAAGCACTTGGTTCCAGAGATATAAGAGAAGCACTTGGTTCCAGGGATATAAGGGAAACACTTGGTTCCAGGGATTTAAGGGAAGCACTTGGTTCCAGAGATATAAGAGAAGCACTTGGTTCCAGGGATATAAGGGAAGCACTTGGTTCCAGGTATATAAGGGAAGCACTTGGTTCCATATATATAAGAGAAGCACTTGGTTCCAGGGATATAAGGGAAACACTTGGTTCCAGGGATATAAGAGAAGGACTTGGTTCCAGTGATATAAGAGAAACACTTGGTCCCAGGGATATAAGGGAAGCACTTGGTTCCAGAGATATAAGTGAAGCACTTGGTTCCAAGGACATAAGGGAAACACTTGGTTCCAGAGACATAAGAGAAGCACTTGGTTCCAGGGATATAGGGGAAGCACTTGGTTCCAGAGATATAAGAGAAGCACTTGGTTCCAGGGTTATAAGGGAAGCACTTGGTTCCAGGGATATAAGAGAAGCACGTCGTTCCAGGGATATGAGAGAAGCACGTAGTTCCAGGGATATAAGGGAAACACTTGGTTCCAGGGATATAAGGGAACCAGATGGTTACGGGGATATAAAGGCAGCACTTGGTTCCGGGGATGTAAGGGAGCACTTGGTTCCAGGGATAAAAGAGAAGCACGTGGTTCCAGGGATATAAGGGAAGCACTTGGTTCCAGGGATATAAGAGAAGCACGTCGTTCCAGGGACATAAGGGAAACACTTGGTTCCAGGGATATAAGGGAAGCACTTGGTTCCAGGGATATAAGAGAAGCACTTGGTTCCAGAGATATAAGAGAAGCACTTGGTTGCAGTGATATAAGGGAAGCACTTGGTTCCAGGGATATAAGGGAAGCACTTGGTTCCAGGGATATAAGAGAA
>CM034532.1:78510737-78734431 GCA_020002185.1 Paraescarpia echinospica | reverse complement strand
ATTTGGAGACTAGTGCATCATGATGATTACATCACTGGCTGGATCGCAACTGAGGAACAACTGGTTTCTACACTGGAGTGTCACAAACGAGCTACCACGACCAACTTTGTAGTAGGCTACCGGTATGTATTTGGAGATTACATAATGATGATTACATCACTGGCTGGATCGCAACTGAGGAACAACTGGTTTCTGCACTGGAATTAACAAACGAGCTGCACCATGACCAACTTTGTAGTAGGCTACCGGTATGTATTTGGGAGACTAGTGCATAATGATGATTACATCACTGGCTGGATCGCAACTGAGGAACAACTGGTTTCTACACTGGAGTGTCACAAACGAGCTACCATGACCAACTTTGTAGTAGGCTACCGGTATGTATTTGGAGACTAGTGCATAATGATGATTACATCACTGGCTGGATCGCAACTGAGGAACAACTGGTTTCTACACTGGAGTGTCACAAACGAGCTACCATGACCAACTTTGTAGTAGCCTACCGCTATGTATTTGGAGACTACATAATGATGATTACATCACTGGCTGGATCGCAACTGAGGAACAACTGGTTTCTACACTGGAGTGTCACAAACGAGCTACCACGACCAACTTTGTAGTAGGCTACCGGTATGTATTTGGAGACTAGTGCACAGTGATGATTACATCACTGGCTGGATCGCAACTGAGGAACAACTGGTTTCTACACTGGAGTGTCACAAACGAGCTACCACGACCAACTTTGTAGTAGGCTACCGGTATGTATTTGGAGACTAGTGCATAATGATGATTACATCACTGGCTGGATCGCAACTGAGGAACAACTGGTTTCTACACTGGAGTGTCACAAACGAGCTACCACGACCAACTTTGTAGTAGGCTACCGGTATGTATTTGGAGACTAGTGCATAATGATGATTATATCACTGGCTGGATCGCAACTGAGGAACAACTGGTTTCTACACTGGAGTGTCACAAACGAGCTACCACGACCAACTTTGTATTAGTAGGCTACCGGTATGTATTTGGAGACTAGTGCATAATGATGATTACATCACTGGCTGGATCGCAACTGAGGAACAACTGGTTTCTACACTGGAGTGTCACAAACGAGCTACCACGACCAACTTTGTAGTAGGCTACCGGTGTATTTGGAGACTAGTGCATAATGATGATTACATCACTGGCTGGATCGCAACTGAGGAACAACTGGTTTCTACACTGGAGTGTCACAAACGAGCTACCACGACCAACTTTGTAGTAGGCTACCGGTATGTATTTGGAGACTGGTGCATAATGATGATTACATCACTGGCTGGATCGCAACTGAGGAACAACTGGTTTCTACACTGGAGTGTCACAAACGAGCTACCACGACCAACTTTGTAGTAGGCTACCGGTATGTATTTGGAGACTAGTGCATAATGATGAATACATCACTGGCTGGATCGCAACTGAGGAACAACTGGTTTCTACACTGGAGTGTCACAAACGAGCTACCATGACCAACTTTGTAGTAGGCTACCGGTATGTATTTGGAGACTAGTGCTTAATGATGATTACATCACTGGCTGGATCGCAACTGAGGAACAACTGGTTTCTACACTGGAGTGTCACAAACGAGCTACCACGACCAACTTTGTAGTAGGCTACCGGTATGTATTTGGAGACTGGTGCATAATGATGATTACATCACTGGCTGGATCGCAACTGAGGAACAACTGGTTTCTACACTGGAGTGTCACAAACGAGCTACCACGACCAACTTTGTAGTAGGCTACCGGTATGTATTTGGAGACTAGTGCATAATGATGATTACATCACTGGCTGGATCGCAACTGAGGAACAACTGGTTTCTACACTGGAGTGTCACAAACGAGCTACCACGACCAACTTTGTAGTAGGCTACCGGTGTATTTGGAGACTGGTGCATAATGATGATTACATCACTGGCTGGATCGCAACTGAGGAACAACTGGTTTCTACACTGGAGTGTCACAAACGAGCTACCACGACCAACTTTGTAGTAGGCTACCGGTATGTATTTGGAGACTAGTGCATAATGATGATTACATCACTGGCTGGATCGCAACTGAGGAACAACTGGTTTCTACACTGGAGTGTCACAAACGAGCTACCACGACCAACTTTGTAGTAGGCTACCGGTATGTATTTGGAGACTAGTGCATAATGATGATTACATCACTGGCTGGATCGCAACTGAGGAACAACTGGTTTCTACACTGGAATGTCACAAACGAGCTACCACGACCAACTTTGTAGCAGGCTACCGGTATGTATTTGGAGACTAGTGCATAATGATGACTACATCACTGGCTGGATCGCAACTGAGGAAAAACTGGTTTCTTCACTGGAGTGTCAAAAACGAGCTACCATGAACAACTTGGTAGTAGGCTACCGGTATGCATTTGGAGAGTAGTGCATAATGATGATTACATCACTGGCTGGATCGCAACTGAGGAACAAATGGTTTCTACACTGGAGTGTCACAAACGAGCTACCATGACCAACTTTGTAGTAGGCTACCGCTATGTATTTGGAGACTACATAATGATGATTACATCACTGGCTGGATCGCAACTGAGGAACAACTGGTTTCTACACTGGAGTGTCACAAACGAGCTACCACGACCAACTTTGTAGTAGGCTACCGGTATGTATTTGGAGACTAGTGCATAATGATGATTACATCACTGGCTGGATCGCAACTGAGGAACAACTGGTTTCTACACTGGAGTGTCACAAACGAGCTACCACGACCAACTTTGTAGTAGGCTACCGGTATGTATTTGGAGACTAGTGCATAATGATGATTACATGACTGGCTGGATCGCAACTGAGGAACAACTGGTTTCTACACTGGAGTGTCACAAACGAGCTACCACGACCAACTTTGTAGTAGGCTACCGGTGTATTTGGTGACTGTTGCATAATGATGATTACATCACTGGCTGGATCGCAACTGAGGAACAACTGGTTTCTACACTGGAGTGTCACAAACGAGCTACCTTGACCAACTTTGTAGTAGGCTACCGCTATGTATTTGGAGACTACATAATGATGATTACATCACTGGCTGGATCGCAACTGAGGAACAACTGGTTTCTGCACTGGAGTGTCATAAACGAGCTACCATGACCAACTTTGTAGTAGCCTACCGCTATGTATTTGGAGACTACATAATGATGATTACATCACTGGCTTGATCGCAACTGAGGAACAACTGGTTTCTACACTGGAGTGTCACAAACGAGCTACCACGACCAACTTTGTAGTAGGCTACCGGTATGTATTTGGAGACTAGTGCACAGTGATGATTACATCACTGGCTGGATCGCAACTGAGGAACAACTGGTTTCTACACTGGAGTGTCACAAACGAGCTACCACGACCAACTTTGTAGTAGGCTACCGGTATGTATTTGGAGACTAGTGCATAATGATGATTATATCACTGGCTGGATCGCAACTGAGGAACAACTGGTTTCTACACTGGAGTGTCACAAACGAGCTACCATGACCAACTTTGTAGTAGGCTACCGGTATGTATTTGGAGACTACATAATGGTGATTACATCACTGGCTGGATCGCAACTGAGGAACAACAGGTTTCTACACTGGCGTGTCACAAACGAGCTACCACGACCAACTTTGTAGTAGGCTACCGGTATGTATTTGGAGACTAGTGCATCATGATGATTCCATCACTGGCTGGATCGCAACTGAGGAACAACTGGTTTCTACACTGGAGTGTCACAAACGAGCTACCACGACCAACTTTGTAATAGGCTACCGGTGTATTTGGAGACTGGTGCATAATGATGATTACATCACTGGCTGGATCGCAACTGAGGAACAACTGGTTTCTACACTGGAGTGTCACAAACGAACTACCACGACCAACTTTGTAGTAGGCTACCGGTATGTATTTGGAGACTGGTGCATAATGATGAATACATCACTGGCTGGATCGCAACTGAGGAACAACTGGTTTCTGCACTGGAGTGTCACAAACGAGCTACCATGACCAACTTTGTAGTAGGCTACCGGTATGTATTTGGAGACTAGTGCTTAATGATGATTACATCATTGGCTGGATCGCAACTGAGGAACAACTGGTTTCTACACTGGAGTGTCACAAACGAGCTACCACGACCAACTTTGTAGTAGGCTACCGGTGTATTTGGACACTGGTGCATAATGATGATTACATCACTGGCTGGATCGCAACTGAGGAACAACTGGTTTCAACACTGGAGTGTCACAAACGAGCTACCATGACCAACTTTGTAGTAGGCTACCGGTATGTATTTGGAGACTAGTGCATAATGATGATTACATCACTGGCTGGATCGCAACTGAGGAACAACTGGTTTCTATACTGGAGTGTCACAAACGAGCTACCACGACCAACTTTGTAGTAGGCTACCGGTATGTATTTGGAGACTAGTGCATAATGATGATTACATCACTGGCTGGATCGCAACTGAGGAACAACTGGTTTCTACACTGGAGTGTCACAAACGAGCTACCATGACCAACTTTGTAGTAGGCTACCGGTATGTATTTGGAGACTAGTGCATAATGATGATTACATCACTGGCTGGATCGCAACTGAGGAACAACTGGTTTTCTACATAGTGTGTCACAAACGAAGAGCTACCGACCAACTTGTGATGACTACCGGTATTGTATTTGGAAGGACTAGTGCATAATGATGATTACATCACTGGCTGGATCCGCAACTGAGGAACAACTGGTTTCTACAGGGTGTCACAAACGAGCTACCACGACCAACTTTTGTAGTAGGCTACCGGTATGTATTTGGAGACTAGTGCATAATGATGGATACATCACTGGCTGGATCGCAACTGAGGAACAACTGGTTTCTACACTGGAGTGTCACAAACAAGCTACCACGACCAACTTTGTAGTAGGCTACCGGTATGTATTTGGAGATTAGTGCATATTGATGATTACATCACTGGCTGGATCGCAACTGAGGAACAACTGGTTTCTACACTGGAGTGTCACAAACGAGCTACCACGACCAACTTTGTAATAGGCTACCGGTATGTATTTGGAGACTAGTGCATAATGATGATTACACCACAGGCTGGATCGCAACTGAGGAACAACTGGTTTCTACACTGGAGTGTCACAAACGAGCTACCACGACCAACTTTGTAGTAGGCTACCGGTATGTATTTGGAGACTAGTCCATAATGATGATTACATCACTGGCTGGATCGCAACTGAGGAACAACTGGTTTCTACACTGGAGTGTCACAAACGAGCTACCACGACCAACTTTGTAGTAGGCTACCGGTATGTATTTGGAGACTAGTGCATAATGATGATTACATCACTGGCTGGATCGCAACTGAGGAAAAACTGGTTTCTACACTGGAGTGTCAAAAACGAGCTACCATGACCAACTTTGTAGTAGGCTACAGGTATGCATTTGGAGAGTAGTGCATAATGATGATTACATCACTGGCTGGATCGCAACTGAGGAACAACTGGTTTATACACTGGAGTGTCACAAACGAGCTACCATGACCAACTTTGTAGTAGCCTACCGCTATGTATTTGGAGACTACATAATGATGATTACATCACTGGCTGGATCGCAACTGAGGAACAACTGGTTTCTACACTGGAGTGTCACAAACGAGCTACCACGACCAACTTTGTAGTAGGCTACCGGTATGTATTTGGAGACTAGTGCACAGTGATGATTACATCACTGGCTGGATCGCAACTGAGGAACAACTGGTTTCTACACTGGAGTGTCACAAACGAGCTACCACGACCAACTTTGTAGTAGGCTACCGGTATGTATTTGGAGACTAGTGCATAATGATGATTACATCACTGGCTGGATCGCAACTGAGGAACAACTGGTTTCTACACTGGAGTGTCACAAACGAGCTACCACGACCAACTTTGTAGTAGGCTACCGGTATGTATTTGGAGACTAGTGCATAATGATGATTATATCACTGGCTGGATCGCAACTGAGGAACAACTGGTTTCTACACTGGAGTGTCACAAACGAGCTACCACGACCAACTTTGTAGTAGGCTACCGGTATGTATTTGGAGACTAGTGCATAATGATGATTACATCACTGGCTGGATCGCAACTGAGGAACAACTGGTTTCTAAGCACTGGAGTGTCACAAACGAGCTACCACACCAACTTTGTAGTAGGCTACCGGTATGTATTTGGAGACTAGTGCATAATGATGATTACATCACTGGCTGGATCGCAACTGAGGAACAACTGGTTTCTACACTGGAGTGTCACAAACGAGCTACCACGACCAACTTTTTAGTAGGCTACCGGTATGTATTTGGAGACTAGTGCATAATGATGATTACATCACTGCCTGGATCGCAACTGAGGAACAACTGGTTTCTACACTGGAGTGTCACAAACGAGCTACCACGACCAACTTTGTAGTAGGCTACCGGTATGTATTTGGAGACTAGTGCATAATGATGAATACATCACTGGCTGGATCGCAACTGAGGAACAACTGGTTTCTACACTGGAGTGTCACAAACGAGCTACCATGACCAACTTTGTAGTAGGCTACCGGTATGTATTTGGAGACTAGTGCTTAATGATGATTACATCACTGGCTGGATCGCAACTGAGGAACAACTGGTTTCTACACTGGAGTGTCACAAACGAGCTACCACGACCAACTTTGTAGTAGGCTACCGGTGTATTTGGACACTGGTGCATAATGATGATTACATCACTGGCTGGATCGCAACTGAGGAACAACTGGTTTCAACACTGGAGTGTCACAAACGAGCTACCATGACCAACTTTGTAGTAGGCTACCGGTATGTATTTGGAGACTAGTGCATAATGATGATTACATCACTGGCTGGATCGCAACTGAGGAACAACTGGTTTCTACACTGGAGTGTCACAAACGAGCTACCACGACCAACTTTGTAGTAGGCTACCGGTGTATTTGGAGACTGGTGCATAATGATGATTACATCACTGGCTGGATCGCAACTGAGGAACAACTGGTTTCTACACTGGAGTGTCACAAACAAGCTACCACGACCAACTTTGTAGTAGGCTACCGGTATGTATTTGGAGATTAGTGCATAATGATGATTACATCACTGGCTGGATCGCAACTGAGGAACAACTGGTTTCTACACTGGAGTGTCGCAAACGAGCTACCACGACCAACTTTGTAGTAGGCTACCGGTATGTATTTGGAGACTAGTGCATAATGATGATTACATCACTGGCTGGATCGCAACTGAGGAACAACTGGTTTCTACACTGGAATGTCACAAACGAGCTACCACGACCAACTTTGTAGCAGGCTACCGGTATGTATTTGGAGACTAGTGCATAATGATGACTACATCACTGGCTGGATCGCAACTGAGGAAAAACTGGTTTCTTCACTGGAGTGTCAAAAACGAGCTACCATGAACAACTTGGTAGTAGGCTACCGGTATGCATTTGGAGAGTAGTGCATAATGATGATTACATCACTGGCTGGATCGCAACTGAGGAACAAATGGTTTCTACACTGGAGTGTCACAAACGAGCTACCATGACCAACTTTGTAATAGGCTACCGCTATGTATTTGGAGACTACATAATGATGATTACATCACTGGCTGGATCGCAACTGAGGAACAACTGGTTTCTACACTGGAGTGTCACAAACGAGCTACCACGACCAACTTTGTAGTAGGCTACCGGTGTATTTGGAGACTGGTGCATAATGATGATTACATCACTGGCTGGATCGCAACTGAGGAACAACTGGTTTCAACACTGGAGTTTAACAAACGAGCTACCACGACCAACTTTGTAGTAGGCTACCGGTGTATTTGGAGACTAGTGCATAATGATGATTATATCACTGGCTGGATCGCAAATGAGGAACAACTGGTTTCTACACTGGAGTGTCACAAACGAGCTACCACGACCAACTTTGTAGTAGGCTACCGGTATGTATTAGGAGACTGGTGCATAATGATGATTACATCACTGGCTGGATCGCAACTGAGGAACAACTGGTTTCTACACTGGAGTGTCACAAACGAGCTACCACGACCAACTTTGTAATAGGCTACCGGTGTATTTGGAGACTGGAGCATAATGATGATTACATCACTGGCTGGATCGCAACTGAGGAACAACTGGTTTCTACACTGGAGTGTCACAAACGAGCTACCACGACCAACTTTGTAGTAGGCTACCGGTATGTATTTGGAGACTGGTGCATAATGATGATTACATCACTGGCTGGATCGCAACTGAGGAACAACTGGTTTCTACACTGGAGTGTCACAAACGAGCTACCACGACCAACTTTGTAGTAGGCTACCGGTGTATTTGGAGACTGGTGCATCATGATGATTACATCACTGGCTGAATCGCAACTGAGGAACAACTGGTTTCTACATTGGAGTGTCACAAACGAGCTACCACGACCAACTTTGTAGTAGGCTACCGGCATGTATTTGGAGACTAGTGCATAATGATGATTACATCACTGGCTGGATCGCAACTGAGGAACAACTGGTTTCTACACTGGAGTGTCACAAACGACCTACCACGACCAACTTTGTAGTAGGCTACCGGTGTATTTGGAGACTGGTGCATAATGATGATTACGTCACTGGCTGGATCGCAACTGAGGAACAACTGGTTTCTACACTGGAGTGTCACAAACGAGCTATCACGACCAACTTTGTAGAAGGCTACCGGTGTATTTGGACACTGGTGCATAATGATGATTACATCACTGGCTGGATCGCAACTGAGGAACAACTGGTTTCTACACTGGAATGTCACAAACGAGCTACCACGACCAACTTTGTAGTAGGCTACCGGTATGTATTTGGAGACTGGTGCATAATGATGATTACATCACTGGCTGGATCGCAACTGAGGAACAACTGGTTTCTACACTGGAGTGTCACTAACTAGCTACCACGACCAACTTTGTAGTAGGCTACCAGTGTATTTGGAGACTGGTGCATAATGATGATTACATCACTGGCTGGATCGCAACTGAGGAACAACTGGTTTCTACACTGGAGTGTCGCAAACGAGCTACCACGACCAACTTTGTAGTAGGATACCGGTATGTATTTGGAGACTAGTGCATAGTGATGATTACATCACTGGCTGGATCGCAACTGAGGAACAACTGGTTTCTACACTGGAGTGTCACAAACGAGCTACCATGACCAACTTTGTAGTAGGCTACCGGTATGTATTTGGAGACTACATAATGGTGATTACATCACTGGCTGGATCGCAACTGAGGAACAACAGGTTTCTACACTGGAGTGTCACAAACGAGCTACCACGACCAACTTTGTAGTAGGCTACCGGTATGTATTTGGAGACTAGTGCATCATGATGATTCCATCACTGGCTGGATCGCAACTGAGGAACAACTGGTTTCTACACTGGAGTGTCACAAACGAGCTACCACGACCAACTTTGTAATAGGCTACCGGTGTATTTGGAGACTGGTGCATAATGATGTTTACATCACTGGCTGGATCGCAACTGAGGAACAACTGGTTTCTACACTGGAGTGTTACAAACGAGCTACCATGACCAACTTTGTAGTAGGCTACCGGTTGTATTTGGAGACTGGTGCATAATGATGATTACATCACTGGCTGGATCGCAACTGAGGAACAACTGGTTTCTACACTGGAGTGTCACAAACGAGCTACCACGACCAACTTTGTAGTAGGCTACCGGTATGAATTTGGAGACTAGTGCATAATGATGATTACATCACTGGCTGGATAGCAACTGAGGAACAACTGGTTTCTACACTGGAGTGTCACAAACGAGCTACCACGACCAACTTTGTAGTAGGCTACCGGTATGTATTTGGAGACTAGTGCATCATGATGATTCCATCACTGGCTGGATCGCAACTGAGGAACAACTGGTTTCTACACTGGAGTGTCACAAACGAGCTACCACGACCAACTTTGTAATAGGCTACCGGTGTATTTGGAGACTGGTGCATAATGATGATTACATCACTGGCTGGATCGCAACTGAGGAACAACTGGTTTCTACACTGGAGTGTCACAAACGAGCTACCATGACCAACTTTGTAGTAGGCTACCGGTTGTATTTGGAGACTGGTGCATAATGATGATTACATCACTGGCTGGATCGCAACTGAGGAACATCTGGTTTCTACACTGGAGTGTCACAAACGAGCTACCACGACCAACTTTGTAGTAGGCTACCGGTATGTATTTGGAGACTGGTGCATAATGATGATTACATCACTGGCTGGATCGCAACTGAGGAACAACTGGTTTCTGCACTGGAGTGTCACAAACGAGCTACCACGACCAACTTTGTAGTAGGATACCGGTATGTATTTGGAGACTAGTGCATAATGATGATTACATCACTGGCTGGATCGCAAATGAGGAAGAACTGGTTTCTACACTGGAGTGTCACAAACGAGCTACCACGACCAACTTTGTAGTAGGCTACCGGTATGTATTTGGAGACTAGTGCATAATGATGATTACATCACTTGCTGGATCGCAACTGAGGAACAACTGGTTTCTACACTGGAGTGTCACAAACGAGCTACCACGACCAACTTTGTAGTAGGCTACCGGTATCTATTTGGAGACCAGTGCATAATGATGATTACATCACTGGCTGGATCGCAACTGAGGAACAACTGGTTTCTACACTGGAGTGTCACAAACGAGCTACCACGACCAACTTTGTAATAGGCTACCGGTGTATTTGGAGACTGGAGCATAATGATGATTACATCTCTGGCTGGATCGCAACTGAGGAACAACTGGTTTCTACACTGGAGTGTCACAAACGAGCTACCACGACCAACTTTGTAGTAGGCTACCGGTGTATTTGGAGACTGGTGCATAATGATGATTACATCACTGGCTGGATCGCAACTGAGGAACAACTGGTTTCTACACTGGAGTGTCACAAACTAGCTACCACGACCAACTTTGTGGTAGGCTACCGGTGTATTTGGAGACTGGTGCATAATGATGATTACATCACTGGCTGGATCGCAACTGAGGAACAACTGGTTTCTACCCTGGAGTGTCGCAAACGAGCTACCACGACCAACTTTGTAGTAGGATACCGGTATGTATTTGGAGACTAGTGCATAATGATGATTAAATCACTGGCTGGATCGCAACTGAGGAACAACTGGTTTCTACACTGGAGTGTCACAAACGAGCTACCACGACCAACTTTGTAGTTGGCTACCGGTATGTATTTGGAGACTAGTGCAGAATGATGATTACATCACTGGCTGGATCGCAACTGAGGAACAACTGGTTTCTACACTGGAGTGTCACAAACGATCTACCATGACCAACTTTGTAGTAGGCTACCGGTATGTATTTGGAGACTACATAATGATGATTACATCACTGGCTGGATCGCAACTGAGGAACAACAGGTTTCTACACTGGAGTGTCACAAACGAGCTACCACGACCAACTTTGTAGTAGGCCACCGGTATGTATTTGGAGACTAGTGCATCATGATGATTCCGTCACTGGCTGGATCGCAACTGAGGAACAACTGGTTTCTACACTGGAGTGTCACAAACGAGCTACCACGACCAACTTTGTAGTAGGCTACCGGTGTATTTGGAGACTGGTGCATAATGATGATTACATCACTGGCTGGATCGCAACTGAGGAACAACTGGTTTCTACACTGGAGTGTCACAAACGAGCTACCATGACCAACTTTGTAGTAGGCTACCGGCGTATTTGGAGACTGGTGCATAATGATGATTACATCACTGGCTGGATCGCAACTGAGGAACAACTGGTTTCTACACTGGAGTGTCACAAACGAGCTACCACGACCAACTTTGTAGTAGGCTACCGGTATGTCTTTGGAGACTGGTGCATAATGATGATTACATCACTGGCTGGATCGCAAATGAGGAACAACTGGTTTCTACACTGGAGTGTCACAAACGAGCTACCACGACCAACTTTATAGTAGGCTACCGGTATGTATTTGGAGACTAGTGCATAATGATGATTACATCACTGGCTGAATCGCAAATGAGGAAGAACTGGTTTCTACACTGGAGTGTCACAAACGAGCTACCACGAACAACTTTGTAGTAGGCTACCGGTATGTATTTGGAGACTAGTGCATAATGATGATTACATCACTTGCTGGATCGCAACTGAGGAACAACTGGTTTCTACACTGGAGTGTCAAAAACGAGCTACCACGACCAACTTTGTAGTAGGCTACCGGTATGTATTTGGAGACTAGTGCATAATGATGATTACATCACTTGCTGGATCGCAACTGAGGAACAACTGGTTTCTACACTGGAGTGTCACAAACGAGCTACCACGACCAACTTTGTAATAGGCTACCGGTGTATTTGGAGACTGGAGCATAATGATGATTACATCACTGGCTGGATCGCAACTGAGGAACAACTGGTTTCTACACTGGAGTGTCACAAACGAGCTACCACGACCAACTTTGTAGTAGGCTACCGGTGTATTTGGAGACTGGTGCATAATGATGATTACATCACTGGCTGGATCGCAACTGAGGAACAACTGGTTTCTACACTGGAGTGTCACTAACTAGCTACCACGACCAACTTTATAGTAGGCTACCGGTGTATTTGGAGACTGGTGCATAATGATGATTACATCACTGGCTGGATCGCAACTGAGGAACAACTGGTTTCTACATTGGAGTGTCGCAAACGAGCTACCACGACCAACTTTGTAGTAGGATACCGGTATGTATTTGGAGACTAGTGCATCATGATGATTCCATCACTGGCTGGATCGCAACTGAGGAACAACTGGTTTCTACACTGGAGTGTCACAAACGAGCTACCACGACCAACTTTGTAATAGGCTACCGGTGTATTTGGAGACTGGTGCATAATGATGATTACATCACTGGCTGGATCGCAACTGAGGAACAACTGGTTTCTACACTGGAGTGTCACAAACGAGCTACCATGACCAACTTTGTAGTAGGCTACCGGTTGTATTTGGAGACTGGTGCATAATGATGATTACATCACTGGCTGGATCGCAACTGAGGAATAACTGGTTTCTACACTAGAGTGTCACAAACGAGCTACCACGACCAACTTTGTAATAGGCTACCGGTGTATTTGGAGACTGGAGCATAATGATGATTACATCACTGGCTGGATCGCAACTGAGGAACAACTGGTTTCTACACTGGAGTGTCACAAACGAGCTACCACGACCAACTTTGTAGTATGCTACCGGTGTATTTGGAGACTGGTGCATAATGATGATTACATCACTGGCTGGATCGCAACTGAGGAACAACTGGTTTCTACATTGGAGTGTCGCAAACGAGCTACCACGACCAACTTTGTAGTAGGATACCGGTATGTATTTGGAGACTAGTGCATCATGATGATTCCATCACTGGCTGGATCGCAACTGAGGAACAACTGGTTTCTACACTGGTGTGTCACAAACGAGCTACCACGACCAACTTTGTAATAGGCTACCGGTGTATTTGGAGACTGGTGCATAATGATGATTACATCACTGGCTGGATCGCAACTGAGGAACAACTGGTTTCTACACTGGAGTGTCACAAACGAGCTACCATGACCAACTTTGTAGTAGGCTACCGGTTGTATTTGGAGACTGGTGCATAATGATGATTACATCACTGGCTGGATCGCAACTGAGGAACAACTGGTTTCTACACTGGAGTGTCACAAACGAGCTACCACGACCAACTTTGAAGTAGGCTACCGGTATGTATTTGGAGACTGGTGCATAATGATGATTACATCACTGGCTGGATCGCAACTGAGGAACAACTGGTTTTTTCACTGGAGTGTCACAAACGAGCTACCACGACCAACTTTGTAGTAGGCTACCGGTATGTATTTGGAGACTAGTGCATAATGATGATTACATCACTGGCTGGATCGCAAATGAGGAAGAACTGGTTTCTACACTGGAGTTTCACAAACGAGCTACCACGACCAACTTTGTAGTAGGCTACCGGTATGTATTTGGAGACTAGTGCATAATGATGATTACATCACTTGCTGGATCGCAACTGAGGAACAACTGGTTTCTACACTGGAGTGTCACAAACGAGCTACCACGACCAACTTTGTAGTAGGCTACCGGTATCTATTTGGAGACCAGTGCATAATGATGATTACATCACTGGCTGGATCGCAACTGAGGAACAACTGGTTTCTACGCTGGAGTGTCACAAACGAGCTACCACGACCAACTTTGTAATAGGCTACCGGTGTATTTGGAGACTGGAGCATAATGATGATTACATCACTGCCTGGATCGCAACTGAGGAACAACTGGTTTCTACACTGGAGTGTCACAAACGAGCTACCACGACCAACTTTGTAATAAGCTTCCGGTGTATTTGGAGACTGGTGCATAATGATGATTACATCACTGGCTGGATCGCAACTGAGGAACAACTGGTTTCTACACTGGAGTGTCACAAACTAGCTACCACGACCAACTTTGTAGTAGGCTACCGGTGTATTTGGAGACTGGTGCATAATGATGATAACATCACTGGCTGGATCGCAACTGAGGAACAACTGGTTTCTACACTGGAGTGTCGCAAACGAGCTACCACGACCAACTTTGTAGTAGGATACCGGTATGTATTTGGAGACTAGTGCATAATGATGATTAAATCACTGGCTGGATCGCAACTGAGGAACAACTGGTTTCTACACTGGAGTGTCACAAACGAGCTACCACGACCAACTTTGTAGTAGGCTACCGGTATGTATTTGGAGACTAGTGCATAATGATGATTACATCACTGGCTGGATCGCAACTGAGGAACAACTGGTTTCTACACTGGAGTGTCACAAACGAGCTACCATGACCAACTTTGTAGTAGGCTACCGGTATGTATTTGGAGACTACATAATGATGATTACATCACTGGCTGGATCGCAACTGAGGAACAACAGGTTTCTACACTGGAGTGTCACAAACGAGCTACCACGACCAACTTTGTAGTAGGCTACCGGTATGTATTTGGAGACTAGTGCATCATGATGATTCCGTCACTGGCTGGATCGCAACTGAGGAACAACTGGTTTCTACACTGGAGTGTCACAAACGAACTACCACGACCAACTTTGTAGTAGGCTACCGGTGTATTTGGAGACTGGTGCATAATGATGATTACATCACTGGCTGGATCGCAACTGAGGAACAACTGGTTTCTACACTGGAGTGTCACAAACGAGCTACCATGACCAACTTTGTAGTAGGCTACCGGTATGTATTTGGAGACTAGTGCATCATGATGATTACATCACTGGCTGGATCGCAACTGAGGAACAACTGGTTTCTACACTGGAGTGTCACAAACGAGCTACCACGACCAACTTTGTAGTAGGCTACCGGTATGTATTTGGAGACTGGTGCATAATGATGATTACATCCTGGCTGGATCGCAAATGAGGAACAACTGGTTTCTACACTGGAGTGTCACAAACGAGCTACCACGACCAACTTTATAGTAGGCTACCGGTATGTATTTGGAGACTAGTGCATAATGATGATTACATCACTGGCTGAATCGCAAATGAGGAAGAACTGGTTTCTACACTGGAGTGTCACAAACGAGCTACCACGACCAACTTTGTAGTAGGCTACAGGTATGTATTTGGAGACTAGTGCATAATGATGATTACATCACTTGCTGGATCGCAACTGAGGAACAACTGGTTTCTACACTGGAGTGTCACAAACGAGCTACCACGACCAACTTTGTAATAGGCTACCGGTGTATTTGGAGACTGGTGCATAATGATGATTACATCACTGGCTGGATCGCAACTGAGGAACAACTGGTTTCTACACTGGAGTGTCACAAACGAGCTTTACCACGACCAACTTTGCAGAAGTAATCGGTACGCATTTGGGAGACCAGCGCATACGATGATTACATCACTTGCTGGATCGCAACTGAGGAACAACTGGTTTCTACACTGGAGTGTCACAAACGAGCTACCACGACCAACTTTGTAGTAGGCTACCGGTATCTATTTGGAGACCAGTGCATAATGATGATTACATCACTGGCTGGATCGCAACTGAGGAACAACTGGTTTCTACACTGGAGTGTCACAAACGAGCTACCACGACCAACTTTGTAATAGGCTACCGGTGTATTTGGAGAATGGAGCATAATGATGATTACATCACTGGCTGGATCGCAACTGAGGAACAACTGGTTTCTACACTGGAGTGTCACAAACGAGCTACCACGACCAACTTTGTAGTAGGCTACCGGTGTATTTGGAGACTGGTGCATAATGATGATTACATCACTGGCTGGATCGCAACTGAGGAACAACTGGTTTCTACACTGGAGTGTCACAAACGAGCTACCACGACCAACTTTGTAGTAGGCTACCGGTGTATTTGGAGACTGGTGCATAATGATGATTACATCACTGGCTGGATCGCAACTGAGGAACAACTGGTTTCTACACTGGAGTGTCGCAAACGAGCTACCACGTCCAACTTTGTAGTAGGATACCGGTATGTATTTGGAGACTAGTGCATAATGATGATTAAATCACTGGCTGGATCGCAACTGAGGAACAACTGGTTTCTACACTGGAGTGTCACAAACGAGCTACCACGAACAACTTTGTAGTAGGCTACCGGTATGTATTTGGAGACTAGTGCATAATG
Source organism: Paraescarpia echinospica (assembly GCA_020002185.1). Classification (NCBI taxonomy): domain Eukaryota; kingdom Metazoa; phylum Annelida; class Polychaeta; order Sabellida; family Siboglinidae; genus Paraescarpia; species Paraescarpia echinospica. Next base: position 78,717,615 of record CM034532.1, on the reverse strand, counting down.
ATGATTACATCACTGGCTGGATCGCAACTGAGGAACAACTGGTTTCTACACTGTTGCTCACAACGAGCTACCACGACCAACTTTGTAGTAGGCTCACCGGTATGGCTCTGGGGAAGACTGGGGCGCATACGACGATTACATCACTGGCTGGATCGCAACTGAGGAACAACTGGTTTCTACACTGGAGTGTCAAAAACGAGCTACCACGACCAACTTTGTAGTAGGCTACCGGTGTATTTGGAGACTGGTGCATAATGATGATTACATCACTGGCTGGATCGCAACTGAGGAACAACTGGTTTCTACACTGGAGTGTCACAAACGAGCTACCACGACCAACTTTGTAGTAGGCTACCGGTGTATTTGGACACTGGTGCATAATGATGATTACATCACTGGCTGCATCGCAACTGAGGAACAACTGGTTTCTACACTGGAGTGTCACAAACGAGCTACCACGACCAACTTTGTAGTAGGCTACCGGTATGTATTTGGAGACTAGTGCATAATGATGATTACATCACTGGCTGGATCGCAACTGAGGAACAACTGGTTTCTACACTGGAGTGTCACAAACGAGCTACCACGACCAACTTTGTAGTAGGCTACCGGTGTATTTGGAGACTGGTGCATGATGATGATTTATATGATGCGTGTAGTCTGGAAAGTTTAAGAATACATGTATGGCATAAAATGTGGCATTACAAGCAGTAGCAAGGACTCAGTTGGAAATGACTGCATGGAAGCAGCCCTATTCCAGGGCTAATACTAATAGCATATATATATATATATATGTGTGAATTGAAACTCGTTAGATTCGAAATTTCAATACACAATATTTCATTAACTTTAAAATTGATTACTTATAAAATGGTAGATTTGAAAAATGTAATTGATGTGATTATGTTTTGAACAGAATATATAGTTAGTATAGTGAGGCTGTGATAAAACATGACTCGGAGACAGATGAACCAACCACGGATTGGACCTATGACAGACACACCAATGACAGACGGACCTTTAATAGATACATGACAGATAGATGAACTTACATGAGACAGACACACCTATGATAGCCCTACAACAGACAGGCGAACGTGACAGACAGGAGGACCTACAACAGACACATACGACAGACAGGTGGACCAATGGCAGACCTATGACAGACAGACCAACAGACATACACACCTAGGATAGACAGATGGACCTGTGACATAGAGTAAGACCCACGACAGACATAATACACATACGACAGACAGGTAACACGGACAGATGGTGTCCAAACCGACTTACATAGTAAATAAATGGCCACGTTCACATTTTGTTAAGTTTTGTTTGTTAATTTTGACTTCATATAAATTTTGTGTATGTTGATATATTGTGTACTTTTATAAGACATTAAAGAAATATATAATAATATATAATACGTCTCATACCTAACCTGCACAGTTCCGTGACTAATGCTGCATTGTGCTCTCTAGTTACACTGCCTTCTTTCAGTTTGAAGAAAATATTTCTATCAATATCCTCATAACCATTCAATATCTTAAAAACTTCTATTTGGTCTCCTCTTAGTCTCCTAGTCTCTAATGTTGTCAACCCGCATTCTAATAGGCATCTTTCATAACCAAGATTTTTCAGTTTAGGAATAAGCTTAGTTGCTCTTCGTTGCACTCTTTCTAGCTTATCCATGTCCTTCTCACGATGTAGTCTCAACTTGTATACAGTATTCCAAATGTGGCCTAACTATTGCTTTAACAATTAGCTGTTTCTCCTTAAATGTGATATTTCTCTTAACCAATGAACCATAGCTACTACTACTAGCTAGTATTTGGATACCCTTTGAAGGAGTAATTCCACATTGCTCTGAAACTTTCACGTCAGCACTAACTATTACTCCTAAGTCCTTTTCTTTTACAGTTTTATTTAATATAGTATCCCCCATTATGTATTCTTTGTTCACATTTCCATGTCCTATGTGGATGCATTTACACTTCCCAAAATTGAAAAACATTTGCCATTTTTCAGACCATTCGACCAATTTGGCTAAATCATCCTGTAAAGTGTGTTTATCTACATATTTTACTTAACTGGCCTAAATTATTAGCAGTGTAGGGTTAGGGTTAGTATAGGGTACAACCGTTTTCATAAAACATCCGGTAATCACCATAATCGCCGGCAGTATCATGAGTATGCAGAACCGAGAACGTCCCACATAATCAGCATAACTGTGCTCAACTCTAGTCAGTTATGGTAGCGCATTCTACTTGGCATGCTCACTGTTCGAATAAGACTGGAACGAGGTGGCTTTATCCTGATTTACTAAAACATGAACTAACATATTTCACAAACTGGCAGGAAATCAGCTTTCCATTTCCCTCCATTTTTCGTTCGTTAACCCGCTAACGGCACCGTATCTGACTATATTCATGCGCAGGCATATAAATAAAGAAAGTGCACGTAAATGGGTGACGTCATGTGCATGAACAGTCGGGCATTTAACGTTTCCCATTACTTCGCTATGTATGTTATACCCTACCGTCGACATGTGTAGGAAGCCCTAAACAATCATATACATAGAATAGCTAACAAAATATTGTTCCACCACTGGAGGATTGTGTGTGGCTGCACCATAACAAGCTCTGGAATATTTTAATTGTTATCAAGTTTTTATCCAGGACACAGCGGCGAAGTTTATAGAGTTGGTTTTATGAAAGTTTAATGATGATGCTGGACTATACAGTTTTAGCAAACGTTTTATAATTTGTTTGTATTCTAGTAACTTTTACATTGTGTGCACCTGTCTAGTTTAACTGCATCTAGCTGTGTTGCAACATTGCTGGTCGACCAGGCGTGACGTTGACAACAAGAACATTGTGAACAACCATTACTACAGCATGATCACATACAATAGGACTGAATTACTGCTGATTACATATGCCTCTGTGACCCGACTTTACCCAGCACTGGAACGCTTGAATCGTCGTAGTCGGACTCGTAGGGGTCGTAGGACTGGCAGGTCCAAGAAAAGACTTATTGCTGTACTGACTAATCCTCGCCCCCCCCCCGCCCCTGTTTACTGTGAGACGCAAAGCCTGCCTACAAAATCTGATTGCAGTGGACATTCACACATCTCCACGTGTAACTAAGTGTGCGAGACCTACAATATAACTGCATGTCTACTAAATACCCGGTCCGTGAAATCTAAAGTGGATAAACTTGTCAAGTTGCTTGATGACAACGAACTTGATATTCTAGCACTGACAGAAACCTGGCTGAGCCCGGGTGACGCTAGTCGGACAGAGATAAATTCGTTGTCACCAAACGGCTACAAATTTGACCACAAACCGCGTAGTGACAAAACTGGAGGAGGTGTTGGTGTCATCTACCGTGCATCTTTCGAAATGAGACAACTTGCCACAAAGACATACAGATCATTTGAAGTGCTGTGTATTCAGCTGATGTATAGATCATACTGTTTCCGGGTATGTGTTATCTATAGTCCTCCACCGTCTGCCCGTAATGGTCTGAGTGCATCGATATTCATGCACGAATTCTTAGATTTTCTGCAGTGTTTCTGCATGGGCCATGAAAACTTGGTGATTGTTTGAGATTTCAACATATATATATATATATATATATATATATATACATACACGGTTCTTTTTGGATGATACAAAGACTGTATGCGTTCACAACATCTCTAGAATATCATGATCTGCATCAGCATGTGATGGAAAAGACACATTCACATGGTCACACTCTAGACCTAATAATCACGTGATCCGAAGCAGACATCATTGGTGATATCGTGGTTGAGAATCCGGTTATATCCGACCACTCTGCAGTGACATTCAATATACAAGGTTGTAAACCGTGTGCTCCTAAGAAACGGGTCAGCTACAGATTATATCGCAATGTAAGTGCGTGTGACATACAAGCAGACATTTCTCAGTCAGAGCTGTACACTACTCCGGCTGATGACTTGGATGGACTCGTTCGCCAGTACGGCTCGGTCTTGCGCGGCTTGTTGGATAAACATGCTCCCGTGAGGCTGGACTTGAAATTCATCACCAGATGTTCAGACACCAGTGCACGCAAATAACTGTCTTCGTGAAGCCAAACATCGATACTATTCCAACAAGGTTGTTGAGGCTGAATCAAACTAAAAGAAACTTTACAACATTGTGCAAACATTGATGCACACTCGGATGGACCCGTCACTGCCAACATATGCCTCGATCTCCAGAAGCTCTGGATTAGTTTTTCGAAATTACTTCCAAGACAAAACTGTAAGCATTCGCTGTGCACTAGATCGCCGAGCGGGATCACACCGTGATGCCCAGATCACCACTTATGAACATGATGGAAGTCATACGTTGGACAGGCTGTCGCCAGCCTCTGAGAATGAGGTCAGAAACAACATTACATCATCTGCTCCTCGATCCTGCGCTCTCGATCCTCTGCCGACACGGATGCTGAAGAATTGCCTTGAGGCACTTGTTCCTGTCATTACCAGGATTGTGAACATCTCGCTGGCCACAGGAGATGTGTCAACTAACTTGAAAGTTGCACTTGTGACTCCGCTTCTTAAGAAGCCATCCCTGGATACCAAATGTCTTACAAGCTACCGACCGATATCTAATCTCAGTTTCCTGTCCAAAGTAATTGAGAAGGTGGTGTCGTAACGTTTGTCACGTCACATGGTACAGCACAACCTATTTGAAGTGAATCAGTCAGCACTACAGAAAGGGCCACAGTACAGAGACTGCACTGCTGAGAATCCAGAACGATTTACTCTTATCTGCGGATAATCGGTGTGTCTCGTGTCTAGTCCTCCTTGACTTGTCTGCTGCCTTTGACACGATTGACCACCAGGTGCTCGTGTCACATCTGTCTAAGAAGATCGGCCTTTCGGGCACAGCACTAAACTGGTTTACCTCGTATGTCGAAAACAGAAAACAAGCTATTAAGATTGGAGAAGCCATCTCGAACGTGTCGGTGCTGACATGCGGTGTTCCCCAAGGGTCAGTCTTGGGACCATCACTGTTCACCATGTACACGGCTGGTGAACTGGGTTGCAAAATCCGACAACATGGCTTAGATTTTCATGTGTACGCTGACGATACGCAGCTTTATACAGCATTCACGATCCCGACACATATGTTGCTATATCTCAGCTAGCAACATGCATTGCTGACATCAACGGTTGGATGACAGTAAACAAACTTCAATTAAATGGTGAAAAAACTGCAGTTCTGTTCACGGGATCAGAGGCGCTGCGCAGAAAGATACCTAAAACAACAAAGATCAATGTTGGAGATGCCCAAGTGCCCCCAGTACATGTGTCAGAAAGCTTGGGGTCATGTTCGATGCTGGACTTTCAATGGATCAACAAGTCAGTGCCATATGTAGATCTTCTGGTCCGCAAATCCGAAATGTGGGTAAAATCATCAAATTTCGGATGCCAGGAGCTGCCGAACAAATCATCCATTCATTTATAAAGTCTAGACTGGATGGTTGTAATTCGCTGCTGTTCGGAACTAACAAGTGTCAGCTACGTAGACTGCAGTGCACTTAGAACACGACTGCTCGTCTAATCACACGAACAAGGAAACACGAGCACGTAACACCAGTCCTGAAATCTCTCCATTGGCTTCCCATCCAAGAAAGAATTACGTTTAAAATTATCCCGATCACCTTCAAGGCACTCCACGGACTTGCACCGCAATACATTTCCGAGCTTCTTGTTGAATATCAGCCCACACGCTCCCTCCGATCAAATTCTGCTGGTCTGCTGACAGTACCAACCAAACGCCTCAAGTCTTTCGGAGACCGTGCGTTCTAAAAAAACGCCCCTGTACTTTGGAACAATCTGCCACAGTCAGTCACACAGTGTGACACTTTTGCGTCGTTTAAGACAACGCTGAAGACACACCTTTTTAAAATCGCGTTCACTACCTAAATGAGTGACATATAATTGTGAACTTTTTTGTAAAGCGCTTTGAACAGAACTAATGACTGGATACAGCGCTATATAAGACTTTACTATTAGTATTATTGTATACTATTTAAAAAATAAATTCCTATATAGCGCAGTATCAAGTCCTCAGGACTATTCAAAGCGCTTTACACTTTAAAATATTTGGATTATTAATAAATTAAACGGAATAAAAACATATATTGCATGAATTCATGTTCTATTACATCCTGCTATCTATTTCCACGTCCACCAAGCCAAAAAAAATTCGGGATGCATTGTACAACTCCTGCTTCATATATCGATATTCTAATGATATTACGAGATTACACATGTTACTTTCTGTAGCTGGATACAATATATGTTTGCAGTGTATGTTTATTGGTGTAGATTATCTCTCATTGGTTGCATTCGAAATAATTATTCGGAAAACGAGCCCAAGCTCGGCGAAACCTAGTCGATTTGTAGGCCCATTCGCATTCGTTGTTTTGAATAAAATTCGATTCATGTGGAACCGTAAAATAACTGCTTGTTCCTCTATGATGACTGGTGTTTGTATTACGTCGGAATATTGCACAATAACTCATTCTGACGCTCGTTTCGACCCAAAAGCTATCCTTGTAAACATGCTCTGAATGCATGTAAAGGGTCGGCCTGATGCGAGTGTGTAATAAGTGACGTCACGATACCACGTGATCGCCTAGCTCATTAAAATTTTATTTTCCGCGGGAATCGCTTCACAGACGGGCTTAAAATTGAACTTATGCTACAAATGTATTTTTCTGTATTTGTTTAATGTTGTCAAATGTTACATACAATGTTAAACTTTGTGTACACATGGAAAACGGATTTTAGCTAATGCCTTATTTTTATTTCCATTAAAACACTTCATACCTTGCAGCAATGTATACTCAAAAAGTATAACTCCTTAATCTTCGCCCGTCCTAGTTACGCAATACTTGATTGGAGAAGCCAAACAAATCTTTAAACAATTTAAGAAGAAACCAACTCCCAATTAAAAATAACATTGCCCTTTAAAACTGGAAAATAGTTTTAAACTCAAATAATTAAAATTGTTCTTTTAATAAAAACAATTAGACTACTTAACAATATAATTTAATTAATACTATACACATTGTGCCTAATTCAGACATTCAATACCTATCCTACCAAAAACAATACTAATATATTTAGATTACTTAAGTATTGTTGATTTGTCTGATCTAGTCAGTTTCTATATAAATCGGATAAATCATAATCTTGCCACTAACTATGTCAGACATTCAGTTATTGACACCATTAATAGTGTACCTTAATTGTTAAATCGGGATTAAGACTTATACCATTTTTCTCCAAGGCTTTTTATGCAGTACTGTACTGTACATAACACCTAATAAAGAATGATGAAATGTAATGTTTTTCCTAAATTGTTAGACTTACACTGACTGAAATAATAAGAAAAGCCCTACAAGTTTTCACAAAACAATTTTTTTATTTAATTGTGACTGTAAAGGAAGAGTCACCATGGTTGCATTTGTTATTGTAAATGGCATGTCTTACTGTTAGTAACTGAAATGTGGTTAGGGTTGTACTAGTGTTTTAACTAATTAATATTACTTGGTGTTAGTTACTGTTCTCGGCCGGACGATCGGTCGGTCGGTAAAAATCTGCTATGATTAATATGATTGCCATCGCCTCACAGCTGACGATAAGGTTGACTGTTGCTGTCACGGCAAAGTCGGCATTGCTTTGGCAAATGCGGGTATTGGTTTGGTTCATTGGTTCATTGGTTCATTCATTCATTCATTCATTCATTCATTCATTCATTCATCATTCGCACAACATACCATCTATACGCAGAGCTAAAAATGGCGGCCAGCTCGGAGACGCGCAAAAGGTGATAAAAATGTATTTTTATCCATCTCGTTGTAATATTTAACCAACTTTGAAGGCGTGATTCAAAGCCTGTTACAGAGTAGATTGTACACGATCACAATAGATATAACGTGCATGAGAGGCATGAAGACGGAAAACTGTACAGTTTCCGAGAATCACATCGAAGAAGTTAATTATGCCTTCGACCGATATTGCACCAGTCAGGGTGCCCTATGTTGGACCACTGGTCCAATATAAGATACCCGTGGTCCACTATACGTACCATCCCAACGCACATGAGATATGGAAATGTGTCATATTGAAATTGATGCATGTATACAGTGTATATTATACTCCTACTGATGGCTCGCGGCTTTGTTGAGTGAGAGGGGAGGCCTACATTTTTAAACACGGGGTATATTATTTTTTGAAATATTCACTTTGTTAGACAGTTTTGCTGGAATATGCGGGAAAGTAAAAAACAAATAATATTTGTTTCTTCAAAACTCCTCATTATTTTATTGATAATATAATCATCGCACGTTGCTTAAAGTTTGATAGACATTACTATTATTTTCACAGACAAGCAAGAATGCGAAACTGCATCTTACTTTTTTCATCACTGGTCAATAATTGCATTACCGTGGCAACATTTAATGTTTTTTAGCGAAATCTCACCACATATACCAAAATGTGTTTGGTAAGTTTATGAGCTTTGTAAAATGTATAGGTTTGCATATGTGGCACGTATACTTAACCCGTAGCAAGCATCATAAGTCGATCACCCTCATTTGGGCAAAAAATCCCGTATTCTAACCTAGTCCCTCCTGCCAGAAGGACCAAAACTAAAATATGAGAATGCGTTTATTTAGTTTTAGATTCAAAATATCTTATTAAATCAAGGAAATACTTGGGAATGTCGCATCTGTTTGATTGATTGAGGCTACACATTTTATTGTCCAGAGGCAAATACGGAAAGTGGACCCAAGAGGAACTGGATAGAGCGGTCATGTCATTCAGAAATGGAGACGCCGGCCTCAACGCAACTAACAGGACCTGTGGGATTCCAAAGGCTACCCTTACGCTGCACCTAAACTACAAAAACAAAATCGCAAATGGTCCAAGAAAGTATTTTGGTCGCCCTTGCACTCTTTCGCCAGAGTTGGTGAACATGCTAGTGGAGCATGTTTTAAAACTGGAGAATATGCTGATTGGTATGACCAGGAAAGATTTGATGGATATGGCATATCAGTTGGCTGTAGAGAATGGGATAAGGCATTGCTTCACCACTGAAAAAACAACCAGCTAGCAGACATTGGTACCGTGATTTTATGAGGAGACACCCTGAACTCTCCCTTCGTCAAGCCGAGGCAACTTCTATTACGAGAGTTAAAGGGTTCAATCGTGAGAGTGTGTATGAGTTCTACGATAAACTAGATACATTGGTTGACACGTACGGATTCGATGCTACAAACATCTTTAACATGGATGAATCGGGTATAACAACTGTGCAGAAATCTGGCCGGGTCCTTGGAAAAAGAGGGAAAAAGTAAATTGGATCTCTTACTAGTGGTGAGAGAGACTTTACTACAACAGTGGTGTGTAGCATGAGTGCAGGGGGCAACTATGTTCCACCAATGAAAATATTTTCAGGCGTAAACGCATGATAGAATCACTGAAGGAAGGGGCGCCACATGGAAGCGTCATAGTGAGTAATGAATCAGGCTGGATGAACAAGGAACTCTTCGTCGTCTGGCTGAAGCACTTCGTATCTCATGTTTGCTGCACCAAAGACAAACATGATCTGTTGATTCTTGACGGCCATTCGTCACATACGAAAAATACTGAAGCAATCCATTACGCCCGGGACCATGGAGTCGTCATATTATCTCTTCCTCCACACACAACGCACCCTATCCAACCCCTTGATCGGGTTTTTCATAAACCTCTGATGACCTATTACAATGAGGATTGTGACACTTGGCTGAGGACCGAAAAAACTACAGTCAACATCTCCTCGGTCTGCCGTATCTTCGGAAGGGCATACGTACGCTCTGCTTTCATGACAACTGCTGCCAATAGTTTCAAGTGCACAGGCATTTGATTTGGCCTTGTGATCGAAACGTATGGACTGATGCAGATTTCGCCGCGGCTGGAAGGTTCGAGTTGTTCTACTCGGAAACTGGTATAGATGTCCCATCGAATTCTGCCAGAGATCCCACTATGCAGAATGACAACTCGTCAAATACAATAAACACGTCCGCGAGCGAGCAACAGTCCAACAACCGAAGCCTGTCCACGAGCGAGCAATAATCCACTGATCCATGTCCGTCCACAATCAAGCAACTATCCAACAACCGAAGCCTGTCCACGTGCGACCGACAGTCCAATGATCCATGTCCGTCCACAAACAAGCAACAGCTCAATTAGCTGAGCTCCATCCACAAGCACCAGGCAGAATAGTTTCAGGCACGTCACAGCCAACCCATGCCCATCCATGAACGATCAACAGTCTACCAAACCTAACCTGCCCGCGAATGAGCAACAACAGTCTAATGACCCAAGCACGTCTACAAGGGAGCAACAATCCAACAACCAAAGCCCGTCAACAAGCGAGCAACAGTCCAATGATCCATGCCCATCCACAAGCAGCAGACACAGTGATTTCAGGTGTGTCGTAACCAATGCAGATGGACGTTGTTTCTTCCGAGCCGTTGTTATTTGTCAAGATCTCGATATACAGCATGCATAAGGAGACAACGATGGCAATTTAAAGGACCAGCGAATGAGAACACGAGAATTGACTTCCGCTGATGCGCTACGATCCAACATGATTGCACATATGCTAGACAACTTTGTTCTTTATGAAAACATTGATGAGAGGATGGTGAACGCAGATCTACCTCAGAGACTGTGTTACGCATCTATCGAGGACAGAATCGCATCAATGGCGAATCCCAGTGAAATGATTGGGGAGATAGAGATCGTTGCGACGGTACGCTGTCTACAACGACCAGTGCATGTCTCCGTTGGAGAGAGTGTACTTGAATTTGGGACGGAATTTCATAAGTCTGGTGCAATTATGGTCAAATACCTAAATCTGGGTGAAGATGCTGGTCACTATGAAGCATTAGTCCCAATCACGGGCAGCTGACTGATCAACCAGAGCTTGGTAGAAAGGTCATCACTCCTGCAATGCCGTCTCCCATCCCAAAACCAGCGATTTTTATGGCCAAGAGAAGAACCACCAAGTCGGAAATCATAACCTCCAGTCCCTATAAAAAACGTTAACAACAAAAGTAAAAAGGCACAAAAGTAGACATAACTCGACAGTTGGAAAAAGTAGACATAACTCGACAGTTGGCAAAAGTAGACATAACTCGACAGTTAGCAAAAGTAGACATAACTCGACAGTTGGCAAAAGTAGACATAACTCGACAGTTGGCAAAGGAAACAGAAAGACACCAGATCCAATTAAGATAGGAAAAAGACAAAAACGGCAGCTTTCTCCTGCCAGCCAAAACGAAAAAAGCGGTCAATGTGGCAACGAACCTTGGTACTGTGTGCTGTGTGACGAAGAGCGAAAATAAACCATGGTGAAATGTGTACACTGTGGGATATGGATACACATGAGTTGTGCTGGAGGCCTGCCCTATAACTATCGATGTGGCATGTGTCGATAAAAGATCCTATTCCTAATTTGGTGATCAGGGACCATCAGTTACTGACTGGTATCATTTTGCCATTAATAGACACTCTACTGACCATTACTTCGTTGGTTTGTTCGTTTATCCGTGACAGATTCTATCATGGCAATCACTTCGTCCGCATATTCCTGTATTCGTGACAAAATATAATTGTTTGTTCTCAGTTCAGAATTAAATGATGTCCAATCAATTTGGCGCTTAGTCGTCACATGTCATTTGTATGTTCACTGGAACGCCGTAGTTTTCGTGATTTATGCATTAAGCCACTACCTTCTTATAAGTCTGAAGTGGGTGCTGAACCTTGGTTTCTTTCAAAGCATCAATAATTGACGGATGACGTATATTGAACCAGAAGCACCTATAATGGACCATCTGGTCCAATATCAGGACCACTGTAGTCCAATATATGTCACCCGTTACTCAAATTGGCCCAATTACGAGAAACACTTTGTTTGCATTTTTTTGGAAAAATAACAAATGCATTGACTCTATTTCCTGCTTGCATACAGAGCTTGTAGTAACTCGTGGCCTGATCCTTAATAGTCCACGGTATCACGTACAGAAATGGAGAAAGAGGGCTCGGAAGTTAAGGGGTTCAATATCGGTGCACATTCCCTATATCAGCTTTCGATGGAGGATATATCCGTCAATTGTTATTAGATTACTAAGTGTAATAAGTATTGAATTGTTCATCACTGTTTGGTTCACGAGATCCTTAACGTGCGGCGCCAGCACCACATCTCAAAAGGTTGCATGCGCCGTCGATCATCTTTCGTTGCGGTCCATGTTTCAGAAGCGTATATAATGTCACCGGGACAACCATGGCTTGTACAATTCTAGTTTTATGGCAACATATATATCTCTGTCTTTCCAGATTATGCCCAGACTTGCCATTACCGATATTTGCCCGGGGTGAGTACGTCTGTTGATTCATGGTGCATCTTCCTTCACTTGTCATCCAGGTCGACATCATAATCGTTTATTTAGTTTTCTGGAAAAGATGCTCCCTCACATGTTTTAGTTATGCATGAGATTCACACGCCACTGGGAAATAAACAGTGCAGAGAGCTTTATATCCTTCTTAGTTAGGTAGTTAGTCCCGTTTTCAACGTTGAACAGTTGCATTAATAATAACAGAGGTGACTCGAAGTCGACAAATATTTACCTCTTTTCCCTGTGTCGCGGTTTACGAGAGTTGATAAATTTTTTGCAGTTATTGTTCGGTTGGTTGCAAGCTGGTGTTGCGTAACGGCTGAAGCAAGACTTCCTTCCAACCTACAGTACTGTACATGACTATTGCCGTATATTTCCCAAATGTTGGGTGTTGAACAAAATAAATGTTATACATTTTAATCGAAATGTCATTCGAAAAATGTACTTGCCACTATTCACTATTTATTCGCCAAACACAATGTTGATGGATCGATACTCCTGCTCGCAAAGTGGAGCAGCGCAGTATCAGACTTAGGACAAGGCAAACTGTATGTGGTCTCCAAGGGACCCCCACAAAATAGTTTATACGAGGGCCTTCACAAAACATTCATTGGGTCATAGCCCCGTGGCTTTGGCGTCAAGTAAATGCACGTGATGAAACGCCGGTTGCGCCTCCACGGGTTTTCGTGATAACTAACATGGGCGACTACGCTATGTGATATTCCTGCTCGAGGGTAACCGACATTTTACACATTTCTTGCATTGATTGACTTGCACATCGACGATCTTGATCATGAGGAAAGTGGTAATAAGCGTGTCTGCGATGCAATTCCTAATGTCAAAATAGCATATCGTATCTAAATCGAGTTGATACTTACAAACCACAGCAATGAGCGGTCGTTTTACAAATTGAAACACATCAAGAAGGCGCTTCGCACAACCAGGACCCAAGAACGTCTCTCCTATCTAGCACTATGGTGAATACAGAATATGAGGTTTTGGGTCTCTGTTGTGTCTCACTTCTGTATATGCACACATAGATAATTATATTCTGATATAAAATTGTTATTTGATGCAGATTGAGCGCGTTTCTAAGCAACAGCATCTACAAGTGACTGATCCGCAAAATCAATGCTATTTACTTTTCGTAATAAATGCATGCACACACACACACTAGTTATGATATGTTGTTGGTGTGTATTTCAACGTATGAAGTAACGAATAAGACACATACCTCTCGCTGATCCTTCTGGATGATTGTAATGATACTGTCGACTTTTTGGAGGACCGTTAACGGGACAACATGCTCGATAAATGACTACTCCGTTGGGGTCAGTAATGTGTTCCTTCCAACCGGAACTGGAGGTACTTTTTTCGGTAGTAGCTATGGCTGTGACAAAAGTTTTACCTACAACTACGGCAATTTTAAATTAAAGTTTGATGTCTCGCAGTCCCCTACAAAGTAAAACAAATATAGAGATTGCACTGTTTATTTGCTGTGCATTTTTAATTTGACATTGTCCATCATACATTCCCGTCATATTTACTGATGGCGCTCGTCAAATACAATTTAACAACTGTGTCACATAGAACCGTACTTTTTATGTGCAAGAGTTGGGTAAGTGATTTAAAATATGTTTTCATTGTTGACTTTCAGCAACAATTTTATTGAACAGACAAACAGGCAGACACACAAACAAACACGTGTATTATTTGACTAGGGTATACAGCTACTAAACAAGTGAATATACAAGTATAAATACTAATGCATAAATAATAAACAGATATCAAGTATGGGGCCGGGGGATTCACATTAAGACTAAGGAATAGCCTCTCTCACAGGTTCCACCCTATGTACTTTTAAATATCACGTAATGACTGGCAAATTGTAAGACTATGTAAACGAAAGAAGATATGACTTTTGGTGTAATTAACAACTTATCACATTGTAAGGGATTACAAACACTAGCAAAATTGCCTGTCACCTGACGGGGTGCCTTGGTAGTTGACAGTCGTTATAATAACATTTTCCAAATATTACAAAACACACAGCATCGTTACATAAACACTCGCTCGCAGATATTCGTTTTTTTAGTTAAAAATGACGAAGGTCGGAGAGAATATGAAGTTCACCTCCATCGTGATAGAGAAGAATTGTCAAATAATGTTCGTATTGCTATGCTATTGGCATGAGGACATACATAAGCGTTATTGTAGACGTTGACACAATACCATCTGCTTCATGTTGCCATGTCCATGATGCAGGGGCCGTTTTCCCGAAGTATTTGCCACGCGTGCGTGGTTCGTGCGATTGTTAAATAAAACAACTGATTTACCCCATAAAAGGTTAGAATCTTTAATTGTGTGGGGTATTTTGGAAATACGTCTTACGTCCTATTCTAGGGGTCGTAGATTAATCCCTGGAAGTTTGCCGCTCGACGTTCAAGCCGTCTAATAGGAAAACGTTAACCTATCCGCATACATACGCATGTTCAGTTATAATTAGATGTTGATGTTGTGACATTATACGTCAAAGATTGTTTCAGTAGATCGAGTAAATCAACAGTTGTTAAAGGTGTATTTGGATGTGTTACAATTGAGTTAAATTTATCCAACTGTGGTAATTCATTGCGCAAACACAGCACCTGGGTCGGATTTAACTTTATTTTGTGATAACATTTACCAGCTATATAATCAAGTTGAGACTAAGAACATTTTATTTATTTGTGGCGATTTCAACATAAATTTATTACAAAATAACCCTCATAGTGGTACAAAAATAATTCATAGATTTTATGTTCATACATTTGGGGGACTTCCGGTGGTGAATTGATTTGAATTTGGTGCAGCAAACTTGCGAAAATATAAGGATATTTGATCAAGATAAGTGGTATTATTGAGCGTATATGATACATAACATAATTATAGATATATAGTAAGCAATATTTTTTGTTAAAAGTTAGCTAGAGGGAGTAATTTAGGGTAGATTAAAAGTAGGCGATTTGCGAGCGATAATTGGGGACGTTAATGTAATCGGAACGTTGTTTACAAAGTAGGTCACTGGCGAAGTTAGCGTACCGTGAACGACAATAGAATAGCGTTATTTGAGATAATCGGTGTAGTTAGATGAGTAATTAAAACCTGAAATAACAATCTTTTAAAGTGTATAATAGTACACAGGAAACAGTCTTTGTAAAGACTACCTTGTATCTAAGCCTAACTTGAATACATTGTCATCGACATCGTAACTAGGTAAGGCACGGTGTGTCACTGTGTGTTAACAAATATAACTAACTATAACCTAAACAATCTGGTGTAAATTGTACACAGAAAAGTCTTTTCAAAGACTACATAAAACTACTTTGAACATAAATAAATTCTGATATGGCACCTTGCAAGCGGCAACTCAGGGCAAAACGACACCTAGTTTGCAACGACTGCCAGAGCTGGGTGGATTTTGCGTTGTCTGGCTGTCCAAAATCATGGGCAGAGACCAAAGATGACGGATTCACCTTTCGGTGTATGGGGTGTTTGAGGGTGGAATGTCTGATGAAGGAGGTGTGTAAGTTGACGGATATAGTGAAGGAGATGGAGGCGAGACTCAACATAGAAATAGATGGAGCAGAGAGGGATGACGCGGAGAGAGTTGAGAATTCTACAACACAGAAGGAGCAGAGTTGTGACACGGAGACAGAAGAAAGGAGACTGAGAGGAAGGAAGGTGACCGGTGTGAAGGAACAAGACATTGAGAAAACAGAAGGAAGGAGGAAAAGTGTTCGGCAGAGGAAAAGAAAACGGGCCAGTGGGGATAGATCAGCAGGTAGTCAGACTGTAGAGAACGAGGAGAGACACGACAGCGATACAGGTGGTGAAGAGGTAGATACCACAGAGGCATTTGGTAAGACTGTGAGACAGAAGACTGATGGAAAAAGACAGAGTGTTCAGCAAAAAACAGAAAACATGACAGGTGTGAAGGTGACAGGGGAGAAAGTGACCGTAGTGAAGGAGGTAGCCGGGGAAAAGGGACGGGAGAGGAGAGAAGAAAATGTGATGGGAGGAAAGAAGAAGGGACGAAAGGAAGTGAGAGTAAATGTGCTAGAAGAGAAGATGACAGGAGGAAAGGGGACAAGAGAAAACGCGACAGGAAAGAAGGGAATGGAAGAGAATGTGACAGGAGAGAAGACGACAAGAGGAAAAGACAACAACCAGACATATGCAAACCGGAGGAGCTACTCCGAGGCAGTGATTGAGGGGGCAAGGAGAAAAGAGAGAGTGTTTATGGGCGATTCAATTCTGAGAAAAACAGACAAGACTATATGCGAGGGGAAGGACGTTGTTGTATGTCTACCGGGGGCTAGGATAGAGCATGTGACCGAAAGGGTAGAGAAGGTATTGGGGCATGGCAAGGGAGGGTCTATACTAGTACACGTTGGGACAAACAATGCAGACAAGGAGGGAACAACTGGTATAGTTCAGAAGTACAGACATCTAGTGAGGAAGCTAAAGAAGACAAGAGTGGAACAGGTTATTCTCTCAGGAATTTTGCCAGTAATGGGAGGAAGGGGGGCAAGATACAGAAACTGTAAGAGGATGGCGATCAACGCACTAGTTGAGCAGATGTGTGAGGAAGAGGGCGTGGGATTCCTAGATTTATGGGGGTACTTTGTTGGGAGAGAAGATATGTACATGAGAGATGGCCTCCATCTAAGTGGAAAGGGGGCAGCAGTATTCTCAGAGAATCTGCTGCGATCTGTTGACAGTGGGACAGGTTGCATCTATTTAAACTAAATTCGCAGGGGGGACTCGCAGAGAAGCCTGAAACTGGAGGCATAGATAAAGGCAGCAAAAATAATTCAGCAAAGAACAGTCTGAAAAACTGTTCTGAAGCTGGGTATAAATGTGTTTGTTTAAATGCAAGGAGTATAGTAAACAAAAGAAATGAACTAAACATTATGGTAGAAGATATTGACCCTCACATAATAGGTATAACCGAATCATGGGCAACCACCGATATATCAGATGCCGAATTGGGACTGACAGGATATGTAATGTTTAGGAAAGATAGAATAGGAAGAAGGGGAGGTGGAGTTATTTTATATATTAAAGAATCTATCCAGGCTTATGAAATAAAATTAGACAGAGAAGCAGATTGCGAAGAAGCTGTTTGGTGTAACATAGTTACAGGAAACTCAACGTTAACGGTTGGATTAGTTTATCGAAGTCCAAACATAAGCATAGAAGAGAATGAAAAAATACAAAACGCTATAAGGGAAGTGAGCAAACGGGACTGCGTTATTATGGGGGATTTTAACCATGGGCATATAAAATGGAAATCTCTACAGAGTATGGGTAGTGAGGACCACAAGTTTTTAGTTTTAGTACAAGATAGTTTCCTTTCTCAACATGTGCTAGAACCAACCAGGGGAGAGAATGTGTTAGACTTAGTTTTGTCCTCACAGAATGAATTAGTTGACAATGTTAAATTATGTGAGCCTCTGGGAAGCAGTGATCACAATCAGATACATTTTACCATCAAAGTAAAATCAGAAATAAATAATAAAAAGCAGTTCAGGAGAAATTTCCACAAAGGAAGATATAAGGAAATGAGGAAATATTTAGCAAAGATAGACTGGAATAATACACTGAAGAATAAGACAGCAACAGAATGCTGGAATATCTTAAAGAATGAAATAGAGCGCATCGTAGATAAATTTGTTCCCTTCAAAAAACAAGGGAAACGGACCAGAAAGAAATACTTATCGAAAGAAGCCATTAGAAAAATTAAGTATAAACAAATGATGTGGAAGTCATATAGACGTACTGGAAATGACGAAGACTACAACATTTATAAAGAAGCACTAAACCAAGCTACAGCTGAAATTAGAAATTCAAAGAGAAGCTATGAACATAAATTAGCTTGTAATATAAAACATGACAGCAAGAGTTTTTATGCGTATGTTCGAAGCAAACAGAAAGTTCAGGACAAGGTCGGTCCTCTAGAAGATAGTGCTGGAAATATAATATCAGAAGGATTCTTAATGGCTGAAGACCTAAATGAGCATTTTAGTTCAGTGTTTACCAGAGAAGACACTAGTTCACTGCCAGTACCAGAGGCTAAGTTCAAGGGGGCAAAATCAGACTATTTAAGACAGTTAATTGTAACCCCAGAAATGGTAGCTAAGAAAATTAGGGCTATGAAGGAAAATAAATCACCTGGAGTGGATGGTATTTCACCCAAACTACTAGTGGAAATTGTAGAACAAATTAGCATACCGTTTGCAACAGTTTTCAACTTGTCATTAGAAGAGGGAGTGGTTCCTTTAGAATGGAAAGAAGCAAACATTATACCGTTATTTAAAAAAGGTTCAAGAAACAAGTCAAATAATTATAGACCAGTTAGTTTAACATCGGTGATTTGTAAATTATTAGAAAGACTAATTAAAGATCACATGGTGGATTTTCTTGTTAAACATAACTTGATAAACCCATCTCAACATGGGTTTCTAAAAGCGAGGTCATGCTTAACAAATATGTTATGTTTTTTGGAAGATATCACTAAGTGGGTAGATGATGGATCACCAGTAAATATCATCTACTTAGATTTTCAAAAAGCTTTCGACAAAGTGCCACATCAAAGATTACTGCTTAAACCAAAGGCCCATGGCATAGGAAATGGTATAATTAACTGGATAGAAAATGGCTGATTGACAGAAGACAACGGGTAGTTGTTGATGGGGAGGCTTCAAACTGGAAATCAGTTTTGAGTGGGGTTCTACAGGGATCAGTACTGGGACCTATATTATTCTTAATATATATAAACGATTTGGGCGATGATATAGCTAGCAAAGGTGTTGAAATTTGCAGATGATACAAAAGTGTTTAGAAGGATTAAAAGTGATGGAGATAGACAGCATTTACAAGATGATCTTGACAGGTTGATCAAATGGTCTGAAAAGTGGCAAATGTTGTTCAATTTTGGGAAATGCAAATGCCTTCACACAGGACATGGGAACGAATATGTAGAATATACAATGGGGGGAACTGTACTAAGCACTACTGTAAAAGAAAAAGACTTAGGGCTGACAATTAGTGCTGACATGAAGGTTTCAGAGCAGTGTGGAATTGCAGCTTCAAAGGGAAATCAAATCCTTGGATTGATTAGGCGAAATATAGCATATAAAGAAAAGAACTAATAATACCGCTGTACAAAACAATAGTTAGGCCTCATTTAGAATATTGTATACAAGCGTGGAGGCCATACCGCAAGAAGGACATAGATATGCTAGAAAGAGCACAGAGGAGAGCGACTAAAATGATACCAAAACTGAGGGATCTTAGTTATGAAAAACGCCTAAAAGAATGTGGTTTAACAACACTAGAGACCAGGAGACTGAGAGGAGATCAGATAGAAGTGTTTAAAATATTGAATGGTTATGAAAATATTGATAGAAATATGTTTTTTTCAGTTAAGAAAGATAGAAAGACTAGAGGACATGAAGTTACATTAGTAAAGGAGCAGTGTAGATTAGACGTGAGAAAGTTCTCATTTTCACAAAGGACTGTGAATGAATGGAACAGATTATCTGATGATTGTGTGGGTGCTAGTAGTGTGAATATGTTTAAAAATAAAATCGACACATACCTCAGAAGGGCTGGATATATGTAGATAAAAGGGTTGGACTCTCGATAAGCCAAAGGGCTTCCTTGTCCACCTGCCATCTAGAGTTAATTCTCTGGATGGCAATCTTGTTAAATCTTGTTAAATCTTGTCTTGGTATGTACCCAGTGAATATCGGAGGAGTTGGCAACACATACTGATAACATATGTACCACTGATACTGATAGTGACATCGATAGTGGTTTACTTGTTACCAATACAAGGGATCACTTGCCCGTGTTCGTTGTTTGTAAGTATGGCAATAGACGAAGTAGTTGTAATTGACCTGCACTATACAAACATCAAACAAGTATTGCACGCTGTTGAACACTTGTTGAAATTAGAGTGACCCACATTTTGTTAATCACCACTCATTAATTGTATTTAATATTTAATGTTAAAGAGTAGTCTATACAATTAATGTATCTTAATAAAACTGTAGTGCACATGTGTTTTAGGTACATTCCTTTTCATAATTGACTCTCCCTTGGTCTACGAATCAAATATAGGAAGTAGACGGGACTCGTTTTAATATGTGCTTAATTACTACAAATGTAGCTATAAAAGGAAGTATCTATAACTGGTCTAAGCCGATAGAAATACTACGCAAGGTGATGAAAATCACAAACAGAACACATAGTTCTACTCGGAACAAATCCATGGCGACAGAAACCCGCAAAAAGCCGCCAAACAGCAATGAGCAGCGGAACACACAAAAATGCTTTACCGAACAATAATATATAACGTCATCTATGCATAATATATGACATAATGAAGATGGTGGGTATTCTTCGCATGCTACGCAGTTATAATGGTTTGAATTGTGATTTGTTTTCAACATAATTGATGTACAATCCCAATAAGTATTATATGCGCAGTTGTAAGGTTGACTGCCACTAAAGGTGGAACATCGAAAATGTAGTTAAGTATTGAAGTCAGAAAATGTTGAACTTGAAAGGATATAAGAAGTGATAACTTATTAATAGCATTTCCCAAGTTATGCATATACTGTTTGCGAATGACATAGGCTAGCGGCTATCACGCATACTGAGGGAGCTACAAAACCTCACGAACCGCTTTGCAAAGGCATGCACTGATTTCGGGCTGACAATCAGCTTGAGGATCGGATGGAAGACTATGGACTGCTACTTAAAATCGGTCTCCACAACAGGCGCAAACTGATTATCGACATCGAAACTCTTGTAATCTCAAATAATGGGACCTCCCGTCTCTGACGGCAGTCGACGGCAAGATCAACACGCTATTGTGTAATGATTTGCCCTTTCTGGTATGTAATAAACAATGTTTAGTACAGTTGTTGCATCTCATTCAGTATAAGCTTTAACATGGCGTGGTAGGCAAAAGGCCACGAGCTCGAACTAAGACTGTAAAGGGTCGGTTTGTCTGTGAACTTTAGCGTAAAAATAGAGAGAAAATCCCGCGCCACAAGTAAACACGGCGCCGCGGCGTTTTCAAAAAATCCGTAAGAGCGCGCCACAAGGGTTGACATTACCCAAACTCCGCGCTGGGGTGACACAACCGCACCAGACTGGCTTGCCACATTCCTGTCTAAGCAAGAAGAACACGGCGACTATAAACGTGAACAGCGAGAACAGGAACGGAAGCGCGCACGTGATTAAAGACATGAACTGTCGATGCGTCTCCTCTGTGAGACACTCGACAGATGTGTCCATAATTCACCACCGCGCGCCCACAGCAACGGCGCCAACGATGAGTCTAGTGGTCCAGAGACTCAACACACAGACACCGAGACCAATTTCCAGCGCACTTCTACCGGCCCACACGCTAAAACTAGACCGCCGGAGCAAATGGCAGCAGACATAACACTACGAGAACTAGCAGCATGGAGGCGATCATGGGAAGATTTCGTGGAGTTGGAACAACTCGACCGTCTCCCAGGACGCCAACAGAGAGCCATGTTGCGCACTATCCTGTCTACTGAAATACGTGCTACATAGCTATTAGCCATCGGTATAGACAATGATGACGATATAACCGTCACAGCGATCTTACACCGAATCCAAGAACATATTCGAGCCAAACGAGATGTACACTGGACAGGCTAGCACTAGAAGAACGTAAACAAGAAGAAGGCGAACCGTTCGACCACTTCTACATGGACTTACGGGAGATTGCCAACAACGCAGACCTTTGCCAGCAGTGCATAGACGATCGTTTTACTACGCGAATTATGTTGGGAATTCGTGAACCAGAAACAAGACGAAAGTTATAATAATCACGCCTCCCCTTCTCTGCTGACAACAGTGGATATCTGCAGGAGTGAATAATCAGCAAGGAATGATGAAGCTGCACTTGCAAGCAATGACAAAGGCCATAAAGATAGACAAAATTGGCAAGAAAACCTGGCAACGTACAAAACCAGAAATAACACCACTTCAAAACATAACCATATATGTGGTTATTGTGGCAAATCGGCTGATGACGCGATATTAATGTCCTGCACGACACAGTGTATGTTCAGTCTCAGATTCGCGTGCTGTACATTCTGGGAAAAAAACACGTCGTGCCCCGCGCATCAAGGCACAACTTAACCATAATGCGGATGATAGCTTCATCATAACAGCACAGGCAACACCAGATACAGTGGCCGAAGCCACTGTTGTAGGGCTTGATATCCTAAAACAAATAGGATTAGACATCGGAAATACATCCCCCCCTCCCGAAGACACAATTTTTGCCAATGGTACATCATTCGAATGCGTTGGCACAGTAGACTTTCACATCCATGCGGCAAACAAATCTACGAATATATGGTTCTTATCTGCAAAGAACAAAAAGGATGCCTGCTGGCTTGGTATGTTTGCCGAGACGTTCCGAATGATTACCACAAATCAATTCGTGCCATATAACACGGTCACGCGCAACAGAATCGTCAAGAAAGGTTCCTACAGAACACGAATCATCCGACACGCGAACATTCAAGCGCATTGACTTACTTAAAGAATTCAGAGACGTGTTCGACACAAGAGACCAACTGAAGACAATGTTGGGTGAACCAATGAAAATCCACTTGAACGAGAAAGTTGAGACTTTTGCAATATCTGCCAGTCGCCCCATTCCTTTCGCATTGCGTGATGAAGTCAAAGCAAATCTCGACCAGATGACAAGACACGGCATTGTCAAGCCATTGGGGGATGTTCTCACCAGATGGGGTCATCCACTCGTGGTAGTGCCTGAGCCACGAGGAGGCGTACGTCCTTGTGTGGACCTCACACGTCTCACCAAATTCATTCGTTGACCAATTAATCCTATGAAGACACAGAAAAAACCAGATGCATGCATGTCCACAACTGTAGTGTTCGGGGCTAGGTAATCATCACTATTAAACACTGCATGCACGTCAGCAGTAACTGTAATTGTGTTCGCCGGTTGATGATCCACATTGCTAGGCCTACCCACTGCAGACAAGCCAGCAGTAGTTTTTATTGCTTGGTGACCTACATTGCCAGCTGCTGCAGGGCACGTCTACAGTTGGTGCGTCGTTTATTGCTTGGTGATGTACACTGTCTCCCACTGCAGGCACGTCTACAGTTGGTGCGTCGTTTATTGCTTGGTGATGTACACTGCCTCCCACTGCAGGCACGTCTACAGTTGGTGCGTCGTTTATTGCTTGGTGATGTACACTGCCTCCCACTGCAGGCACGTCTACAGTTGGTGCGTCGTTTATTGCTTGGTGATGTACACTGCCTCCCACTGCAGGCACGTCTACAGTTGGTGCGTCGTTTATTGCTTGGTGATGTACGTGCGTCGTTTATTGCTTGGTGATGTACACTGCCTCCCACTGCAGGCACGTCTACAGTTGGTGCGTCGTTTATTGCTTGGTGATGTACACTGCCTCCTACTGCAGACACGTCTACAGTTGGTGCGTCGTTTATTGATTGGTGATGTACACTGTCTCGTACTGCAGACACGTCTACAGTTGGTGCGTCGTTTATTTATTGGTGATGTACACTGCCTCCTACTGCAGACACGTCTACAATTGGTGCGTCGTTTATTGATTGGTGATGTACACTGCCTCCTACTGCAGACACGTCTACAGTTGGTGCGTCGTTTATTGATTGGTGATGTACACTGCCTCCTACTGTAGACTCGTCTACAGTTGGTGCGTCGTTTATTGATTGGTGATGTACACTGCCTCCTACTGCAGACACGTCTACAGTTGGTGCGTCGTTTATTGATTGGTGATGTACACTGCCTCATACTGCAGACACGTCTACAGTTGGTGCGTCGTTTATTGATTGGTGATGTACACTGCCTCCTACTGCAGACACGTCTACAGTTGGTGCGTCGTTTATTGATTGGTGATGTACACTGCCTCCTACTGCAGACACGTCTACAGTTGGTGCGTCGTTTATTGATTGGTGATGTACACTGCCTCGTACTGCAGACACGTCTACAGTTGGTGCGTCGTTTATTGATTGGTGATGTACACTGCCTCCTACTGCAGACACGTCTACAGTTGGTGCGTCGTTTATTTATTGGTGATGTACACTGCCTCCTACTGCAGACACGTCTACATTTGGTGCGTCGTTTATTGATTGGTGATGTACACTGCCTCCTACTACAGACACATCTACAGTTGGTGCGTCGTTTATTGATTGATGATGTACACTGCCTCCTACTACAGACACATCTACAGTTGGTGCGTCGTTTATTGCTTGGTGATGTACACTGCCTCCTACTACAGACACGTCTACAGTTGGTGCGTCGTTTATTGATTGGTGATGTACACTGCCTCCTACTGCAGACACGTCTACAGTTGGTGCGTCGTTTATTGATTGGTGATGTACACTGCCTCCTACTGCAGACACGTCTACAGTTGGTGCGTCGTTTATTTATTGGTGATGTACACTGCCTCCTACTGCAGACACGTCTACATTTGGTGCGTCGTTTATTGATTGGTGATGTACACTGCCTCCTACTACAGACACATCTACAGTTGGTGCGTCGTTTATTGATTGATGATGTACACTGCCTCCTACTACAGACACATCTACAGTTGGTGCGTCGTTTATTGCTTGGTGATGTACACTGCCTCCTACTGCAGACACGTCTACAGTTGGTGCGTCGTTTATTGCTTGGTTATCATCATTTAACACTTTACTTGGTGCAAGCTGTTGATATGTGACCACACTGGCATTGAACGGGAACATTCCCGAACGTCGGAAACTTCCAGTTATGTTGCCTACAGTTGATGCGTCGTTTATTGCTTGGTGATGTACACTGTCTCCCACTGCAGGCACGTCTACAGTTGGTGCGTCGTTTATTGCTTGGGATGTACACTGCCTCCCACTGCAGGCACGTCTACAGTTGGTGCGTCGTTTATTGCTTGGGATGTACACTGCCTTCCCACTGCAGGCACGTCTACAGTTGGTGCGTCGTTTATTGCTTGGGATGTACACTGCCTCCCACTGCAGGCACGTCTACAGTTGGTGCGTCGTTTATTGCTTGTTGATGTACACTGCCTCCCGCTGCAGGCACGTCTACAGAGTACAGTTGGTGCGTCGTTTATTGCTTGGGATGTACACTGCCTCCCACTGCAGGCACGTCTACAGTTGGTGTGTCGTTTATTGCTTGGGATGTACACTGCCTCCCACTGCAGGCACGTCTACAGTTGGTGCGTCGTTTATTGCTTGGGATGTACACTGCCTCCCACTGCAGGCACGTCTACAGTTGGTGCGTCGTTTATTGCTTGGGATGTACACTGCCTCCCACTGCAGGCACGTCTACAGTTGGTGCGTCGTTTATTGCTTGGTTATCATCATTTAACACTTTACTTGGTGCAAGCTGTTGATATGTGACCACACTGGCATTGAACGGGAACATTCCCGAACGTCGGAAACTTCCAGTTATGTTGCATGGAGTCATAGTACGAAGGATTGCTTTGGCTGTAAGGCGACAAACTTCACTGCGTGTAACGACCCGCCCAGGATTCTCTTTCATAAAGTTGCGGCATTCGCTGTAGTAAGCAACTACTACAGCTTGGTTGTTGCCAATCTTGGTAAAACTACGGCCAACGATGTCCAACCTGTTTCGGCGATTATCTTAGGCGGCACATGTTCCGTAGACGCACCAGTTTCATTAACATTGAAAATCCTATGTGGTTTTCCCAACAAGTCATACTTCTGAAGTATGCTCAGTATCTCCTTGTAATAATTATCTAACGTTTCCCTCGTTGCACTGTGTGCTCTAACCATGGACAAGCCTTTTGGCTTGGTCATCTTAAAGTCTGGCCATCTCTTTAACAGGCGATACACCCATATATCATTTGGTGGGCTACTAGTGTCTTTCCTATTCAGGAAGTAAGCGGTTTCACCAGCAAGATCTGCTAATTATCTGCGCATATATCCGTACCCACATGCAGCTACTGCTTTCACGTGAGACACGAAAGCTGCTTCTTCAGAACTGCTCATCATTTTTTTACATTTATGTTCATAAGGAATGGCCTAATGTTTTAGGGCGTAAAGTTGTTACAGGCACACCATACGTCCTTGCTGCCTTGCGGACTGACACTCTGTCTTCTTTGCACATTTGATATGCATATTTTTGTTGGCCAGGGGTATAATCTCTGTAGGTAGCTGGTCTTTTTTATGGTTTGCTGAAAAATACAGACATACTGATACATTTTGTAATATATAAAAAAGTTTTGCAATTTTTGTAATACATTAATTTCACACACTGTTCCCATTATTCCACCTTTTTAACAAGACAGGCCTGCCATACATACTTTACACACACTGTTCCCATTATTCCACCTTTTTAACAAGACAGGCCTGCCATACATACTTTACATACATCGTTAAACACATGCGCTCTATTTGGTAGTGCGTAAATAATATTAATATATTACATTTTGTTTCACATGTTTAGCAACTCGTTACCATTACTCCAGCCTTTTGACAAGACAGGCGTACCATAGATATTCCATAAAAGGTAATGTTTTACCATAGGATACCTCAGGACTGTTCTGATCGCAGGATCCTCTCGGTTCCTCAATGATCAGATCTTCTTCTTCGGGGTCTAGTATTAAGAGTTTGTGTTTTCCGGTTCCAGTGTTTAATGTTAGTGGGGCTTCATAGTCGTATAATATCTCCTGGGTTGACCAGAATTTATCAAGGCGGTTTTTAAATGAGTATTGATTTTGCTTGTATTACTGAATCAGGTAAACTGTTCCATGGTTCAACCACTCTAAGCGGGAATGCATTGTTTCTTATGATTAGTTTTGCTCTTTGGTTGAACAGTTTAAGGGAGTGTCCTCTGTTACTGGATCGTTTTACCACGTGGCTTAATACGATAAGCGCACCAGCCGATTAACGAATTAGTATCACGTAAGCATAGAAAGACGCTAGTATACGCGTATACACATCATATATGCTTTATATGTTGTATTATATTTCTGAATACATAATCATTATACTTGATTAAACGTCATTTTTTGCGGTTTTGACCTGCATATAAAAGCATTATCCATACAGTCATCACAGAAACACGTTTGACATTGTTGCCAAATATATACGTGTAATTCCATGTGATATTTACATTGAGCCTATATTACTACATAAAGTCAAGTGCAAGGCACCGACTAGACTACCACTTACCAGTCTTACAGGTGTATGTCACCAGTCTTACATATTTAATTAGTCTTACATATATATGTCACCAGTCTTACAGGTGTATATCAACAGTCTTACAGATGTATGTCAACAATCTTACAGATGTATGTCACCAGTATTACAGTTGTCTGTCACCAGTCTTATATATATCTTTCACCAGTCTTACAGGTCTTCCAAGCTAGGAGTGGTAACAAAAAAGTATGAACAGGAAATTCACTGAATCACTTGTATTTCATCCCACTTGTGGAAACTGCCAACTTCAAAGAGCAACTCCAGGAATTTATTATAGACTGGTTATTGCGACTCGGCATTTGGCGCAGCAGCACCGCGACTATGGAATGAACTACCGGTGGACATTCATGCATCAGGGACACTGAATACGTTTAGACAGTCTTTAAAGACTCATCTTTTTATTAGACATTTTAATTAATTTAAATTGTTTCATCGAGACGGACATTATTTTTTAATTTTAGTATTATATGTCTTAGAATTAGTGTTTCTATTTTAATGTTCAGTATTTTATGTCTTAAAACTCTTGTTTACCATCTCAATGGGCTGTATATAATTTAAATGTTTCATGAGCGCAACATTAAAATTGGAAACAATATTTTGGGCATAATAAAGGCAACTTTCCAGGCAGTATATCTTCAACATATTTATTCTAGTATTAAGAACACATTAAAAATAATGAAGAAATAGGATTGATTTGAGCTAAATTAAGAGGAATCTCTCCAGAATGTGCACAAAGTACATTTGACGATGACAACACAAAGAGGTATGATGTAACAGTCAAATCTCACTTTGCTGTCACTTTGGTAATACAGCCACCTTGGTAATACAGTCACCTTGGTAATACAGCCACCTTGGTAATACAGCCACCCTAGTAATACAGCCACCTTGGTAATACAGCCACACATTAAAACTGCAGTCAGGAAACATTACAACTGCACTATAAAATAAATACATGACTGAAAGTAATTCAGATTTCACAGAAACCTGCAATATCATAAACAACTGATCGCGCACACTTTGCTATCCAGCACAAGATATCCTTTCCTATTATAAATGTTAATCAATTCCTACGCAAATGGCATTCCTAGTTTATGCGACTGTAAATTTATCTGAAAGCACTTGGGGTAGGAAAAGTAAGTTAATGTGCTTAATCCAACAGCAGCAGTTGATGTGAATCTCTCCTACAGCTACACGAGACACACTAAGGGACCTGAGGTCACACAGCTTGTACGCACAATACACATAGCAGATGTTATATACAGCATTACACCCAATACATCCAGGCCCTTAGCCTCAGACATGTTGTCCCATTATTGGAACAGGTTTTGGAAAGTAGCACTAGATTTTTCTTTTTCAAATACTGGGTTGTTTGGTCTATGGATATTGGGATTTTAATTTTTCAGATACCGTGATCTTGTGTTGGACCATCTTGTGGTTTTATTTTCGCAATAACAAAGTCAAAACAGTGCTTGTGTTGACATAAAATATTCCTTGTATTAAATGTGATAGCCAGTGCAGGAGTGTAGTTTCAAGTTTGAGTATTTTACGAGCCTCAACAGGGGTACAGTACAGGATGTTTTCGGAGAGACCTAACTGGGTTTTTCATGGGTAAATTGGAATATTTCATAATTCTGGCTAAGGGCCAAATTACACCGAATGCTAAAGCATAAACCTCGGAATAAATAAACATGTCAGTGGTAGGAAGTGCATTTTGATGTCTCGAACAACTGATGAAATGTGACACACAATTGCAATCATTCATTCATTTATTTCAAAAAAGTATACCTTGAACTGTACATGTAATTTATTTACAGATATCTTTAAAATTAAATACTTCTAAATGGGTCAGACACGATTTACACTAAATATGTTAGACGATATTAGAGACATGGGTGTTGGTCGTTACAATCATTGTAAGGATGTCATTCTAAAAAAGAAAATAAACAAAATCTGGTTGTAATTTATAATGACCTAGAACTGTGGATGCATTGTCAGCCAAATCCGGCATGATCCTTCACATGGGAGAGGTCTAGGCATGATCCTTCCCATGGGCGAGGAATAGGCATGATCCTTCCCATGGGCGAGGAATAGGCATGATCCTTCCCATGGGAGAGGTCTAGGCATGATCCTTCCCATGGGAGAGGTCTAGGCATCATCCTTCCCATGGGAGAGGTCCAGGCATGATCCTTCCCATGGGAAAGGTCTAGGCATGATCCTTCCCATGGGAGACCTATAGGCATCATCCTTCCCATGGGAAAGGTATAGGCATCATCTTTCCCATGGGAGAGGTAAAGGCATGATCCTTCCCATGGGAGAGGTATAGGCATGATCCTTCCCATGGGGGAGGTCTAGGCATAATCCTTCCCATGGGAGAGATCTATAAATGATCCTTCCCATGGGATAAATCTATGAAGGAGAGGTCTTGTCTTATGGAAGCAGTCTAGATAGGGCCCCTGCCTACAGGCGTGGCCTAGGCAGGGCCCCCCTGTGGGCATGGCATAGACGTGACCCCTTCCTGTGGCTGTGCCCTACACAGGACCTCTCCTGTGGGGCATGGCCTAGACAGGCCATTCCTGTGGGCGTGTCAGTCGTCGTCCCAGGGACTCATGTCTGTGTCAATGGCGATGCAGTTGTAGATGGCGTAACGTAACTTCTCCTCCGCAGCTGCAGCACTGAAGACACGAACAACACACTCGGTCACATGACTCACTCAGTCACTCACTTAAACCTATCCACAACACTGAAGAAGTTTAGGTTTGTTACCCCATGTACATAATTGTAGTTGTGTTACATCAGATGTATATAAAGAGAGATATTCATTGTAATAACTGAATGGCAAAGCTCAGAAGTGTAGCAAATGAAAGTGTTCCATTTTTCGAGACTTCACTTTTAAGGAGTGTTGTCATAAAATGACAATGTCCTCAGACACACAATGTCTTTCACATTGGTTCAAACCACTGCACACTCCCATCAATACTTCATATAAAACACTGCATATCACAGACAACTCCTATGTCCGTCCGTCTGTTTGTAGAGGATATTGGAACAAGGACCAGGAGTCAAGAGTCCACTCACCTGGTGTAGTTGGGTAAGGAGAGGATGTTGGAGCAAGGACCAGGAGTCAAGAGTCCACTCACCTGGTGTAGTTGGGTAAGTAGAGGATGTTGGAACAAGGACCAGGAGTCAAGAGTCCACTCACCTGGTGTAGTTGGGTAAGGAGAGGATGTTGGAACAAGGACCAGGAGTCAAGAGTCCACTCACCTGGTGTAGTTGGATAAGTAGAGGATGTTGGAGCAAGGACCAGGAGTCAAGAGTCCACTCACCTGGTGTAGTTGGGTAAGTAGAGGATGTTTTAGCAAGGACCAGGAGTCAAGAGTCCACTCACCTGGTGTAGTTGGGTAAGGAGAGGATGTTTTAGCAAGGACCAGGAGTCAGGAGTCCACTCACCTGGTGTAGTTGGGTAAGTAGAGGATGTTGGAGCAAGGACCAGGAGTCAAGAGTCCACTCACCTGATGTAGTTGGGTAAGTAGAGGATGTTGGAGCAAGGACCAGGAGTCAAGAGTCCACTCACCTGGTGTAGTTGGGTAAGGAGAGGATGTTTTAGCAAGGACCAGGAGTCAAGAGTCCACTCATCTGGTGTAGTTGGGTAAGTAGAGGATGTTGGAGCAAGGACCAGGAGTCAAGAGTCCACTCACCTGATGTAGTTGGGTAAGTAGAGGATGTTGGAGCAAGGACCAGGAGTCAAGAGTCCACTCACCTGGTGTAGTTGGGTAAGTAGAGGATGTTGGAGCAAGGACCAGGAGTCAAGAGTCCACTCACCTGGTGTAGTTGGGTAAGTAGAGGATGTTGGAGCAAGGACCAGGAGTCAAGAGTCCACTCACCAGAGAGTAGCAAGGACCAGGAGTCTCACCTGGTGTAGTTGGGTAAGTAGAGGATGTTGGAGCAAGGACCAGGAGTCAAGAGTCCACTCACTGTGGTGTAGTTGGGTAAGTAGAGGATGTCAGAGCAAGGACCAGGAGTCAAGAGTCCACTCACCTGGTGTTACTATGACATTGGCTTTACAAGCGCACGGTCGCACGCGCACGCACGCGCACATGCCCACACACACGCACACACACAGTGTCACACACACATATTCGCCTGCATCCTTGCAAGCATATAAACATGCTGACATGCTTAAATGAACACACACACCCAGACATTGGTTTTATCGGCATCTGAGCAGTGGGGCCAGCTGGCCACAAGATTAACTAATTGTTCCAAGTCTAGAGGTTCATATTAATGAGTATCATTGACACAACTGGTGGTAAAACTAATCAAATGTATCAGTATTAATTAAATAAATGGCTGAAATGACAATGGTTTGTCATTGAAAAAACTGAAATGGCCAATAATGGCTGTGAGTGACATGAATGGCTGTGAGTGACGTGAATGGCAGCCGCGCAAGCCACTGGCGTGGTAAGTCTCATTTTTCATTAATTCAAGACTGGCAAAAAAGTACTTTTGGCTCAGGGCTTGCTACAGACAGAATGCGCGTGGTATGACTAGGGCACTCACACCATGTTGGGGTAGACAGAGACCAGGGCAGGCAGCCGTCGTCGCCCCGTCACAAAGCGAAGGAAGCGACTGCGATCCTCAACGGAGAACTTCTTGAGAGCGTCCCACAAGAATTGCACCCTTGCCTCGTCCTCATCCAAGTCCTCAAAGTGAACTACAAAAACACATGGGTCCTCAAAGTGAACTCCAACAACACAAGACTCCTCAGGGTGAACTACAACAACACACGGGTCCTCTACGTGCAGTAAAACAACACAAGGGTCCTCTAAGTGAACTACAAAAACACAAGGGTTCTCAGAATGAACTACAACAATACACGGGTCCTCAGAGTGAACTACAACATCACACAGGTCATCAGAGTGAACTACAACATCACACGGGTTCTCAGAGTGAACTACAACAAAACAAGGGTCCTCAGAATTAAGTGCAACAACACACAGGTCCTCAGATTAAACTACAACAAAACAAGGGTACTCAGAATGAACAACAACACACCTGTCCTAAGAATAAACTACAACAAAACATGGGTCCTCAGAATGAACTACAAAAACACAAGGTTTCT
The DNA here is from genome assembly GCA_020002185.1 of Paraescarpia echinospica. Lineage (NCBI taxonomy): Eukaryota > Metazoa > Annelida > Polychaeta > Sabellida > Siboglinidae > Paraescarpia > Paraescarpia echinospica. The sequence continues at coordinate 78,684,677 of CM034532.1, read as the reverse complement.
CAGAATGAACTACAACATCACACAGGTCCTCAGAGTGAAGTACAACATCACACGGGTCCACAGAGTGACCTACAACAACACAAGGGTCCTCAGAGTGAACTACAACACACAGGTCATCAGAATGAACTACAACAACACACAGGTCATCAGAGTAAAGTACAACAACACACAGGTCATCAGGGTGAACTACAACAACACACAGGTCATCAGAGTGAACTACAACAACACACAGGTCATCAGAGTAAAGTACGACAACACACAGGTCATCAGAGTGAACTACAACAACACACAGGTCATCAGTGAACTACAACAACGCACAGGTCCTAAGAGTGAACTACAACAACACACAGGTCATCAGAGTGAACTACAACAACACACGGGTCCTCAGAGTGAATTACAACAACACACGGGTCCTCAGAGTGAACTACAACAACACATGGGTCCTCAGAGTGAACTACAACAACATATGGGTCCTCAGAGTGAACTACAACAACACACGGGTCCTCAGAGTGAACTACAACAACACATGGGTCCTCAGAGTGAACCACAACAACACATGGGTCCTCAGAGTGAACTACAACAACACACGGGTCCTCAGAGTGAACTACAACAACACATGCGTCCTCAGAATGAATTACAACAACACATGGGTCCTCAGAGTGAACTACAACAACACATGGGTCCTCAGAGTGAACTACAACATCACATGGGTCCTCAGAGTGAACTACAACAACACACGGGTCATCAGTGTGAACTACAACATCACACGGGTCCTCAGAGTGAACTACAACAACACACGGGTCCTCAGTGTGAACTACAACAACACACGGGTCCTCAGAGTGAACTACAACAACACACGGGTCCTCAGAGTGAACTACAACACCACACGGGTCCTCAGAGTGAACTACCACAACACACGGGTCCTCAGAGTGAACTATAACAACACACGGGTCCTCAGAGTGAACTACAACAACACACGGGTCATCAGAGTAAAGTACGACAACACACAGGTCCTCAGAGTGAACTACAACAACACACAGGTCATCAGAGTAAAGTACAACAACACACAGGTCCTCAGAATGAACTACAACAACACACAGGTCAACAGAGTGAACTACAACAACACACAGGTCATCAGAGTAAAGTACGACAACACACAGGTCATCAGTGTGAACTACAACAATGCACAGGTCCTCAGAGTGAACTACAACAACACACAGGTCATCAGAGTGAACTACAACAACACACGGGTCCTCAGAGTGAACTACAACAACACACGGGTCCTCAGAGTAAACTACAACAACACATGGGTCCTCAGAGTGAACTACAACAACACACAGGTCATCAGTGTGAACTACAACAACGCACAGGTCCTCAGAGTGAACTACAACAACACACAGGTCATCAGAGTGAACTACAACAACACACGGGTCCTCAGAGTGAACTACAACAACACACGGGTCCTCAGAGTAAACTACAACAACACATGGGTCCTCAGAGTGAACTACAACAACACACAGGTCATCAGTGTGAACTACAACAACGCACAGGTCCTCAGAGTGAACTACAACAACACACAGGTCATCAGAGTGAACTACAACAACACACGGGTCCTCAGAGTGAACTACAACAACACACGGGTCCTCAGAGTGAACTACAAAAACACATGGGTCCTCAGAGTGAACTACAACAACATATGGATGCTCAGAGTGAACTACAACAACACACGGGTCCTCAGAGTGAACTACAACAACACATGTGTCCTCAGAATGAATTACAACAACACATGGGTCCTCAGAGTGAACTACAACAACACATGGGCCCTCAGAGTGAACTACAACATTACATGGGTCCTCAGAGTGAACTACAACAACACACGGGTCCTCAGAGTGAACTACAACAACACACGGGTCCTCAGAGTGAACTATAACAACACACGGGTCCTCAGAGTGAACTACAACAATTGACGTGTACACACAGGTCTTACTAGATGTACTACACTAGTGGAGTGTATCGATACTCATCATGACTAGACTTGTAGTGCATTTATACTTACGACATGACTTACTAGACTTGCAGAGTGCTTCTACAGGCTCTATTCTATGTCATGTGACTTACTAGACTTGCGGAGTGTGTCTATACTGATGTCATGTGTCTTACTAGACTTCTGGGGTGTGTCTACACTGATGTCATGTGACTTACTAGACTTGCGGAGTGCGTCTATGCTGATGTCCGGGTCACCGCAGATTCTGCGTTCCAATTCACGCCAAGTGAGGAGATGAATGACAGCCTCAGGCACAACCTGCTGCAGACCGCGATACATGGCCGCCAACTACAAACACACTGCCTATGGATACAAACACACAGCCACTAACTACAAACACATGGCTGCCAACTACAAACACACGGCCTATGGATACAAATACACAGCCACTAACTACAAACACATGGCTGCCAACTACAAACACACGGCATACAGATACAAACACACTGCCACAAACTACAAACATATGGCCTGCGGATACAAACACATGGCTGCCAACTACAAACACTGGGCCGCCAACTACAAACACACGGCCTATGCATACAAACACACGGCTGCCAATTACAAACACACGGCCGCCACCTACAAACACACAGTTGCAACTACAAACACACAGCCACTAACTACAAACAAAAGGCCGCAAACTACAAACACGGCTGCCAACTACAAATATACGGCCACCAACTACAAACACACGGCCGTCATATTTACACATGGGGTATGGATACAAACACATGGCCACCAACTACAGATACACAGCCTACGGATACAAACACATTGCCGACAACTTCAAACACACTGCCTACTGGTACAAACAGATGGCTTACAAATACAAACACATGACCACGAATGACAAACACACAGCCTACAGATATAAACACATTGCCTACAGATATAAACACACGGATGACAGCTTCAAACACACAGCTGCCAACTACAAACACACGGCATCAACTACAAACACACAGCCTATGGATACAAACACATAGCCTATGTACAAAAATGCAAGGCAGCCAACTACAAACTCTAGCTACAAACGCACGAGCTTCACTTACATACAAACTCTGCTTTTAAACACACAAACACGCACACACACACGGCCTTCAACTACAAAAGCACAAATACACAGCATTCAGCTACAAACACATGACCTTGACAGTTACTTCTATTGTATATTAGATTAATAAAATGTGTTAGAGATTAGAACACAAGCTCTATATTCAAGAACACTTTCAGTTACTTTTCTTACCAACAAAAAGGTAATATGAATTCATATTCTAACAGTGTTTGATGGCAAACCAGACACACACCTGCTGGTCAAATTCACGCATGCGAGTATCTTGTACTGCAGTGATGTATGCAACGCGGTCACTGTACAACAGAGGGATCTCTGGCCCATCACGCTTCATTGGCACAGTTGAGCCATCACTAAGCACTGCTGTCCACATTCTCTCTTCCCCGTAGAATGCCTCAAGCACGCTCCATCGCATTCATCTCTTGTAGAATGCCTGATGTCACGCTCCACGCAAGCTCATGTTCTCTAGTTGCATTACACCTGACACAGTGTACACCACACACAGCTACAGACTACACACACCAGACACAGACCATACTACATCACACCACACACAGCTACATTGACCACACACAGACCATCACACCCACCACATACAACAGACACAGCTACATCACATACATACCCCAGACACAGCTACATTACAGACACCAGACATACACTACAACACAACCCCAGACACAGCTCATCACATTTCCAGACACAGCTATATTACACTCCCAGACACAGCTACATCACACCCCCAGACACAGCTACATCACACCTTCAGACAAAGCTACATTACAACCACAGACACAGCTACATTACAACCTCAGACATAACTACATCACACCCCCAGACACAGCTACATCACATTTCCAGACACAGCTACATCACACCACCAGACACAGCTACATCACACCCCTAGACACAGCTACATCACACCCCCAGAAATAGCTACATCACACTCCAGATACAGGTACATTACAATAACAAACTGTTTGTTTGACAAAATGTGATTCAGTACAAGTACAATTATTGAAAATTACACACTATTACGACCTGACTGATGAGTACCCATAATGCAACACACCTCTGCCTCATCTACACTGATGAAGTCCCGCGTCCACGTCACGTGTTCACCTGCCAACTTCTTCCAGACGAAGGGAGGAAGGGACAACACCTGTAACAGACAGGACAATGACAACACCTGCAACAGGTGGGACAATGACAACACCTGCAACAGGTGGGACAATGACAACACCTGCAACAGGTGGGACAATGACAACACCTGCAACATGTAGGACAATGACAACACCTGTAACAGGCAGGACAATGACAACACCTGCAACATGTAGGACAATGACAACACCTGTAACAGGCAGGACAATGACAACACCTGTAACAGGCAGGACAATGACAACACCTGTAACAGGCAGGACAATGACAACACCTGCAACAGGCAGGACAATGACAACACCTGTAACAGGCAGGACAATGACAACACCTGCAACAGGCAGGACAATGACAACATTTGTAACAGGCAGGAGAATGGCAATATCCACATCAGGTAGGATAATGACAACACCTGTATCAGGTAGCACAATGACAACACCTGTATCAGGTAGCACAATGACAACACCTGTATCAGGTAGCACAATGACAACACCTGTATCAGGTAGCACAATGACAACACCTGTATCAGGTAGTACAATGACAACACCTGTAACAGGCAGGACAATGACAACACCTGCAACAGGCAGGACAATGGCAACACCTGCAACAGGCAGGACAATGACAACACCTGTAACAGGCAGGACAATGACAACACCTGTAACAGGCAGGACAATGACAACACCTGTATCAGGTAGTACAATGACAACACCTGTAACAGGCAGGAGAATGGCAACACCTGCAACAGGCAGGACAATGACAACACCTGCAACAGGCAGGACAATGACAACAACTGCAACAGGCAGGACAATGACAACATTTGTAACAGGCAGGAGAATGGCAATATCCACATCAGGTAGGACAATGACAACACCTGTATCAGGTAGCACAATGACAACACGTGTATCAGGTAGCACAATGACAACACCTGTATCAGGTAGCACAATGACAACACCTGTATCAGGTAGCACAATGTCAACACCTGTATCAGGTAGCACAATGACAACACCTGTATCAGGTAGCACAATGACAACACCTGTATCAGGTAGCACAATGACAACACCTGTATCAGGTAGCACAATGACAACACCTGTATCAGGTAGCACAATGACAACACCTGTATCAGGTAGCACAATGACAACACCTGTATCAGGTAGCACAATGACAACACCTGTATCAGGTAGCACAATGACAACACCTGTAAAACACATGGCATTGGCAGTAACATTGACAATGCATATAAATTACACCAAACTCTTGTAAACAACCTACTCCACCCGCTACAGGACGAAAGGCACCAGAACAACTTGAGAGCCTGGTCCACCCACAAATCACTCCACAATGTGGGACTTTCAAACCTCTCTCCCATACCAATATACAATGTGGGACGATATTTACAATATCAAAGGGCTACTAAAACCACAGCCATAGCCGCAGTTCTTGTGCATCCGAGTTACTCAGTGTTGTCCAGGAAAAAAGGCAGTCACATTACATATTTTCTAACTTAAGCCATATAATAAACATGCGTGGGTACGTCCAGCAAAATATTGTAGGTGACATTTTTATCTTTAATAATTACATAGATAAAAGGTAGCTGCCTGCCCCAAAATGTTTTTCAAACTGTGACGCCTGAGAACCGCACCAGTCTGGACAAATTTTGAAAAAATCTTAATCTATGAACCACCCCAATGGGGCTGCTAGATCGCACACAAAATTTCAGCCCCTAAAACTAACAGAGATATGGGTCTACGGACAAACACACAGAGAGACAGACACAAAACTAACAGAGATATGGGTCTACAAACAAACACACAGACAGACACAACACTAACACAGATATGGGTCTACAGACAAACACACACAGAGACAGACACAAAACTAACAGAGATATGGGTCTACAGACAAACACATAGACAGACACAACACTAAAACTACAAACAAACACACACAGAGACAGACACAAAACCGTATTGTTCTATAATATAGACAAATGCTTCAATGCCAACTGAAGATGAGGGTTTCATGGCAAAACGATATACATATATTTCTTGGTTTTGAGAAAAAGGCACTTTTCTGTTTCATCCTCAGTTTTAATAAAAACTTCTAAATGATGTTGGAGAATATTTACATTACCAAATCACAGATAATGGTAAAATTTAACATATTTGTTGCAGATTTGCTATGCAAAATGTTATATTAAATTATTTTGTTATCAAAACACACTTCATTCATACAGCACACACCATCACTCCACCAACCTAAACAAGCAACAAAGTAGTGCAGATTAGCTGAAAATGAATATAACGCGTTTTAATAAAAAATGTTGGCACTTATCACGTTTTGAAAACAAAATCTCTTTTGTGCACATCGTTTAATTGGTATTTATGTCGTTTTTGTATACATTAGATAGCATCCTAGCTTGACAAGTTTAATTGGCATTTATGTCGTTTTTGTATAAATTATATAGCATCCTAGCTTGACAAGTTTAATTGGCATTTATGTCGTTTTTGTATAAATTAGATAGCATCCTAGCTTGACAAGTTTAATTGGCATTTATGTCGTTTTTGTATAAATTAGATAGCATCCTAGCTTGACAAGTTTAATTGGCATTTATGTCGTTTTTGTATAAATTAGATAGCATCCTAGCTTGACAAGTTTAATTGGCATTTATGTCGTTTTTGTATCAATTAGATAGCATCCTAGCTTAATAAGTTTAATTGGCATTTATGTCATTTTTGTATAAATTAGATAGCATCCTAGCTTGACAAGTTTAATTGGCATTTATGTCGTTTTTGTATAAATTAGATAGCATCCTAGCTTGACAAGTTTAATTGGCATTGATGTCGTTTTTGTATAAATTAGATAGCATCCTAGCTTGACAAGTTTAATTGGCATTTATGTCGTTTTTGTATAAATTAGATAGCATCCTAGCTAGACAAGTTTAATTGGCATTGATGTCATTTTTGTATAAATTAGATAGCATTCTAGCTAGACAAGTTTAATTGGCATTGATGTCGTTTTTGTATAAATTAGATAGCATCCTAGCTTGACAAGTTTAATTGGCATTGATGTCATTTTTGTATAAATTAGATAGCATCCTAGCTTGACAAGTTTAATTGGCATTTATGTTGTTTTTGTATAAATTAGATAGCATCCTAGCTTGACAAGTTTAATTGGCATTTATGTCGTTTTTGTATAAATTAGATAGCATCCTCGCTTAACAAGTTTAATTGGCATTTATGTCGTTTTTGTATAAATTAGATAGCATTCTAGCTAGACAAGTTTAATTGGCATTGATGTCGTTTTTGTATAAATTAGATAGCATCCTAGCTTGACAAGTTTAATTGGCATTTATGTCATTTTTGTATAAATTAGATAGCATCCTAGGTTGACAAGTTTAATTGGCATTTATGTCATTTTTGTATAAATTAGATAGCATCCTAGCTTGACAAGTTTAATTGGCATTTGTCATTTTTGTATAAATCAAATAGCATCCTAGCATGACAAGTTTAATTGGCATTTATGTCGTTTTTGTATAAATTAGATAGCATCCTAGCTTGACAAGTTTAATTGGCATTTATGTCGTTTTTGTATAAATTAGATAGCATCCTAGCTTGACAAGTTTAATTGGCATTTATGTCGTTTTTGTATAAATTAGATAGCATCCTAGCATGACAAGTTTAATTGGCATTTATGTCGTTTTTGTATAAATTAGATAGCATCCTAGCTTTACAAGTTTAATTGGCATTTATGTCGTTTTTGTATCAATTAGAAAGCATTCTAGCTTGACAAGTTTAATTGGCATTTATGTCGTTTTTGTATAAATTAGACAGCATCCTAGCTTGACAAGTTTAATTGGCATTGATGTCGTTTTTGTATAAATTACATAGCATCCTAGCTTGACAAGTTTAATTGGCATTTATGTCGTTTTTGTATAAATTAGATAGCATCCTAGCTTGACAAGTTTAATTAGCATTTATGTCATTTTTGTATAAATTACATAGCATCCTAGCTTGACAAGTTTAACTGGCATTTATGTCGTTTTTGTATAAACTAGATAGCATCCTAGCTTGACAAGTTTAATTGGCTTTAATGTCGTATTTTTATAAATTAGATAGGATCCTAGCTTGACAAGTTTAATTGGCATTGATGTCGTTTTTGTATATATTAGATACCATCCTAGCTTGACAAGTTTAATTGGCATTTATGTCGTTTTTGTATAAATTAGATAGCATCCTAGCTTGACAAGTTTAATTGGCATTGATGTCGTTTTTGTATAAATTAGATAGCATCCTAGCTTGATAAGTTTAATTGGAATTTATGTCGTTTTTGTACAAATTAGATAGCATTCTAGCTAGACAAGTTTAATTGGCATTTATGTCGTTTTTGTATGAATTAGATAGCATCCTAGCTTCATAAGTTTAATTGGCATTTATGTCGTTTTTGTACAAATTAGATAGCATCCTAGCTTGACAAGTTTAATTGGCATTTATGTCGTTTTTGTATAAATTAGATAGCATCCTAGCTTGACAAGTTTAATTGGCATTGATGTCGTTTTTGTATAAATTAGATAGCATCCTAGCTTGATAAGTTTAATTGGAATTTATGTCGTTTTTGTACAAATTAGATAGCATTCTAGCTAGACAAGTTTAATTGGCATTTATGTCGTTTTTGTATGAATTAGATAGCATCCTAGCTTCATAAGTTTAATTGGCATTTATGTCGTTTTTGTATAAATTAGATAGCATCCTAGCTTGACAAGTTTAATTGGCATTTATGTCGTTTTTGTATAAATTAGATAGCATCCTAGCTTGACAAGTTTAATTGGCATGTCTAGCTAGACAAGTTTAATTGATGTCGTATAAATTAGATAGCATCCTAGCTTGATAAGTTTAATTGGAATTTATGTCGTTTTTGTACAAATTAGATAGCATTCTAGCTAGACAAGTTTAATTGGCATTTATGTCGTTTTTGTATGAATTAGATAGCATCCTAGCTTCATAAGTTTAATTGGCATTTATGTCGTTTTTGTATAAATTAGATAGCATCCTAGCTTGACAAGTTTAATTGGCATTTATGTCGTTTTTGTATAAATTAGATAGCATCCTAGCTTGACAAGTTTAATTGGCATTTATGTCGTTTTTGTATAAATTAGATAGCATACTAGCTTGACAAGTTTATTTGGCATTGATGTCGTTTTTATATAAATTAGATAGCATCCTAGCTTGATAAGTTCAATTGGCATTTATGTCGTTTTTGTATAAATTAGATAGCATCCTATCTTGACAAGTTTAATTGGCATTGATGTCGTTTTTGTATAAATTAGATAGTATTCTAGCTTGACAAGTTTAATTGGCATTTATGTCGTTTTTGTATAAATTAGATAGCATCCTAGCTTGACAAGTTTAATTGGCATTTATGTTGTTTTTGTATAAATTAGATAGCATCCTTGACAAGTTTAATTGGCATTTATGTCGTTTTTGTATAAATTAGATAGCATCCTAGCTTGACAAGTTTAATTGGCATTTATGTTGTTTTTGTATAAATTAGATAGCATCCTAGCTTGACAAGTTTAATTGGCATTTATGTCGTTTTTGTATAAATTAGATAGCATCCTAGCTTGACAAGTTTAATTGGCATTTATGTTGTTTTTGTATAAATTAGATAGCATCCTATCTTGACAGTTTAATTGGCATTTATGTCGTTTTTGTATAAATTAGATAGCATCCTAGCTTGACAAGTTTAATTGGCATTTATGTCGTTTTTGTATAAATTAGATAGCATCCTAGCTTGACAAGTTTAATTGGCATTTATGTCGTTTTTGTATAAATTAGATAGCATCCTAGCTTGACAAGTTTAATTGGCATTTATGTCGTTTTTGTATAAATTAGATAGCATCCTATCTTGACAAGTTTAATTGGCATTTATGTCGTTTTTGTATAAATTAGATAGCATCCTAGCTTGACAAGTTTAATTGGCATTTATGTCGTTTTTGTATAAATTAGATAGCATCCTAGCTTGACAAGTTTAATTGGCATTTATGTCGTTTTTGTATAAATTAGATAGCATTCTAGCTTGACAAGTTTAATTGGCATTTATGTCGTTTTTGTATAAATTAGATAGCATCCTAGCTTGACAAGTTTAATTGGCATTTATGTTGTTTTTGTATAAATTAGATAGCATCCTATCTTGACAGTTTAATTGGCATTTATGTCGTTTTTGTATAAATTAGATAGCATCCTAGCTTGACAAGTTTAATTGGCATTTATGTCGTTTTTGTATAAATTAGATAGCATCCTAGCTTGACAAGTTTAATTGGCATTTATGTCGTTTTTGTATAAATTAGATAGCATACTAGCTTGACAAGTTTATTTGGCATTTATGTCATTTTTATATAAATTAGATAGCATCCTAGCTTGATAAGTTCAATTGGCATTTATGTCGTTTTTGTATAAATTAGATAGCATCCTAGCTTGACAAGTTTAATTGGCATTCATGTCGTTTTTGTATAAATTAGATACCATCCTATCTTGACAAGTTTAATTGGCATTTATGACGTTTTTGTATAAATTAGATAGTATTCTAGCTTGACAAGTTTAATTGGCATTTATGTCGTTTTTGTATAAATTAGATAGCATCCTAGCTTGACAAGTTTAATTGGCATTTATGTCGTTTTTGTATAAATTAGATAGCATCCTAGCTTGACAAGTTTAATTGGCATTTATGTCGTTTTTGTATAAATTAGATAGCATCCTAGCTTGACAAGTTTAATTGGCATTTATGTCGTTTTTGTATAAATTAGATAGTATTCTAGCTTGACAAGTTTAATTGGCATTAATGTCGTTTTTGTATAAATTAGATAGCATCCTAGCTTGACAAGTTTAATTGGCATTTATGTCGTTTTTGTATAAATTAGATAGTATTCTATCTTGACAAGTTTAATTGGCATTTATGTCGTTTTTGTATTAATTAGATAGCATCCTAGCTTGACAAGTTTAATTGGCATTGATGTCGTTTTTGTATAAATTAGATAGCATCCTAGCTTGACAAGTTTAATTGGCATTTATGTCGTTTTTGTATAAATTAGATAGTATTCTAGCTTGACAAGTTTAATTGGCATTTATGTCGTTTTTGTATAAATTAGATAGCATCCTAGCTTGATAAGTTTAATTGGAATTTATGTCGTTTTTGTATAAATTAGATAGCATTCTAGCTTGATAAGTTTAATTGGCATTTATGTCATTTTTGTATAAATTATATAGCATCCTAGCTTGACAAGTTTAATTGGCATTTATGTCGTTTTTGTATAAATTAGATAGCATCCTAGCTTGACAAGTTTAATTGGCATTTATGTCGTTTTTGTATCAATTAGATAGCATCCTAGCTTGATAAGTTTAATTGGCATTTATGTCATTTTTGTATAAATTAGATAGCATCCTAGCTTGACAAGTTTAATTGGCATTTATGTCGTTTTTGTATAAATTAGATAGCATCCTAGCTTGACAAGTTTAATTGGCATTTATGTCGTTTTTGTATAAATTAGATAGTATTCTATCTTGACAAGTTTAATTGGCATTTATGTCGTTTTTGTATTAATTAGATAGCATCCTAGCTTGACAAGTTTAATTGGCATTGATGTCGTTTTTGTATAAATTAGATAGCATCCTAGCTTGACAAGTTTAATTGGCATTTATGTCGTTTGTGGCATTGATGTCGTTTTTGTATAAATTAGATAGCATCCTAGCTTGACAAGTTTAATTGGCATTTATGTCGTTTTTGTATAAATTAGATAGTATTCTAGCTTGACAAGTTTAATTGGAATTTATGTCGTTTTTGTATAAATTAGATAGCATTCTAGCTTGATAAGTTTAATTGGCATTTATGTCATTTTTTTATAAATTATATAGCATCCTAGCTTGACAAGTTTAATTGGCATTTATGTCGTTTTTGTATAAATTAGATAGCATCCTAGCTTGACAAGTTTAATTGGCATTTATGTCGTTTTTGTATCAATTAGATAGCATCCTAGCTTGATAAGTTTAATTGGCATTTATGTCGTTTTTGTATAAATTAGATAGCATCCTAGCTTGACAAGTTTAATTGGCATTTATGTCGTTTTTGTATAAATTAGATAGCATCCTAGCTTGACAAGTTTAATTGGCATTTATGTCGTTTTTGTATAAATTAGATAGCATCCTAGCTTGACAAGTTTAATTGGCATTTATGTTGTTTTTGTATAAATTAGATAGCATCCTATCTTGACAGTTTAATTGGCATTTATGTCGTTTTTGTATAAATTAGATAGCATCCTAGCTTGACAAGTTTAATTGGCATTTATGTCGTTTTTGTATCAATTAGATAGCATCCTAGCTTAATAAGTTTAATTGGCATTTATGTCATTTTTGTATAAATTAGATAGCATCCTAGCTTGACAAGTTTAATTGGCATTTATGTCGTTTTTGTATAAATTAGATAGCATCCTAGCTTGACAAGTTTAATTGGCATTGATGTCGTTTTTGTATAAATTAGATAGCATCCTAGCTTGACAAGTTTAATTGGCATTGATGTCGTTTTTGTATAAATTAGATAGCATCCTAGCTTGACAAGTTTAATTGGCATTTATGTCGTTTTTGTATTAATTAGATAGCATCCTAGCTTGACAAGTTTAATTGGCATTTATGTCGTTTTTGTATAAATTAGATAGTATTCTAGCTTGACAAGTTTAATTGGCATTTATGTCATTTTTGTATAAATTAGATAGCATCCTAGCTTGACAAGTTTAATTGGCATTTATGTCGTTTTTGTATAAATTAGATAGCATCCTAGCTTGACAAGTGTTTAAAAAATGTTTCGTCTTTGTGCAGATGAAAGTTCCAAAATGGCACTGATCATGTTTTGCTGTGAAACCCTTAAAATGTGAAGTGTGATTTCCTCACCAGGTTCTCCTTGCCACGTAGACATGCCCCCATCACCTTGCCAATCCACTCGTACTTGTGCAGCTCCATACAACTGGGGTTGGGCACATACATGTCTCTGTTGACATTCGCGTCTACGTTTCTCTGTAACACAAGACAAGGTACTCACCTTTGTTCCACAACAGAAACACAAAGTGGACACCAGACTGTATCAATGGTTACATATAGCCACAGGACATAGTATTTTAAATATTAGCAAAGTTGCCCATTCTCCAGTTGGTGCGACATAAACAAAAGAAGAAGACAGTTTCCCAGAGTACTAATTCCTGATGTTTAACAAACATGACATAAATCTTAGCAGTTTTTTGCAACACTGCTTGTTTTGTACGGTTGCTACAAACTACAAAAAACATCCCCAACTGTCAACATAACTCAAACATAATCACACAAAACACATGTAACACTGTGAACAATAGATTAACGTATAACTTCAAAATTTCAAGGTAATAAAGATGCTACTGTTCTTCTATTGTTTAAGTCTACTTTTTATTTTGACAGGTTGTGTAGTACTAAGTGAATATTTACACACTCTGTTGGGATAAAGCAGACATCTGATCATTACAATGAGGGCTATGACTGTGCATACCTGGTCATAATAATGAGGATTGTGACTATGTTTGTAGCTGACCATTATAATGAGGAGTGACTGTGTGGATACCTGATCATTATAATGAGGACAGTGACTGTGTGGATACCTGATCATTATAATGAGGAGTGACTGTGTGGATACCTGATCATTATAATGAGGACAGTGACTGTGTGGATACCTGATCATTATAATGAGGAGTGACTGTGTGGATACCTGATCATTATAATGAGGACAGTGACTGTGTGGATACCTGATCATTATAATGAGGACAGTGACTGTGTGGATACCTGATCATTATAATGAGGAGTGACTGTGTGGATACCTGATCATTATAATGAGGACAGTGACTGTGTGGATACCTGATCATTATAATGAGGAGTGACTGTGTGGATACCTGATCATTATAATGAGGAGTGACTGTGTGGATACCTGATCATTATAATGAGGAGTGACTGTGTGGATACCTGATCATTATAATGAGGAGTGACTGTGTGGATACCTGATCATTATAATGAGGAGTGACTGTGTGGATACCTGATCATTATAATGAGGAGTGACTGTGTGGATACCTGATCATTATAATGAGGAGTGACTGTGTGGATACCTGATCATTATAATGAGGAGTGACTGTGTGGATACCTGATCATTATAATGAGGAGTGACTGTGTGGATACCTGATCATTATAATGAGGAGTGACTGTGTGGATACCTGATCATTATAATGAGGAGTGACTGTGTGGATACCTGATCATTATAATGAGGAGTGACTGTGTGGATACCTGATCATTATAATAAGGAGTGACTGTGTGGATACCTGATCATTATAATGAGGACAGTGACTGTGTGCGTACCTGTTTGTTATAATGAGGACAGAGGTGTTCGTATTTGGTAGATATATACAGGGCAGAGGTGTTCATGTCTGGTCATTATAATGAGGGCTGTAACTGCATGCATACATGTTTTATAATGAGGGCAGAGGTGTTCGTACTTGGTAGATATATACAGGGCAGAGGTGTTCATGTCTGGTCGTTATAATGAGGGCTGTAACTGTGTGAATACCTGATAGTTATAATGAGGACTGTTCTGTGCATACCTGTTTGCTATAATGTGAGCTGTGATTCTGTTTGTACCTGGTCATTATAATGAGGGCTGTGACTGTGTTTGAGTGCATTCAGCCATGTGCCTTGGCCCTTGCTTCATCTCACGTCCGATAGCAGATTGCGCGTCCGATCGCGTGCCCGAACGCACTTCGTAGCATGTCGAAAAAAATTGGGACTCAAAAATTTGATCCAGGATGAGACCCTGATATTACAAGGGATATGACTGTGCATAGCTGGTCTTTATAACAAGGGTTCTGACAGTGCGCATACTTGGTCATTATTACGAGGACTGTGATTGTGTTTGTACCTGGTCATTACAACGAGGGTATTGCCTGTGTACATGGATATTATTGAGGGTTTTGTGTTTGTATCTGGTCATAATAATGAGGGCTTTGACTGTGTATATACCTGGTTAGGTGACCGTATGAAGAAGGGTAGGGGCACGGGGACGTCCTGGAAGCTGGGACAGAGCTCCTCGGCGAGGTCAGATAGACTGTCCCTGAAGCCTCCTCCCTGGTCGATGATTCCCTCATCCAGGAACTTACACTCCCACCATTGACTGTAGCGGCCCGGCCACCTACAACACACCCACTACACATCACCTGGGCCACCTACAACACATCCACTACACACCACCTGGGCCACCTGCAACACACCCACTACACATCACCTAGGCCACCTGCAACACACCCACTACACATCACCTGTGCCACCTACAACACACCCACTACACATCACCTGTGCCACCTACAACACACCCACTACACAACACCTGGGCCACCTACAACGCACCCACTACACATCAACTGGGCCTCCTACAACACACCCACTACACATCAAGTGGGCCACCTACAGCACACCCACTACACATCAACTGGGCCTCCTACAACACACCCACTACACATCAACTGGGCCACCTACAACACACCCACCACACATCAACTTGGCTACCTGCAACACACCTACTACACATCAACTTGGCCACCTGTAACATACCCACTACATATCAACTGGGCCCCCTGCAACACACCCGTTACACATCAACTGGGTCACCTACAACACACCATTACACATCAATTTGGCCATCTGCAACACACCCACACCACATCAACCAGGCCACCTGCAACACACCCACTACACATCTACTGGGCCACCTACAACACACCCACAACACATCAACCGGACCACCTGCAACACACTTGAAGTCCATGGGTTTCTCGGAAGAGTCCCTACCTGAAGTCCATGGGTTTCTCCAAGGGGTCCTTACCTGAAGTCCATGGGCTTCTCTGAGGGGTCTCTACCTGAATTTCATGGATTTATCCAAGGGGTCCCTACCTGAAGTCCATGGGTTTCACCAAGAGGGTCCCTACCTGAAATTCATTGGTTTCTCTGAGGTTGCCTACCGGAAGTCCATGGGTTTCTCTGAGGGTGTCTACCTGAAGTCCATGGGTTTCTCTGAGGGTGCCTACCTGAAGTCCATGTGTTTCTCTGAGGGTGCCTACCTGAAGTCGTTGGGTTTCTCCAAGGGGTCCCTACCTGAAATTCATGGGTTTCTCCAAGCCATCCCTACCTGAAATTCATGGGTTTCTCTGCGGGTGCCTAACTGAAGTCTATGGATTTCTCTGAGGGTCCCTACCTGATGTCTATGGGTTTCTCTGAGGGGTCCCTACCTGAAGTCCATAGGTTTCTCAAAGGGTCCTCCCTATCTGAAGTCTAAGGGTTTCTACAAGGGTCCCTACCTGAAGTCCATGGGTTTCTCTGAGGGGTCCCTACCTGAAGTTCACGGATTTCTCCAAGTGGTCCCTACCTGAAGTTCATGGGTTTCTCTAAGATGTCTCTACCTGAAATTCATGGGTTATTCCTGGACGTCGATACGTGGAATCCATGGGTTTCTCTGAGGGTGCCTAACTGAAGACCATGGGTTTCTCCTAGAGTGCCTACCTGAAGTTTATGAGTTTCTCCAAGGGGTCTCTACCTGAAGTCCATGGGTTTCTCCAAGAGGTCCCTACTCAAATTCATGGGTTACTCCAAGGGGTCCCTGCCTGAATTCCATGGGTTTCTCTCAGGGTGCCTACCTGAAGTCCTTGGGTTTCTCTGAGGGGGCTTACCTGAAGTCCATGGGTTTCTCTGAGGGGTCCCTGGGTTTGAGACCCTCGTAGATCTGGCTGAAGACACTGTTCTTGTACTGGGGGTCAAGGCTGGGGTTGAGGCGATGGTCCACGGCACTGCGGCGGTTAACGTACAACTTGGGCAGCATCAATGGCGGCTCACTGCAGACAGGGCAAAGGACATTACACAGGGAATTAGACTCATACAAACAGGTTAAGTTCTTGTGTAGAACGGTAGTCAGTCTTTGGCACTGCTCCAAGTCCGTTAAATTTCACCTCAGAGCAGATCTGTTCATTCAGATATCATCTCAACATCTCTGGGCATCATTCAGCCATATACTATACAATGACAATATGTTCACATATACCATATTATCCCATTTAGACACACACTGCTTAATAGATGAACACCCTCTTTAGCAGAAATGAAACCACCCACGAAAACTCATTTTTGGTAATGAACGTGCACATTAAAAATGCAAAATACATTAATACCGCTGCTGGCAACACCTTGCGATTACTGTCTAGATAACAATTTATTGCACCTTTTCCTGTAAGGTGACACCACATTTATAATTTCAAAGACTTTCGTTTTATTCGTGAAGTCAGGCATGTTGTCATGATCACGTAAACCTTCTTAACATTGCAGACGAAGGGTTGAAATAACGTGATATTCACAATCGCGTAGCCGAAGTGCGTGCCGATGTCTGACTTGACGTCTTCGAGAATCGCTCCCTTCATGTCATGGGCTTAGCCAGAGACCCGTCTGCCTGTTTTCAAGACTGGTAGATGACTGGCCAAGATGGGTAATTACAACTGACAAGACTGGTGGAATTTAGAGGGGGCCAGCTGGCAGTTAGATTAACAAATAGTTCCCAGTCTACAGGCCCACATTAATGACTGTCATTGGCACAACTGGTAGTAAAACAAATAGTTCCCAGTCTACAGGCCCACATTAATGACTGTCAATGGCACAACTGGTAGTAAAACAAATAGATCCCAGTCTACAGGCCCACATTAATGACTGTCATTGGCACAACTGGTAGTAAAACAAATAGTTCCCAGTCTACAGGCCCACATTAATGACTGTCATTGACACAACTGGTGGTAAAACAAATAGTTCCCAGTCTACAGGCCCACATTAATGACTGTCATTAGCACAACTGGTAGTAAAACAAATAGTTCCCAGTCTACAGGCCCACATTAATGACTGTCATTGGCACAAATGGTAGTAAAACAAATAGTTCCCAGTCTACAGGCCCACATTAATGACTGTCATTGGCACAACTGGTAGTAAAACAAATAGTTCTCAGTCTACAGGCCCACATTAATGACTGTCATTGGCACAACTGGTAGTAAAACAATTAGTTCCCAGTCTACAGGCCCACATTAATGACTGTCATTGGCACAACTGGTAGTAAAACAAATAGTTCTCAGTCTACAGGCCCACATTAATGACTGTCATTGGCACAACTGGTAGTAAAACAAATAGTTCTCAGTCTACAGGCCCACATTAATGACTGTCATTAGCACAACTGGTAGTAAAACAAATAGTTCCCAGTCTACAGGCCCACATTAATGACTGTCATTAGCACAACTGGTAGTAAAACAAATAGTTCCCAGTCTACAGGCCCACATTAATGACTGTCATTAGCACAACTGGTAGTAAAACAAATAGTTCCCAGTCTACAGGCCCACATTAATGACTGTCATTAGCACAACTGGTAGTAAAACAAATAGTTCCCAGTCTACAGGCCCACATTAATGACTGTCATTAGCACAACTGGTAGTAAAACAAATAGTTCCCAGTCTACAGGCCCACATTAATGACTGTCATTGGCACAACTGGTAGTAAAACAAATAGTTCTCAGTCTACAGGCCCACATTAATGACTGTCATTGGCACAACTGGTAGTAAAACAAATAGTTCTCAGTCTACAGGCCCACATTAATGACTGTCATTAGCACAACTGGTAGTAAAACAAATAGTTCTCAGTCTACAGGCCCACATTAATGACTGTCATTGGCACAACTGGTAGTAAAACAAATAGTTCTCAGTCTACAGGCCCACGTTAATGACTGTCATTGGCACAATTGGTAGTAAAACGAGTAGTTCTCAGTCTACAGGCCCACGTTAATGACTGTCATTGGCACAACTGGTAGTAAAACAAATAGTTCCCAGTCTACAGGCCCACATTAATGACTGTCATTGGCACAACTGGTAGTAAAACAAATAGTTCCCAGAGTCTACAGGCCCACATTAATGACTGTCATTGGCACAAATGGTAGTAAAACAAATAGTTCCCAGTCTACAGGCCCACATTAATGACTGTCATTGGCACAACTGGTAGTAAAACAAATAGTTCCCAGTCTACAGGCCCACATTAATGACTGTCATTGGCACAACTGGTAGTAAAACAAATAGTTCCCAGTCTACAGGCCCACATTAATGACTGTCATTGGCACAACTGGTAGTAAAACAAATAGTTCCCAGTCTACAGGCCCACATTAATGACTGTCATTAGCACAACTGGTAGTAAAACAAATAGTTCCCAGTCTACAGGCCCACATTAATGACTGTCATTGGCACAACTGGTAGTAAAACAAATAGTTCCCAGTCTACAGGCCCACATTAATGACTGTCATTGGCACAACTGGTAGTAAAACAAATAGTTCCCAGTCTACAGGCCCACATTAATGACTGTCATTAGCACAACTGGTAGTAAAACAAATAGTTCCCAGTCTACAGGCCCACATTAATGACTGTCATTAGCACAACTGGTAGTAAAACAAATAGTTCCCAGTCTACAGGCCCACACTAATGACTGTCATTGGCACAACTGGTAGTAAAACAAATAGTTCTCAGTCTACAGGCCCACATTAATGACTGTCATTGGCACAACTGGTAGTAAAACAAATAGTTCTCAGTCTACAGGCCCACATTAATGACTGTGATTAGCACAACTGGTAGTAAAACAAATAGTTCTCAGTCTACAGGCCCACATTAATGACTGTCATTGGCACAACTGGTAGTAAAACAAATAGTTCTCAGTCTACAGGCCCACATTAATGACTGTCATTGGCACAACTGGTAGTAAAACAAATAGTTCTCAGTCTACAGGCCCACATTAATGACTGTCATTGGCACAACTGGTAGTAAAACAAATAGTTCTCAGTCTACAGGCCCACATTAATGACTGTCATTGGCACAACTGGTAGTAAAACAAATAGTTCCCAGTCTACAGGCCCACATTAATGACTGTCATTGACACAACTGGTGGTAAAACAAATAGTTCCCAGTCTACAGGCCCACATTAATGACTGTCATTAGCACAACTGGTAGTAAAACAAATAGTTCCCAGTCTACAGGCCCACATTAATGACTGTCATTAGCACAACTGGTAGTAAAACAAATAGTTCCCAGTCTACAGGCCCACATTAATGACTGTCATTGGCACAACTGGTAGTAAAACAAATAGTTCCTAGTCTACAGGCCCACATTAATGACTGTCATTAGCACAACTGGTAGTAAAACAAATAGTTCCCAGTCTACAGGACCACATTAATGACTGTCATTAGCACAACTGGTAGTAAAACAAATAGTTCCCAGTCTACAGGCCCACATTAATGACTGTCATTAGCACAACTGGTAGTAAAACAAATAGTTCCCAGTCTACAGGCCCACATTAATGACTGTCATTGGCACAACTGGTAGTAAAACAAATAGTTCCCAGTCTACAGGCCCACATTAATGACTGTCATTGACACAACTGGTAGTAAAACAAATAGTTCTCAGTCTACAGGCCCACATTAATGACTATCATTGACACAACTGGTAGTAAAACAAATAGTTCTCAGTCTACAGGCCCACATTAATGACTGTCATTGACACAACTGGTAGTAAAACAAATAGTTCCCAGTCTACAGGCCCACATTAATGACTGTCATTAGCACAACTGGTAGTAAAACAAATAGTTCCCAGTCTACAAGCCCACATTAATGACTGTCATTGACACAACTGGTAGTAAAACAAATAGTTCCCAGTCTACAGGCCCACATTAATGACTGTCATTAGCACAACTGGTAGTAAAACAAATAGTTCCCAGTCTACAGGCCCACATTAATGACTGTCATTAGCACAACTGGTAGTAAAACAAATAGTTCCCAGTCTACAGGCCCACATTAATGACTGTCATTGGCACAACTGGTAGTAAAACAAATAGTTCTCAGTCTACAGGCCCACATTAATGACTGTCATTGGCACAACTGGTAGTAAAACAAATAGTTCTCAGTCTACAGGCCCACATTAATGACTGTGATTAGCACAACTGGTAGTAAAACAAATAGTTCTCAGTCTACAGGCCCACATTAATGACTGTCATTGGCACAACTGGTAGTAAAACAAATAGTTCTCAGTCTACAGGCCCACATTAATGACTGTCATTGGCACAACTGGTAGTAAAACAAATAGTTCCCAGTCTACAGGCCCACATTAATGACTGTCATTGGCACAACTGGTAGTAAAACAAATAGTTCCCAGTCTACAGGCCCACATTAATGACTGTCATTGGCACAACTGGTAGTAAAACAAATAGTTCTCAGTCTACAGGCCCACATTAATGACTGTCATTGGCACAACTGGTAGTAAAACAAATAGTTCCCAGTCTACAGGCCCACATTAATGACTGTCATTAGCACAACTGGTAGTAAAACAAATAGTTCCCAGTCTACAGGCCCACATTAGTGATCAATACAATGTTCGCAGTAAAACAAATAGTTCCCAGTCTACAGGTCCATTGATTAATGACTGTCATTAGCAATAACCAGAAAACAAATAGTTCCCAGTCTTTACAGGCCCACATTAATGACTGTCATTAATAACTGAATAGTAAAACAAATAGTTCTCAGCCCATGGTACCATTACCATCGTCATTGGCACAACTGGTAGTAAAACAAATAGTTCTCAGTATACAGGCCCACATTAATGACTGTCATTGGCACAACTGGTAGTAAAACAAATAGTTCCCAGTCTACAGGCCACATTAATGACTGTCATTGGCACAACTGGTAGTAAAACAAATAGTTCCTAGTCTACAGGCCCACATTAATGACTGTCATTGGCACAACTGGTAGTAAAACAAATAGTTCCCAGTCTACAGGCCCACATTAATGACTGTCATTGGCACAACTGGTAGTAAAACAAATAGTTCCCAGTCTACAGGCCCACATTAATGACTGTCATTGGCACAACTGCTAGTAAAACAAATAGTTCTCAGTCTACAGGCCAACATTAATGACTGTCATTGGCACAACTGGTAGTAAAACAAATAGTTCCCAGTCTACAGGCCCACATTAATGACTGTCATTAGCACAACTGGTAGTAAAACAAATAGTTCCCAGTCTACAGGCCCACATTAATGACTGTCATTGGCACAACTGGTAGTAAAACAAATAGTTCCCAGTCTACAGGCCCACCTTAATGACTGTCATTAGCACAACTGGTAGTAAAACAAATAGTTCCCAGTCTACAGGCCCACATTAATGACTGTCATTAGCACAACTGGTAGTAAAACAAATAGTTCCCAGTCTACAGGCCCACAATAATGACTGTCATTAGCACAACTGGTAGTAAAACAAATAGTTCCCAGTCTACAGGCCCACATTAATGACTGTCATTGGCAAAACTTGTAGCAAAACAAATAGTTCCCAGTCTATAGGCCCACATTAATGACTGTCATTAGCACAACTGGTAGTAAAACAAATAGTTCCCAGTCTACAGGCCAACATTAATGACTGTCATTAGCACAACTGGTAGTAAAACAAATATTTCCCAGTCTACAGGCCCACATTAATGACTGTCATTAGCACAACTGGTAGTAAAACAAATAGTTCCCAGTCTACAGGCCCACATTAATGACTGTCATTAGCACAACTGGTAGTAAAACAAATAGTTCCCAGTCTACAGACCCACATTAATGACTGTCTTTGGCACAACTGGTAGTAAAACAAATAGTTCCCAGTCTACAGGCCACATTAATGACTGTCATTAGCACAACTGGTAGTAAAACAAATAGTTCCCAGTCTAAAGGCCCACATTAATGACTGTCATTGGCACAATTGGTAATAAAACAAATAGTTCTCAGTCTACAGGCCCACATTAATGACTGTCATTGGCACAACTGGTAGTAAAACAAATAGTTCCCAGTCTACAGGCCCACATTAATGACTGTCATTGGCACAACTGGTAGTAAAACAAATAGTTCCCAGTCTACAGGCCCACATTAATGACTGTCATTGGCACAACTGGTAGTAAAACAAATAGTTCCTAGTCTACAGGCCCACATTAATTACTGTCATTGGCACAACTGGTAGTAAAACAAATAGTTCCCAGTCTACAGGCCCACATTAATTACTGTCATTGGCACAACTGGTAGTAAAACAAATAGTTCCCAGTCTACAGGCCCACATTAATGACTGTCATTAGCACAACTGGTAGTAAAACAAATAGTTCCCAGTCTGCAGGCCCACATTAATGACTGTCATTAGCACAACTGGTAGTAAAACAAATAGTTCCCAGTCTGCAGGCCCACATTAATGACTGTCATTAGCACAACTGGTAGTAAAACAAATAGTTCCCAGTCTACAGGCCACATTAATGACTGTCATTGGCACAACTGGTAGTAAAACAAATAGTTCTCAGTCTACAGGCCCACATTAATGACTGTCATTGGCACAACTGGTAGTAAAACAAATAGTTCCCAGTCTACAGGCCCACATTAATGACTGTCATTAGCACAACTGGTAGTAAAACAAATAGTTCCCAGTCTACAGGCCCACATTAGTGACAGTCATTGGCACAACTGGTAGTAAAACAAATAGTTCCCAGTCTACAGGCCCACATTAATGACTGTCATTAGCACAACTGGTAGTAAAACAAATAGTTCCCAGTCTACAGGCCCACATTAATGACTGTCATTAGCACAACTGGTAGTAAAACAAATAGTTCCCAGTCTACAGGCCCACATTAATGACTGCCATTGGCACAACTGGTAGTAAAACAAATAGTTCTCAGTCTACAGGCCCACATTAATGACTGTCATTGGCACAACTGGTAGTAAAACAAATAGTTCTCAGTCTACAGGCCCACATTAATGACTGTCATTAGCACAACTGGTAGTAAAACAGCCATTCCCTAGCCCAGGCTCCACATTAATGACTGTCATTAGTTAATAACCGGTAGTAAAACAAATAAATCTTGTGCCCAGGTTCACATTAATGACTGTCAGGCCAGCACAACCCAGTAAAACAACAGTTCCCAGTCTGCTGGTGGCCCAATAATAATGGACGTCACTAAGTACAACTGGTAGTAAAACAAATAGCTCAGTCTTGTGCTCACATTAATGACTCTGTCATTGGCACAACTGGTAAAAACAAATAGCCCTACAGGCCTGGCTGTCACACTGGCACAACTGGTAGTAAAACAAATAGTTCCTAGTCTACAGGCCCACATTAATTACTGTCATTGGCACAACTGGTAGTAAAACAAATAGTTCCCAGTCTACAGGCCCACATTAATTACTGTCATTGGCACAACTGGTAGTAAAACAAATAGTTCCCAGTCTACAGGCCCACATTAATGACTGTCATTAGCACAACTGGTAGTAAAACAAATAGTTCCCAGTCTGCAGGCCCACATTAATGACTGTCATTAGCACAACTGGTAGTAAAACAAATAGTTCCCAGTCTGCAGGCCCACATTAATGACTGTCATTAGCAC
This sequence comes from Paraescarpia echinospica, assembly GCA_020002185.1. Classification (NCBI taxonomy): domain Eukaryota; kingdom Metazoa; phylum Annelida; class Polychaeta; order Sabellida; family Siboglinidae; genus Paraescarpia; species Paraescarpia echinospica. The sequence continues at coordinate 78,659,858 of CM034532.1, read as the reverse complement.
AACTGGTAGTAAAACAAATAGTTCCCAGTCTACAGGCCACATTAATGACTGTCATTGGCACAACTGGTAGTAAAACAAATAGTTCTCAGTCTACAGGCCCACATTAATGACTGTCATTGGCACAACTGGTAGTAAAACAAATAGTTCTCAGTCTACAGGACCACATTAATGACTGTCATTAGCACAACTGGTAGTAAAACAAATAGTTCCCAGTCTACAGGCCCACATTAATGACTGTCATTGGCACAACTGGTAGTAAAACAAATAGTTCTCAGTCTACAGGCCCACATTAATGACTGTCATTGGCACAACTGGTAGTAAAACAAATAGTTCTCAGTCTACAGGCCCACATTAATGACTGTCATTGGCACAACTGGTAGTAAAACAAATAGTTCTCAGTCTACAGGCCCACATTAATGACTGTCATTAGCACAACTGGTAGTAAAACAAATAGTTCCCAGTCTACAGGCCCACATTAATGACTGTCATTGGCACAACTGGTAGTAAAACAAATAGTTCTCAGTCTACAGGCCCACATTAATGACTGTCATTGGCACAACTGGTAGTAAAACAAATAGTTCTCAGTCTACAGGCCCACATTAATGAATGTCATTGGCACAACTGGTAGTAAAACAAATAGTTCCCAGTCTACAGGCCCACATTAATGACTGTCATTGGCACAACTGGTAGTAAAACAAATAGTTCCCAGTCTACAGGCCCACATTGTGACTGTCATTGGCGCAACAGTAGTAAAACAAATAGTTCCCAGTCTACGAGGCCCGTGTGAGCTGTCATTGGCACAACTGGTAGTAAAACAAATAGTTCCCAGTCTACAGGCCCATTAGCCGAGCTGTCATTGGCTTTTAACTGGTAGTAAAACAAATAGTTCCCAGTCCTACGTTTACATTAATACATTTTAATCATTAGCACAACTGGTAGTAAAACAAATGGTTCCCAGTCTACAGGGGCCCACATTGTGACTGTCATTTGCTTGCAACTGGTAGTAAAACAAATGGTTCCCAGTCTACAGGCCCACATTAATGACTGTCTCATTGGCACAACTGGTGGCATTAAAACAAATAGTTCCCAGTCTACAGGCCCACATTAATGACTGTCATTAGCACAACTGGTAGTAAAACAAATAGTTCCCAGTCTACAGGCCACATTAATGACTGTCATTGGCACAACTGGTAGTAAAACAAATAGTTCTCAGTCTACAGGCCCACATTAATGACTGTCATTGGCACAACTGGTAGTAAAACAAATAGTTCCCAGTCTACAGGCCCACATTAATGACTGTCATTGGCACAACTGGTAGTAAAACAAATAGTTCCCAGTCTACAGGCCCACATTAATGACTGTCATTAGCACAACTGGTAGTAAACAAATAGTTCCCAGTCTACAGGCCCACATTAATGACTGTCATTAGCACAACTGGTAGTAAAACAAATAGTTCCCAGTCTACAGGCCCACATTAATGACTGTCATTAGCACAACTGGTAGTAAAACAAATAGTTCCCAGTCTACAGGCCACATTAATGACTGTCATTGGCACAACTGGTAGTAAAACAAATAGTTCCCAGTCTACAGGCCCACATTAATGACTGTCATTGGCACAACTGGTAGTAAAACAAATAGTTCTCAGTCTACAGGACCACATTAATGACTGTCATTGGCACAACTGGTAGTAAAACAAATAGTTCTCAGTCTACAGGCCCACATTAATGACTGTCATTAGCACAACTGGTAGTAAAACAAATAGTTCCCAGTCTACAGGCCCACATTAATGACTGTCATTGGCACAACTGGTAGTAAAACAAATAGTTCTCAGTCTACAGGCCCACATTAATGACTGTCATTGGCACAACTGGTAGTAAAACAAATAGTTCTCAGTCTACAGGCCCACATTAATGACTGTCATTAGCACAACTGGTAGTAAAACAAATAGTTCCCAGTCTACAGGCCCACATTAATGACTGTCATTGTAGCTTTTAACTGGTAGTAAAACAAATGGTTCAGTCTACGAAAAATTTACATTAATGACTGTCATTGGCTGGTGAAAGTGAAAACAAATAGTTCCCAGTCTACAGGCCCATTAATGACTTTGTCATTGACACAGCTGGTAGTAAAACAAAATGGTTCCCAGTCTACAGGCCCACGTGTGGTAGTCATTGTGACACAACTGTTGAAAGTAAAACAAATAGTTCCCAGTCTACAGGCCCATTAATAATGACTGTCATTGGCACAACTGGTGAAGTAAAACAAATGGTTCTCAGTCCTGCAGGCCCACATTAGCCAGTATTTTGTCATTTGGCAACTGGTTTGTAAAACCAAATAGTTCAGTCCTACGGAGTACATTAATGACTGTCATTGGCACAACTGGTAGTAAAACAAATAGTTCCCAGTCTACAGGCCCACATTAATGACTGTCATTGGCACAACTGGTAGTAAAACAAATAGTTCCCAGTCTACAGGCCCACATTAATGACTGTCATTGACACAACTGGTAGTAAAACAAATAGTTCCCAGTCTACAGGCCCACACTAATGACTGTCATTGGCACAACTGGTAGTAAAACAAATAGTTCCCAGTCTACAGGCCCACATTAATGACTGTCATTGACACAACTGGTAGTAAAACAAATAGTTCCCAGTCTACAGGCCCACATTAATGACTGTCATTGGCACAACTGGTAGTAAAACAAATCAAATGGATCAATATTAATTAAATAAGTCGTTCAAATAATACTGATTTGTCACTGAAAAAACTAAACTGGCTAATTATGGCTGTGAATTACGTGATTGGCTTCCACTCAAGCTTCCACTCAAGCTTCCACTCAAGCTTCCACTCAAGCTTCCACTCAAGCTTCCACTCAAGCTGTTCGCATGCTAAAAGGTACACTTTTGATTCAGTCAAGACTAGTACAAAATTATTTCTGACTAAGCGTTTGTCCATTGCTGGCAGCTTGTACTATGTATGTCTGACTAAGCATTGGCCTTGCCCCATTGTATCGTTGGCAAAGTATGTGTGGTTGGATTATTTGAGCACCGATTCAGCACAGACGGGTGTTATCCTACAATGCCCAACGATGTCTTCTGGCTATGGTGATGATTGTTTAGTTTAGTACTGCTCAATGTATCAATCTGGCATTTGTCCAAACACTGGAGTTATAAAACCGCAAGCATTGCTGTCAATAGTTGTCCGTCACGAGTGGCACATCGAATACCATCTTCTGTTGACTGAATGCTAGATGTTTAGGTAGACGTGCTGATTCTGTCTTTGCTACTTGCTGCCTATCTTAGAGTTGCACATGAATCACATATCATTTTATGCAGTTTGTGTGTTTGTCCACCACTGGCAGCTTGTGCTATGTATGTCTTATGATAAATCAATAGACGCGCACCCAAGCCGTTGCACTCGCACAGTGCACGTCTATTGGGGATAATAGAGTATTCACAACTGTCTAGGTGAAATGTAAAAGGGTTTTGAGCAGTCTGGACTGGACACTGTGCTATATAAAAACTTACACTTCCCTTTTTACCTGACAAGAGACAACCAATGAGCTGAATAATTAATCACTGACATAACAACACAAAGGCTTTGTGTTGTTAACAACACAGGTCCTCTTTGTGGACTTGCTCCACCTTCTCCAGAAGTAACTCAAAGTAATCAAGCTCACCTGGTCTCTGACTGTCGAAGGAACACGTCAATCAAAGACGTTCTCTTCTTGGACATTGGTAACAGCTGACGAATCACCTACAACAAAATCTTGAACTAACTAATGTGCAATACAATCTCGCACTAAATTATTTTGCAACATGATCTCACAGTAAATTGTATTGTAGCCAGGGAAATATTGTGGTTGAGAACTACTTAAAGTTTACAAAACATTTTGATCAACACATGAAATACTTTTGTCATAAAATCTAACATAACTTAAGGAAAGGTGGATGAATTAGAAACTGACTGTACACAGACCTTAGTCAACAGAAAGATCTTGCAGTAAGCACACTGAGGCACATACCCATGCACACATACACACACACACAATCTCACACACACACACAAACACAATCTCACACACACACACACACACACACACATGCATACAAACGCAAACACACACACACAATCTCACACACACATACACACAATCTCACACACACCACACACACACGCTCTCTCACACACACACGCACGCATGCATGCATGCACACACACAATCTCACACACACATAATTTTGCACACATACAATCTCACACATACACACCACTACCACCACCACCACCCGCCTGCCCAAGGACCCTCGCATGCATGAACGCATGCGCGCATGAAGATACATTACATCCACGTGTGACTGTGCACTAACCTCGAGCCAGCTGTATGAGCTGACTGAGAACTCCCATGAAGGCACAACGTAAGGCAGCACACTGTCCAAGAGTTGCGAGAATCTACAGAACACGGATCTTTGTATCGTCATGGTAACATCAAACACAGCAGCCAGCAGACAATAAAGCAGTCATAGAATTATGTATGTCATTTTTCTCCCTCATGTAATTATCTTAGAGTCATTGACATGTCTGACTGACATCAGTCATTGCAGGTAGAATTAAATACCATTATACATTGTATTAAATACCTGCGCTATAGCTGTATTTACCTCTGCAGTAGGAGAGCTCTCCTGTAGAGCTGGTCAGCAGAATAAGACTCAAGCTTAGGGAAGCGGATCATGTGTTGGGGTGTGAAGAGATCTCTGTTCAGTCCAAAGTCTCTCTCCTTCGAGGACTGGATCTTGATGGCGTGTACCCGAGTATCAATCCCCTCGTCTACAGACAGTGTACAGTGCTCAGTCTACAGGCAGTGTATAATGCTCAGTTTACAGACAGTGTACAGTGCTCAGTCTACAGACAGTGTACAGTGCTCAGTCTACAGACAGTGCTCAGTCTACAGACAGTGTACAGTGCTCAATGTACAGTGCTCAGTCTACAGACAGTGTACAATACTCAGTCTACAGACAGTGTACAGTACTCAGTCTAAAGACAGTGTACAGTACTCAGTCTACAGACAGTGTACAGTGCTCAGTCTACCAACAGTGTACAGTGCTTAGTCTACATACAGTGTACAGTGCTCAGTCTAGCGACAGTGTACAGTGCTCAGTCTACAGACAGTGTACAGTGCTCAGTCTACCAACAGTGTACAGTGCTCAGTCTACAGACAGTGTACAGTGCTCAGTCTACATACAGTGTACAGTGCTAAGTCTACAGACAATGTACAGTGCTCAGTCTACCATGCTCAGTCTACAGACAGTGTACAGTGCTCAGTCTACAGACAGTGTACAGTGCTCAGTCTACAGACTGTGTACAGTGCTCAGTCTCAGGTAGGTATTCCTGGGCAGGAGCTCACAGGCTGATGTCATTGTAGACTGTGTGGTCATTTGTAGTGAATGGGAGAGGCTGGCGCTAGGATTAAAACTAACTAGAACATGCTGTCACGTAACAGATATATTTCAAGTAGTCTTTTATCTTGATGCGGCTCTGAACTTGGTTTCCAAGGATTTGGGTGCAATAGAAGATACCGTACTATTAGTAATAGTAGCATAGTTGCCGTCTATAGTATTCATCACAAATTACCCTGTTACAACCTGTCCTGACACCCCCCACACACAGGCAAACGTCAAATTAGGTGTCACCAATAGCGGATAATTCCTGTAACTGGTTTCTTTTATAGAAATAAGTTCTAGAATGATTTTGTTACATAGAAATGACATTCGCTCAAGTAATGATTATCAGAATGATCTTGCATAGATCAACCTACCTTTGCATTCCTTGATTCTGATCTCAATGACAGGATAGTGTTCATGTTGATTCTCTAACAGTAGTACACTACTCACTCCATTCAAATCCCTGCAATCACATGACAGTCACATGTCCCCACAAATATGGAAGGCGATCATTACAAAACCGTAGATCTGTTTGGAAAAATAAAAAAATCAATGATCCCTTCATTGCTTACCTATGTTGGAACAGCACAAAAAATTTAGGTAAATTTTTTTTCTCAAATAGCTGAAGATCGACAGCAATGGTGGCTGTGGTGCTCTCTTGTCAAAACCATATGAAGAGGAGTGAATGAGTGAGTGAGTGAGTGAGTGAGTGAGTGAGTGAGTGAGTGAGTGAGTGGCTGAGTGAGTGGCTGAGTGAATAAGTTATGGAGAAGGTCCAAAAGTATGTTTCTGTGACATCGCAGCTGTTTTATTACTGTCTCTACACTGACCAGAATGGTGTGTTTACGTGATCCAAGTCAACGTACACATGTGTATATTTACTTAGGACATTGTACGGAATGATGTCACTTACAAACAGTCTTTTCTGCAAGTATGTAGTGAATTATAATGTGTATCCATCCTACTTACTGGTCTATGGTGACTTCATTGAGTTTCTTCAGATCGCCAGTCTGTCCCCCAATGACGACGACACGGCGGGGCAGGTAGTTGTCATCATAGCCGTCCACTAGGATGAGCAGCGTCCTGCAGACAGCACATCAGTAACTACAATGTACTTATAATAAAATAATTTATTTATTTGCAATCGTGAGATTGAATATATACATGTTAGACTTGTGTATATTTATACATCTGACACATTGTCGAGATAGACCAGTAAACACAATATTGTATTACTGGCTTTTAATCAAACGTTTAAAATCTTATGGCGTCTCTTGTTTGGTGCTAACAATAACTAATGTAACTTATTAACAAACAAAATAACAAACACACACACACCAGCTTACAAATCCCATCTTGTGAAATGGATCAAATTTTACATTACCTGCCTCAGCATCATAATCAACATTTAAGCTTCATTATGATGATACAACGAGAAATGAGTACTAACTTCTTTCTTTTCCAAAACACTGGAACTTGTAAATACCTTAATTCTTCTTGCTGAATATGGTGTTGTATTTTATTAATATTATGGTGAAATTTACATGTTTTGTTGGACTGACTGATTATGAGTATTGAGCTGTGACACACTTGATGACAGTTTCACTCTTCATCTGAAGTCGGATCCAGTGGTTGCCTTGACTACCATCACTCTCCCAGAATGTGTCCGGGTCATTGTCGGTCAAGCTCTCAGCTCCCCGGTCATCTTCCTGCAATCAACAACTACGTTTGAGATGACCCCTTATACACCTTGAGGGTTTAGTTCATAATGAACTTTTATAGTGCCTATATTCTCAGGAACCTGAGGTCAGAGGGCGACAAGCAACAACCATTAAAGGTACTCAACCAATTCGATTGTTTTGCTCCTCGTGTTTCTTAGTAATTTCACCAAAAAACAGAGGAATCAAGTACTCCCCAATGATATCCTAGTTCGTTTATGCATACGTATTAGTTCGTTTTTAAAATTAAAACAAAAACTGCGAACTCGTTTTTAGTAAAAATCGGATCCGGTTTTTTGCTTCCATTTTAGCTGAGTATGGACATTGAACTTTGCCTGGAATCGCGTTCTTGTCTTCTCGTGATCGCGAATTATGGGCGATATTGACCTTTGACCCCACCCTTTGGCGTTGTTGATGTTATGGAATTCCAAGTTTAGGCAATGTGTGGACGTCCACGAACATATGCCACCGACACAGCAAAATGGGCTAAATTAGACAGACAAAAACAGTACCCACGCATAAAGGTGTATTTCTATTTGGGAACGACTATGGAACGAAACAAAGTAAACAGGAGTTGGCGTCAGTGCCAGTGGACTGTGCCAGTGGCCGTGGGCCGTTGCCCGTGCCGTGGGGTCAGTCACAACATCAACAGATGAGATGCAGCGTTTGCAAAGGTTCTTCCAGACAGGTTAGTAATTTAACATTATTAAGCTATAGTCACGTATATTAATGTTGCTTATACAAATTTATTTGTTTACCTTTTAGTCATAGCCAATGGCAGTATGGGCGGCCTGGTTGGGCCCTGTTTACTATAGTATAGACTAATATCAGCTAACAGTATGACGCTATATGGCATATACCTGTCAATGATAGTGACTATATTATGTCTATGTCGTTTATGGTAGTAGCCTAAGTAGGCTTGGGATAATAGTAAGTGTAAATGCATTATAAATGATCCGTAACGATTATAATTATTGAACCAATAGTAATAGGTTGAACAAAAACAATATGTACATAATTGACTAACAACAGTAATGTAATAGTAATTAATTTAACTAATCTATTACTTTTATATTAAAAATTACTATTATTGGACATTAAAAAATTTAATATGAATTCAATTGTAATTGTACGTAATCTTGGTATTTAATTATTTGCAAGGAAAAGAATATTCCAGTAGTTTCACCAGGTTTTTTGATTGCCCCTTCTGTGAGTTTTTGTTATGTTCAGAAAACCAGCGCCCCTCTGAAATTTAATGTCCATAACATGTATATATATATATAGGTAGCTTTTGACCGTTGGCATTGGTTGCATTTGGCAGGTAGTCGTTCATTGCACTGCAACTTTTGCAAGTACAGTGTACATTAAAATGATTATTGTTATTTTTATTAATACATGTACTATATTTTCAGAACTCGAGGTGTGTCAACACCAGATGCAGATGTGTGCTTCAAAGCTCTTCACCTTCAGGTAAATGAGTGTTGTCAAATGTGGTTACTCTGTCACCAAACCTGTTATCAAAATTATAAATACAAGCAATAAACAAGTATGTCATAGGTGGATCCAGGCGGGCCTGTGGACAGGTGCCCCTGTAGACCTTAAGAATTTGGCGTGTCTGCAAAACTTTTATAATGGGCCCACGCGACTGTGTCCTCCCAGACCGTTTGAAATGTGCCCCAGTTTAGGTGATAATAATAAGCTGAAGTTATGGCGTTTTCCAACATCACCATTCCAGTGGAGCGGGTGAAGTTATGGCAGCGTGGTAGCGACAAAATTTAGACTACACCATTTGGTTCGGCCGCCAGTGGAGGTTTTTGTGCCCCCCAGACTCGATTTCTGGATCCATCCCCGTATGTGATAATTTTGTTTGTCTGCATGAGGATTTTGCAGTAATGTGTGTCCTTGTTAAATTGTATATTGTTGTTAGAAATGCATGCGAATTAAAGTAAAGACAATGTAAAGTAAAAACATTTTATTGAAACTATTTGATGAGATTGACTACAAAATAATGAAAAGTACAATACAACTACAGGTACAATCACTGCACTTGATGTGTATAATGTAATATTTTTAACAACATATACATATCACATGTACATAAAATGCAAAACAACAATAGAAACAAAAATTAGGAAGAGGTTGAAAAAATTTCAGGTATATATAAAAAACAAACAGAAACTGTTATCAAGATTCTTTGTTACAAAAAACAACAACACTAGTACATGATGTAAAATGCTAGTTGTAGTTTATACATGCCTTGTACGTTTACAACTTAGTGACTAAACAATTATGTTTATTTAACAAATTTGTTTAATATCGCATGCCCATAAAATGTAAACCAATGAGAAAAAATTACTTAGAAAGATGTTTAGTTGAACAAATGTACTATGTACAGGGGCTGTACATATCAAATAAAAATAACTATTAAGAATCATAATTGTTTTTGTTTTGCAAAGAACCATAAATTATGATTCTTTGTTAAAAAAAATCAATATAACATTCAAAAATGTTGTAGTTTATGCAATGCTTGGTATGTATGTTTACAACTCGCAAATAATAGTGACTAGACTAGTCAGGGTCATCAACATGTGACTGAGAATTACATGTACAATCACTACATGCTACATTGCTCAGGTTTACTCAGCTGTATGAAGAGTACCGGGTACAGACCGCAATATTTTGTACGAATAGTCTTTGCATATTAATTTCAGTGTGGTTGAATGCTTCCCACATAAGTCGAGATGGTGTTCGATTTAACAAGTCTGCCAGGGAGTCAAGTGTAAAGTGCTTTGAGCAATCCTGAGGACTGGATACTACACCATATCAGAACTAACTTTGCTCAAGTGTTGTTTATAAAATAATTAGTACAGTGGGTACAGGTGTATAATCATCATGCGAAATAAAAATATAATGTAAATTATTTGTGAAAATATAAACCAGTGATAAAAAAGAATAATTTAGAAATATGAAACAAGGCATGAAAAGTACAACAGTCCTCATGATACATAAATAACTTAAACAAGTGAAATGCTGCTGTCAGTGTATCAATAGATTGTTGTTGAAAAATGTGAAAAGGCTTTCAATACCATTACTTCATCACAAACTTGTGTTGTACATAACAAGTACCTTGTGTACATTGCAAGAACTCAGCTGGCTGCCACTGACTATCAGCAACAGAAAGACAATGAAACCCTACCACTGTAACAATGCTGGATAATTGATGTATTTTGTCATAGACACTGCTAAAAGTTAAAGTTTAATTGAATACAAATACCGTGTATTATTGACTTTTAATAAATGTGTCATCACATATAAAATATACATGTCAGAGCTATGCTAAGTGTCAATCTGTCTCTGGCATAGGTAGATGCGGATGTACAGCAAAATGTCAGGAAGCTGGTATGCAGTACCATCGAAGACAGCGAACACATACAGTGATGTCATCGATATCCAAACCGATGTAGTTCACCGAAGAATGCTCGACACTGAACCTGTCTCACAGCGTCAACAGTTGTTGCCCGAAGACTCATGCTATATCTGCCAGACCCTGGCACCCACCATTCCATCACCAACTGCCGAGCTAGTCAGGCGTCACCATATTCGTATGTCGAGCAACCTACATTCTACATTGGTTTTTAGTCAGTTAAGCTAACTGACTGACCTGGAAGCCAGTGCACACCCCATCGGCACTGGAGAATCTGTCACGGATGCAACACACGACACAACTGGGATCAATCGGTGGACATTCACATGACAAACCATTAATATGCAGCATGCTGCATGGCTGTACAATCTTGTCCGAGATCCTGGACAAATACAACTGCCCAGTATGCCATGTTAACTTGGAGAACTAGTGGTACTAAGCACACTAGTCCAATCTCCTGTAAAGAAAAGCATATTTTCAGTAAACAAAAATAGGTATCATTGTAGTGTTGGGATTAAATAATTATGGAATGTTCATTCTCATAATCAGTAAATATAAAAAAATGTTTCATGTGTGACCTGCAGCATTTCACAAGAAAAACGGCAGCAAGAAATGTGCTACTACAGCTGCATCTACACATGTTGATATCTTAGGAACAGTCAGTGTTTACCGGGGTTGTTCCGGAGGAGGGAGGGGGTGGGTTGATACAACATGCAGACATTAGTAGAATATGCTCTTTTTTCAAAATGGTGAAACATTTTAACTATTTTTTCTTTACAAGGTGTTCATTGTTATTACATGAATTAAAAATTGTTCAATTTCATTACAGTGATGCCTGATCTTTGTCAATATTATAGACTGATTTGAATTCTGCTAATCAGTAAAGCACATTTATATGTTTTGTTTTCAGTATACAAATTCATGTCAGTGTCTGCCATGTGTAACTACTACACATATTCATGTCTGACATTTTAAGGTTCCGCCTGAGGTTGAATGGTCAAGGTGAATGTCGGAAATGACAAAATGAGGTGTTATTGTGATGCTAACAGTACTCGCCAAGTATTCAAAGGTTCATAACATGTATGTTTACCTTCTTAAAAAAATAATAATATATTTTATAAACTTATTTCTGAGTCATCGCCATATGCTAAATACTTTTAAAGGTGTATTAATATGCCTGAGGGTATAATATAAGTGCAGAAGTCAACTTAGTTTTCCATGTCCAAGATGTTATTATTAAAATGTGTATGAAAACAAATATATATGTAAATGTGCACATTAAAATTTTTTGACAACTTATACGTGGTTGATTGTTATAAATTTGAAATTACCTGGATTGATCAAATGTGGGCCTCCCGCAGACTATGTTCCTCTCTGTGTCTGCCTGACCCAGGTGACCTCCTTCGCTCCTCTTCTGCCTCGTCTCATTCCCATTCTTGGGTTGCAGTGTGGCCTCTAGCAAAATCATAATTCAAGTTACGTATTATGCATTCATTTATTGCTGTGGTGAGAATATATACACATATTGGTAAATACACAAGAATAGCTGGCATATGTCAGTTGAAAGGTATCACAGGATACCAATTACATAAACTATAGCCAGGCACCAAGGACCACAATGGAAACAAGTGCGAGCATATGTATTTACACGTTTACATTTTTATATTGAATAAAATCGTCATCACCATCATGGACATGGCTGTCATATAAAAATCTCATTTTGCATAAACTACAATGCAAATCAACAACATTCTGCATTAATAGTATCAAAATGTGAGTCACAAAACACTGTTTTAATAATTATGATCACCAATATTATACTCCAGTGTTTGACGTTCTGTTGCACGAAATTACGGATGCTCCCTGACTAAGTTACTTGCACGATCAAAAGGGGCCTACTGCCAAACCAATGTAACTTGTCATTTCGCACCCTCACGTCATCTATTCTCTATATGTATTGTCGCAATAACATAGTTTATTAACAAGATCCTACGTAACCAAATACGATGCATATCAAATATTATACTCGTTGTCACAGCCTCTGACTGAATCTCTGGCTGATATCGTCATGGACCTGGTGACTGGCTTAGCCTTAGCCTGCCTCGGGTTGAGTGTAGACGTTCGCAAGTTGCAATTCTTTGAATTGAATTAATACACGGCTATGCGTTCTTGTTACTAAATGAGATAGTGTAATACGTACCTTCGTACAACCACTTTGGAATCTTCATCTTGATACACCAAAGCACATGTATGTTGTTATTGTTTTCGAATGCGTGGGATGCCGATCTCGCGTAAAGCACGTGACCGAAATGGCGCAGGAGGTCGACAGCGCAATTGGCTTTCGTCAGCTATACCCGGTGTAATGACAAATCTTTTCTTTTTGAAGAATAAAAAACAATTATTCCTTTTTTATTAAACCGACTGTGCGCACTAGTTAAACTATTCACACATTATACGCCTGAACCTAAAAGAACCGGATTGGCGATGGGCAAACGAATTGATTGAGGACCTTTAGCAATATCATGAACAGGAATGCGCAAGAATCAACATCTGACCAAGGAACTGCACAAGATTTAGTGTGGAAATGCAATTTTGCACAGTTTTATGTACCAAGCAGCAGAAAGAGAAACACCAGAACCAGTGCATCATGGGATATCATTCACACAATCTGAACTATTAGAATTTGTAAAATATATAAAAATTAAACAAAGTAATGCATTTCTAGATCATCTGATCACCTCCAACCAAAATGGACATTTGCACATTTAAGGCGGGAATGCAATTGCTAAATCATACAACCCAGGGATCGATCTAGAGAAAGACATGCATGTGCCTGAAGGGCACATCAGAGAAAGAACTATGTACCTTTTTAAAATGTTCAAAAATATTGGTGCATTTACAGAACAAATCAAAAAAATTCTACGTACACTAAAAACTGAAAACAAACAATGTTATATAATGGGTGATTTTAACATAAATCTGTTACACTATGATCACCATATGGAAACACATGACTATGTAAACACAATGTTTTCAAATTTGTTAATACCTCAAATTATGAAGCCCACTAGAATAACACCAGCAGCAGCCACATTAATAGTTAACATTTACAGCAATGACACTTGAAGAACACAATCAACTGCAAGGATGATGTAACAATAGAGACCAGGAAGTATACTCATCACACTACTGCCTTATTCACGTTAAATAATGATATACAGGATGATGTAACAATAGAGACCAGGAAGTATACTCATCACTCTACTGCCTTATTCACGTTAAATAATGATATACAGGATGATGTAACAATAGAGACCAGGAAGTATACTCATCACACTACTGCCTTATTCACGTTAAATAATGATATACAGGATGATGTAACAATAGAGACCAGGAAGTATACTCATCACACTACTGCCTTATTCACATTAAATAATGATATACAGGATGATGTAACAATAGAGACCAGGAAGTATACTCATCACACTACTGCCTTATTCACGTTAAATAATGGTATACAGGATGATGTAACAATAGAGACCAGGAAGTATACTCATCACACTACTGCCTTATTCACGTTAAATAATGATATACAGGATGATGTAACAATAGAGACCAGGAAGTATACTCATCACACTACTGCCTTATTCACGTTAAATAATGATATACAGGATGATGTAACAATAGAGACCAGGAAGTATACTCATCACACTACTGCCTTATTCACGTTAAATAATGATATACAGGATGATGTAACAATAGAGACCAGGAAGTATACTCATCACACTACTGCCTTATTCACGTTAAATAATGATATACAGGATGATGTAACAATAGAGACCAGGAAGTATACTCATCACACTACTGCCTTATTCACGTTAAATAATGATATACAGGATGATGTAACAATAGAGACCAGGAAGTATACTCATCACACTATTGCCTTATTCACGTTAAATAATGATATATAGGATGATGTAAAAATAGAGACCAGGAAGTATACTCCTCACACTATTGCCTTATTCACGTTAAATAATGATATACAGGAAGATGTAACAATAGAGACCAGGAAGTATACTGATCACACTACTGCCTTATTCACATTAAATAATGATATACAGGAAGATGTAACAATAGAGACCAGGAAGTATACTCATCACACTACTGCCTTATTCACGTTAAATAATGTTATACAGGAAGATGTAACAATAGAGAACAGGAAGTATACTCATCACACTATTGCCTTATTCACATTAAATAATGATATACAGGAAGATGTAACAATAGAGACCAGGAAGTATACTCATCACACTACTGCCTTATTCACGTTAAATAATGTTATACAGGAAGATGTAACAATAGAGACCAGGAAGTATACTCATCACACTATTGCCTTATTCACATTAAATAATGATATACAGGAAGATGTAACAATAGAGACCAGGAAGTATACTCATCACACTATTGCCTTATTCAGAAACACTACAGAGACAACAGGTTGGAATGGTGTCTATGCATATGAAGATCCCCAAGAAAGCTATACTGCATTTGTAAAGAAAATGTCACTGGCATATAACAAATCATTCCCATTAGCCAAGAAAAATGTCAAGAAAGGAAAACATAAAGCATCGATTACCAAAGGGTTTAGGAATTCCGTAAAATCAGAACTCAAACTGTACATGTAATACTTGTATTTTGTATTAAAAAAAACAGTATTTAATGAAACCAATTACAAAAGGTACAAAAACAAATTATCGCAACTTGTTAAAATAGCAGAAAGCTATCACTATTAAAAAGAATTTGATCAACACAAGAGTAACTTGAAAAGAGCGTGGCATGTGATAAGGGAAATGATAAGTACGAGGACACCATCACAGCATAACCAAGAGGTCTTAGTAAATGGTCATTTAACATGTGATAATGGAAATGATAAGTACGAGGACACCATCACAGCATAACCAAGAGGTCTTAGTGAATGGTCATTTAACATGTGATAAGGAAATGATAAGTACGAGGACACCATCACAGCATAACCAAGAGGTCTTAGTAAATGGTCATTTAACATGTGATAATGGAAATGATAAGTACGAGGACACCGTCGCAGCATAACCAAGAGGTTTTTAGTGAATGGTCATTTAACATGTGATAAGGGAAATGATAAGTACGAGGACACCGTCACAGCGTAACCAAGTTCTTAGTGAATGGTCATTTAACATGTGATAAGGGAAATGATAAGTACAAGGACACCTTGACAGCGTAACCAAGAGGTCTTAGTGAATGGTCATTTAACATGTGATAAGGGAAATTATAAGTACGAGGACACCGTCACAGCGTAACCAAGAGGTCTTAGTGAATGGTCATTTAACATGTGATAAGGAAATGATAAGTACGAGGACACCATCACAGCATAACCAAGAGGTCTTAGTGAATGGTCATTTAACATGTAATAAGGAAATGATAAGGATGAGGACACCATCACAGCATAACCAAGAGGTCTTAGTGAATGGTCATTTAACATGTAATAAGGAAATGATAAGGATGAGGACACCATCACAGCATAACCAAGAGGTCTTAGTGAATGGTCATTTAACATGTAATAAGGAAATGATAAGGATGAGGACACCATCACAGCATAACCAAGAGGTCTTAGTGAATGGTCATTTAACATGTAATAAGGAAATGATAAGGATGAGGACACCATCACAGCATAACCAAGAGGTCTTAGTGAATGGTCATTTAACATGTAATAAGGAAATGATAAGGATGAGGACACCATCACAGCATAACCAAGAGGTCTTAGTGAATGGTCATTTAACATGTGATAAGGAAATAATAAGTACGATGACACCATCACAGCATAACCAAGAGGTCTTAGTGAATGGTCATTTAACATGTGATAAGGGAAATTATAAGTACAAGGACACCTTGACAGCGTAACCAAGAGGTCTTAGTGAATGGTCATTTAACATGTGATAAGGGAAATTATAAGTATGAGGACACCGTCACAGCATAACCAAGAGGCCTTAGTGAATGGTCATTTAACATGTGATAAGGGAAATGATAAGTATGAGGACACCATCACAGCGTAACCAAGAGGTCTTATTGAATGGTAATTTAACATGTGATAAGGAAATGATAAGTACGAGGACACCATCACAGCGTAACCAAGAGGTCTTATTGAATGGTCATTTAACATGTGATAAGGAAATGATAAGTACGAGGACACCGTCACAGCTTAACCAAGAGGTCTTAGTGAATGGTCATTTAACATTTGATAAGGAAATGATAAGTACAATGACACCGTCACAGCGTAACCAAGAGGTCTTAGTGAATGGTCATTTAACATGTGATAAGGAAATGATAAGTACGAGGACACCATCACAGCATAACCAAGAGGTCTTATTGAATGGTCATTTAACATGTGATAAGGAAATGATAAGTACGAGGACACCATCACAGCGTAACCAAGAGGTCTTATTGAATGGTCATTTAACATGTGATAAGGAAATGATAAGTACGAGGACACCGTCACAGCTTAACCAAGAGGTCTTAGTGAATGGTCATTTAACATTTGATAAGGAAATGATAAGTACGATGACACCGTCACAGCGTAACCAAGAGGTCTTAGTGAATGGTCATTTAACATGTGATAAGGAAATGATAAGTACGAGGACATCGTCACAGCATAACCAAGAGGTCTTAGTGAATGGTCATTTAACAAGTGATAAGGGAAATGATAAGTATGAGGACACCATCACAGCATAACCAAGAGGTCTTAGTGAATGGTCATTTAACATGTGATAAGGGAAATGATAAGTACAAGGACACCATCACAGCATAACCAAGAGGTCTTAATGAATGGTCATTTAACATGTGATAAGGGAAATTATAAGTACGAGGACACCGTCACAGCGTAACCAAGAGGTCTTAGTGAATGGTCATTTAACAAGTGATAAGGGAAATGATAAGTATGAGGACACCGTCACAGCGTAACCAAGGTCTTAGTGAATGGTCATTTAACATGTGAAAAAGGAAATGATAAGTACGAGGACACCATCACAGCATAACCAAGAGGTCTTAGTGAATGGTCATTTAACATGTGATAAGGAAATGATAAGTATGAGGACACCGTCACAGCATAACCAAGAGGTCTTAGTGAATGGTCATTTAACATGTGATAAGGAAATGATAAGTATGAGGACACCGTCACAGCGTAACCAAGAGGTCTTAGTGAATGGTCATTTAACATTTGATAAGGAAATGATAAGTACGAGGACACCATCACAGCATAACCAAGAGGTCTTAGTGAATGGTCATTTAACATGTGATAAGGAAATGATAAGTATGAGGACACCATCACAGCATAACCAAGAGGTCTTAGTGAATGGTCATTTAACATGTGATAAGGAAATGATAAGTATGAGGACACCATCACAGCATAACCAAGAGGTCTTAGTGAATGGTCATTTAACAAGTGATAAGGGAAATGATAAGTACGAGGACACCGTCACAGCATAACCAAGAGGTCTTAGTGAATGGTCATTTAACATGTGATAAGGAAATGATAAGTATGAGGACACCGTCACAGCGTAACCAAGAGGTCTTAGTGAATGGTCATTTAACATGTGATAAGGGAAATTATAAGTAAGAGGACACCGTCACAGCGTAACCAAGAGGTCTTAGTGAATGGTCATTTAACAAGTGATAAGGGAAATAATAAGTATGAGGACACCGTCACAGCGTAACCAAGGTCTTAGTGAATGGTCATTTAACATGTGAAAAGGGAATTGATAAGTACGAGGACACCGTCACAGCGTAACCAAGAGGTATTATTGTGATAAGGAAATGATAAGTATGAGGACACCATCACAGCGTAACCAAGAGGTCTTAGTGAATGGTCATTTAACATGTGATAAGGAAATGATAAGTACGAGGACACCGTCACAGCATAACCAAGAGGTCTTAGTGAATGGTCATTTAACACAAGACAAGCAGTTAATAGCTGATAAATTTAATAAGTATCTCACGACCATTGGATCGGAATTAACTAAAGATATACAAATCGCTAGATAAAAGCCCCGATGGAATTTATAAAAACTAGATGTTTATAGCACCTACAACTACAGACAAGAGAAGGATAATCACAGAGAAATTTTAAAATTGCAGTCCCGGCTGGGACGGTATAAAACCAGACATCATCAAACAGACTTACTCTGGTATGGTTGAACCATCATGCTATAATATAAATTTATCGTTTGACAAAGGATATGTACCAGATGAATTAAAAATAGCTAATGTGGGGCCGATATTTAAAAAAGGAGATGCTACACTAATTAGTAACTATAGATCCATTTCTATATTACCGGTATTTTCAAAGATTTGTTAAAGACTTATATACGATAGATTAACTAAATATATTGTTAAACACAATATTTGATAAAATTCTCAGTTTGGATTTAAAAAAATGATATTCCACTTACAAGGCTTAGAGAATATTAACTGATAAAATAACAAGTGCAACGGACAAAGGAGAACACGTAATTGGACTCTTTTTAGATTTTGCTATATGTAAGAATAGAACATAGCATTGTCTTTTTTCCAAACTATATGACCCTGGGTGATGGGGGCATTTGTAATGAATGTACTATTTGTGAGCCTTGGTGACAGACGCATGGTATATAAACAGGCTTTTAAAAAAATTTATTTTTTATTTATAATGTACTCCAATTGTGCATAGATGGATATTATTTGTATAGATATGAATGGATTGCACTTTGTTCAGCAAGATTTGAAAGTTGATGATGGGTGATAATATGGTGTCTGCGGCAACAAACGCTGTTCACGGTACTCATCTAAAGCTTATCAACAACGTCAACAAGAGGCAAAGGATAGGTAAGGCACAAGGGTATATAGATTAGACTGTTCTCAGTGTCCCGTCATCAATGTAAGATGTGATTTAAATAACTCCTTCAGGCCATTGTTTTCTTTCTTGTTCGTGCGGCCGTTGTCTGTGTTCAGGCCTAGATTGGAGCAAACCGGAGAGCTGTTTGGCCCCCAAAATGCGCTAAGACGCAATATTTTTATAGCGTAGATATGCCTGGGATGATGTGGAATGATTTAATTATAGCATTGATGTGTCAAATTTAGGCAAAACTTTAGTTAAAGGGGCACTGCATAGATTGCGCTATTCCACGGCAGAAATATTTTGTCGGCCGACGCTTGGCGTCTGCGGTTATTTATAGAACAGTCTGGTGCAAGCGATATGTTTGCCATCGTTAGTTCTCGGGAACACAAGACAAACGTGTGCTGCATCTTGTGAATCCTTATCAACAACACAATCACTAGATGCAGCGCACGCTTGTCTTGAGATCCCGAGAACTAACGACGGCAAACACATCGCCTGCACGAGACTGTTCTATAAATAGCCGCAGATGCCAAACATCGGCCAACAAAATACTTCTGCCGTGGAATAATGCAATCTATACAAGGCCCCTTTAATATCGATAAAATCAAGATGGGCCCGGATTCTACATAAGTACCCCTCAAAATGTTTGGGCACATGTAGAAAAAAAGTATGTGGCATTCCAGCGTATAATTCGTTATTGATGCATTTCCACTGTCCAAAGGAATCCCTGAAACCTTACTAAGCATACATAAGTGTGTAAGTGGGGTGAAGTGATACAGAGGCTGGTTGTGAGAGAGAGACTGACCGAGTAAGACGACACGGCGATTGACTCAACATAGTGTAGACCGACATAAGTGTAATAGTCGGATGAAGTGATACAGAGGCTGGTTGTGAGAGAGAGATTGACCGAGTAAGACGACACGGCGATTGACTCGACATAGTGTAGACCGACATAAGTGTATTAGTGGGGTGAAGTGATACAGAGGCTGGTTGTGAGAGAGAGACTGACCGAGTAAGATGACACGGCGATTGACTCGACATAGTCCCGTATACAGCCCAGATTGCCAGCAACGTCCAACTGCGAGAAGATTTCTCCACAAAGAAACTGGGTGAGTTCTTCATCGTGAGTCATTGTCCAGCACTCGGGCACGTCTCTCAGTCGGTCAACCGCCCCCATGTCCACTACACGGATGACTGGTCGCTGGTCAGTTAGATGTAGACAGTAGGTGGTGTCCACTACATCCTCCCATCTGGAAACACAAACAACACCATATACATCATTGCGTGTCCCAAGTTTGGGCAATTTTGTGGCAATGCAGTATTGTGTAGTATGTAAACTGGCAGTCCATCATTGAAACAGTGTTAACAATGAACTGACAGTACAGTCCATCATTGAAACAGTATTAACAATGAACTGACAGTACAGTCATCATTGAAACAGTGTTAACAATGAACTGACAGTACAGTCCATCATTGAAACAGTATTAACAATGAACTGACAGTACAGTCCATCATTGAAACAGTATTAACAATGAACTGACAGTACAGTCCATCATTGAAACAGAGTTAACAATGAACTGACAGTACAGACCATCATTGAAACAGTGTTAACAATGAACTGACAGTACAGTCCATCATTGAAATAGTGTTAACAATGAACTGACAGTACAGTCCATCATTGAAACAGTGTTAACAATGAACTGACAGTACAGTCCATCATTGAAACAGTGTTAACAATGAACTGACAGTACAGTCCATCACTGAAACAGTGTTAAAAATGAACTGACAGTAGTCCATCACTGAAACAGTGTTAACAATGAACTGACAGTACAGTCCATCACTGAAACAGTGGTACCAATGAACTGACAGTACAGTCCATCACTGAAACAGTGTTAACAATCAACTGACAGTATAGTCCATCACTGAAACAGTGTTAACAATCAACTGACAATGGTGTACTCAGTTATGTCCGAATGGGGTTATGTCCATATTGTAATGACAAATAAAAAGTAGTTGTAATTTATTTGATGTTGTTTAACTAGACCCAGCCCTGGTTAATCCGAACACTATATTGTTATTATCAATTACCTAGAAATTGTCCTTTGTTCCCGGCCAAAGAGTCGTTGCTTGTGTGAGAGAGTCTGGACGTCATTGTCAGCAACAAAGGCAGCCTTGTCTTGAGCGAGACTCTCCACACTACACACCAGCAACCAGAGAGTCGACTCAAACGTCCTCTCTGATCCTTTGTGAAAGACAATCTGAAACACATAATAGGTTATAAAAGAACACCTCTTAATTCTCACTTAATTATTTAAACACAATAAAAGTTTTGTACTGGAACAACTCTGTAAAACTTGACAGCCATGAGTGTTAATGGCTCAGAACATTAATTGACAGCCATGTTTTGTCTATTCAGCCAGCATTGATAACCCAGTGCTGCCACCTACAGGGAATTTGTAACTGATTAGGCTAACATCCTATGACAGAAGAAAGATGTCTTAATTTACATATAACTGCTTCCAATTTTGTGAAAATGTGTTTTATCCGACAAGTTCTTCTAGCATTTTTAGATTTTACAGCTTTTGCTGTCTTTTTTTGGGGTCAAATCCAACGAACGGGGGTCTTCGGGCTCCACACAAGGTCGAAAATAGCATTGCCTGAATCTTTTGTTCAGTTGTGGTATTAAATGTGCATAATATTGAGGTGTCTTCACCAAAAATTGGGCACACTAATTCACAAAATTGACGATTTTATAGTTGCTTGAATTTGAAAGGTGTGTTCTATATGTTATCATCCGAGGACCACAAGTTATCGTCCGTTGGCAGGACATAACCCACAGTACAATGGTGTTGTGTTGGATATTTAACTTTTTATCAATGGATAACATATGGACATGTGCTATAACGGCGTGACTTTAGGGGGAGGTACTTATTTAGAGTTGTCAGAGTGCGGTGAAGTTTCGTTCGCACTTCAATATTGCCCCACTCTATTTTCCGAATGTGTTGTCATTATTTGTGCAACAAGACAAACACATTGTAGATATGTGTGTACAGTTCATATTTAAGCGGAGGATGTGTGTTATCCATTGGTATTTATGTTATGGACGTAACCTGCAAATTTGTAGCACAAGATACTCAGACAAAATGGTACTCGGACGATAACACAATTTTTAAAATCAGTATAGAATCTGGAATATTAATGATTAGCAGTAAATTATGAAAGTGCCTTAGTACATGTTGTTTATGTTGCAATATTAGCCACACCTGTATCCCCTACGTATGTGGACCTTGTTCTCTGCTGTCCTCTTCTTTGTATTCCGAATGCTATAGTTGTCAAATGATCATATATTTTCTACTTCTGCATTGTTGTCATTATTTGTACAACAAGATAAACAGGTGGTAGATATGGGCACACTGTTCATGTTTGTGGGGAGAATGTATGTTATCCATTGGTATTGATGTTATGATCATAACCTGCATGTTTTTAGCACATAACACTCAGAAAAAATGGTACTCGGACGATAACACAATTTTGAAAATCATGATTAACAGTAAATTGAGAAAGTTCCGTAGTATATGTTGTTTATATTGCACTGTTAGCCAGATGTGTATCCCTTATGCATGTATACCTTGTTCTCTTCTGTCCTTTTCTTTGTATTCCGGGTGCTAGAGTTGTGGAATAATCTTTTATTTTTACATTTTCTTCACTGTAGTCGCCATATTTAATTAGTGTGATATATGTTATTGCATTTTAAACTGTATTTACATTATTTACTACATTGGGTAATGTCTGCAAATAAATTGTTTCATTGTTTGGGCTATAACTCGGCATTACTCGAACATTAAACCAATTTTATAAAAAAATGGGCCAAGTGGCCCTGAAGTCCTTTGGACTAACACGTCTATATGTGACCCCGGCTGACCAAATGAGTGATAAGTCGGAAAAATTGTAACATTGTTTTCTTACATCCTTGTAAAGGTTTGGTAAGGTGTTTACACAATTTCAAAAATTATGACTGCTACAAAAATTGGCGAAGTTATGGAGCATTGAACATGGTAGGGGTCAAAAAGTGAAAATGAAGAAAACAGCTGCACAACATTCAAATGTGGCACACAGTATGTAATATGTATGTTATGTTGCAATGATACACTGGAAGTACAAATGTGCTGCTACAAAGACTTATCAAGTTATGCCAGATTATGTCTTTACGTGTAAAACTAAAAGGACAGATTATTTGAGAGCAAAAGGTAGACTCATTGTTTGACACAGTTTAAAACCTACAGGCAACTGTCCAGTTTAACAGGGGTCTAGTACTTTCTCAATATGTCACAGTTTCCATCAAACAATAGCAGGTACAGAATCTTAGCTCCACAGCTGGGTGTAATACACAACCAGAGCCACCACTGATTCATGGTCAAGTAGATTAGCTCAATGCACCAACTAAGACAATACACAACACTGTGAGTGACAGTGTCCAGAGTAGGCCTAAGCAGTGTCCTCATTGCTGAATAGATCAATTAAACCTGCCAAGTGGGTGACATTCTGCACAAGTGTTCATTAATCCTTAGTGATTGTTCAGAACAGGCAGTGTTCAGATAGGGGTATTGGTTGAATTGTATTTATCTCCATGCAAAAGGCTTTATTGTGCCTTCATCGATTATAAGAAAGCATTTGATTTAGTAGACCGGTCCTCCCTACACAAAAATGCTAAATCATGTATAAATCAGGGCCAGGCTGTGTCAGCCTTCTTCTCATGTGATGTAGAGGTATGGCAAGGAGAAAACTTGTGTCCTTTGTTATTTGCTATTTACCTGAATAATTTTGATCACTGTTAGTCAATGAGGTGAAATGTACAACAACCTTAGTGATGATGATGTAGAAAATGTATGTTCTACTATATGATGATTACACTAGAATGATTCAATCAAATACAGATTTCTTGCTTGTGTATAGCGGAACTATGTCAACTCTTCTAATGGTTGACATTTGGTTGTTTCAGGTGTCAACTATATTGTGAATCTGTAATTATTAGTCTATATTGATACAATTGATTTACACAGTACCATGTCTACACAAGGCATGGCAAGTGTAAACAGAACAGTAGAATGCATTTGATATCAATAAAGTGTAGGATATTTCACTCTATAGTTGTCCAGAATATTAATTTTCTATGTTTGTCACCTACAGGTTTCTACAGACAATACATCTTTAACCAATATTCACCACAGTCACACCATTTTATAATAATTAAATGAACATCAAAATAAACACAACTTGCAATTATAGAAAATCAATAGTTTTGAAGATACAGTTTAAAAGTTTTAGGCAACTGTTCAGTCTAACAGGTGTCAAGTGTGTCTACTCTGCCTGGGTGCTGTGACCAATTAAAGATTAGTCAAGGTCTCAATGGAAGAATAGCACTAGGCTGCAGAGCAGACCTGGGGCCAAAGTACTTGGTACTCATGTACTCATGTACTCGAGTACATTTTTGAAGTACTCGTACTCATGAAACTTATGGGTCATGGACTCGTACTCGTTGTATTCAGATTTTACGAGTACATCTGAGTACTTTCTCAATATGTACGGGAGAAAATAAATATATTTGGTTATAAAATGAAACTTTCCTGAAATATTTTAATGTTCAACTATTTTTAAAATACTTTGTTATTTCTGATAGTATACAACCTTACCATCCCTACACATCCCAGTGCATCCTCATTCTCTGATAACAATGACTATGATACCCAAACATGGCAACAGGCAGCATCTTTTCCCAGTCAGAAACACCCTGTTAAGCAAACAATAATTGTAGGCTAGCAGTTCAGACCATAAACCTGTTTGTTTAATTAAGCCATAAAGATTCAATTAGCAGTTAACCCACCAGTTAGACAGGAAATGCCTTTGATGTAGTATGGAGACTATGCCACTTGGCACTGGCTGACAGTGTTAACTGCTAAGAGGAAGACTGGCAGTTCTTGTTCTTAGCAGTTAGCACTAACTAGTAGATGTAAGGTGGCTCAAGTCAGACTGTCTCCTACACTAGTATAATCCCATGCCAGCAGCCTGGCTAAAAAGTCCAAAGGGGATGCTGAGCCTGTTATGTGGACATGTGCTAACCCTCTCAACAACTACCGGGTAGTAGTCTACGATCAGAAAATATAAATTGCAAACTTATAACATCAACAGATTGCTGATTGTAGAGGTGAACGAATACCTCAGTCAGCCATGTACAGATCGTCACAGTGACCCACTGCAGTTCTGAGTTTTCCAACTCTGGCTCAAGTGGTCCAAAGCCATCTGAGCATTCTAGCCTCACCAGCCCCAGTTGAAAGGGTATTTACCATAGCCGAGAAAGTATTCTGCCCTGAACAGTGCAGCCTGAAATACTCAACCTGTGAACAACTCATGTTCATTCGGTGCAATGGCAAATAGATGATAAGATCATTCGATGACTAAACTCTGCAGTGCAGAGTTTAGTCATGCTGCTGGCTTTCTGGCACATTAAACAAAATCTACTGCTGGGGGTGGTCTCAAGGGCCCTTCACAAAACCACATCACTAGATATTGTAAAACGTTTGCACTCTGGGGGCCCCTTAGGTGCCCTAGAATGATTCAATCAAATACAGATTTATTGTATATAGTGGCAGCACCCTAAGATACATCTATGCAAAATTAGAAGAAAAAAAGTTGCTGAACAGTTTTTGAAAAAATAGGCAAAATTTTACATTTTTACCAGTTTTGGGGTCCTTGGAGGCCCTAGGGAGCCCTTAAAATGATTCAATCAAATACAGATTTCTCGTGCATAGTGGCAGTGCCCTAAGATATGTCTATGCAAAATTAGAGAAAAAGTTGCTGAATGGTTTCTAAGATACGACAGCTAACGGCAGACGGCGGACGCAGAGTGATGGCAATAGTCCCTTGGACCTTCAGCCAAAGGACTAGAAAGGTTAACAAATACAATATTATGTGCTTACATACAAATAAAACATTACAAATCAGCAATACTTTGGTATGATAACATTTTGAACTGTCCATCATATTGTCTACTCAGTGTCCATCACACTGTCTACTCAGTGTCCATCACAATGTCTACTCAGTGTCCATCACACTGTCTACTCAGTGTCCATCACACTGTCTACTCAGTGTCCATCACACTGTCTACTCAGTGTCCATCACAATGTCTACTCAGTGTTCATCGCACTGTCTACTCAGTGTCCATCACATTGTCTACTCAGTGTCCATCGCACTGTCTACTCAGTGTCCATCGCATTGTTTACTCTGTCCATCACACTGTCTACCCAGTGTCCATCAAATTGTCTACTCAGTGTCCATCACATTGTCTACTTATCATCATCATCCTTTTCCTCTATAGCACATCCTCGCAAGCCAGGGAAGTTTGCCATGCAAAACTAGCCCTGGCTAATCCCCTATGCAAAGTGTGGAAGTTAGCTGAGTCAAACTAGTAAATGACTTTGCCAGTCATGACTGCGTCACCCGTGAGAAGTCAGAACAGCACAAATACCCGCCCCAATTTGAAGACGGATAAACGACTTCTGGGAATCCCAATATATAATGACCCATTCGCCCATTAGCATGAGCAGCTGAGCGGTATTGTGTATTCGAATAATTGCTTCTACTTCCTAATCATTGCATGTAACACGAGCCACGGTTAGTTGAAATTAGTTTTATTATGACCACCTGACCTGCCGCCATCCACTGATCTAGTGAGTGATTTCATAGGCTGAGCTTAAATTCAGAGTTTCGCAAAGCGATCAGCCAGGGGGTACTGCTGGCTGGCACTGACGTAATCAGCAGCAGCGACGGCTGGTGCGCGAGGATGTCATAGCATGGCATTTCTTTATAACTTCTATTTCATGATGCTTGACGGTGAACACCTTGTCTACCGCCGTAGGAGGTGATAGCACCTTGATGATGTCTGAGGCTTCCACAATCCCAACCTCAAGCCTCCCCCATTACCAGTTTCCTTGAGTGCGGGTCATGTATGCTACCTCAAACATGCCATCGGTCGTGATACGCAGCACCTGGGCCATGTACAATTTCCTGTTCAATCGAAAGGCCAACCAACTGTCTACCACCACTTTTTGTACTCCCATTTCCAACTCCCTTTCTTTAACTGCACCGTGATTCTCTTCATTTTCATTCACTTCTATCCCCTTCACATCAACCTCTTTCTCCTGCACCTCCTTTTCCTTTGCTGCATTCTCTGTGACTTCTGTCTCCTGCACCTCAATCTTCCTCACATACACCTCTTTCTCCTGCACCTTCTTTTCCTTTGCTGCATTCTCCAAGACCTCTGTCTCCTGCAGTTGTTTACGTGTAACACTGGGCGATAATAGGGTAAAGTGTTAAATAATATTAATTTTAGGATAACATATCATTCCTACTGTTTATATTTAAATAAAAAAATATATGTTTGGATGTTTTTTTTGGATCGTATGAATATGGTGTACTCATAGATTAACACAATTAGTTTAATAAATAAAAGTTAAAAAGTTAATGTTACTTTAAAAAAGTTCTCATTTGCGTCCCAGGCGTTTGTAAAATAACCAGAAGAGTAACATACGATACGTACCCGTCGTATGGCTGCCCACTGCCCATCATTGTTGCAATATTCTTCTCCAGAAACATAAACAATGTCTTCTGGGCCGACGAAGAGTTCGACTACTTTGTTACTTTCCGTTTGTTTACTTGGCTCGGGCGAGTTGTGAAGAGTTATTTTACCGTGTTTTGTTGCTTTTATAGAACATTCGTCACGAACATAACATAAGGCTTCCGGCAAGCGCAGACCTTCCTTGAAACATTTTATACACTCTTGTAAACATCGTATCCGAGCTAAAAACACATGAGTAAGCTGGAGGCAATCTTCGCTTGCGGCCATCACCGATTTGACAGATGGGCGCAATTGCCATTCCTGCGCGATAGGCTAATTGCTCTGCAAAAATATCCAATATTATTGTCGCGCTACGTTTAGAGTATTCGCAGAAAACAATACTTCACCTTGTTCTGAAAAAATATTGGTTCTATGTATTCTTAATGTTATGCACTATTTATAAATTAAATCAGTACATAATGTTTCCAGTTTTAAGGTAGCTGCACCGGGTATCATGTCAGTTGATTTCTTTATTTTTTTCTTCATAGAACATTAGTAGGTGTCAGTATGAACATGTGTACTATTAAAAAAAACCAAGGCACTACCACCATATGTCACCAATCAGTCCTTTAAAAACTAGTATTTTTAGTGTGTCTGTGGAAAGTCCCTTTTCAGATTCTTGGAATCTGACGGAGTTTCCATAGTGACGATCACGTGTGCGTCAGCCTAGTTCAAACATAAATTAATTCACCATGAATGCAGATCATATAGCGTGGTTATTCTCATGCTACTATGCTGTTGTATTATAATTACCTAAATGCATCACGCTGTCAAATCACCAAATACTGGAGGTAGTTTTGTTTATTCTCCGATATTGCCCGACATCAGCCGCCATTTGCAATGACACGTGATTGTCTCTATAGAAGGTGTCAATCAATCTTGTCTACCACAATAAGTTCAACACATGGCCCTTCGTAACACAATATCATCAGACAACTTGGCGGGGAAACCTTGGGGGAATCTCAGTAATAGAAGTGTCTGTCAAATTGTATTGAAATAAGCCCCATGCCAGTAAAAAAATTCACATTTCTAAGCAAAAAACAAGCATCTGGTGACACAAATTTATAATTGTAACAACCATAAAGTATTACTTAATGTAACTTTTTATTAAAAAAAAACTACAATACTTACAAAGCAATAACTTGGCATATGAACTCGACTTGTGTTTACACAAAATTGCAAGGGATGGTTTTATGTTTGGTAAAGGGGTCGTGCCAAAAATGCAGTACGGATTTTTGCTGACTTTCAACATTGTAGCAAAATGTTTATGAAGCTGTATAAAACTTAATATGCATTTGTTTACAAAAAAAACCGTTTGAATGTTAATAACATGTTTGTACTTACAACCATAAAAAAAATTATTTTGGGGAGTTTCTCAAAATGAAATAAAATGCCATTTTAAGGTGATTTTTGACATATTTTTTAATTGTCTTTAAACACATTTAAATATATCTATACAACATAAAAAAATAAATTCTTTTTGATCTGGAGTATTGTTTGGTATCTGAGGCAAACTCTGAGAAGAAATGGTTAGCTAATCTTCAAAATTATATTAGAAATGATTAATTCAAAAGAAGCATATAATAGCCGAAGCAGCCTTAATAGCTTTGACAAAACGACTAACAAACTGCGGCCAATTTGTGCAACAATCCCAGAATAGCCAAGATAGACTGTTGTGAAAATGAGACATATAGCCAGGGGTGAATCCAGATAGGGTAGTCTGGGGGGCACAAAACTTCCACTTGAAAGGAAAGTTGAAATTATTTCTGCTGCGCCGCCATAACTTCAGCTTCTTCTCGCTGTTTCTCGCTGTCTCAGCTCCACTGATGACATCGGAAGAAGAAGAGTGCTGTTGAACAATTTTAGCCGCTGCACAGCCATAACTTCATTAACACATAAAAAAACTCTAGGGTGCACGCCAATGCAACTTTGGCATAACACGGCCAAATTCTGGAGGTTTAGGGGGTTCGTGCCACCCAGCACCCCTAAACCCGCCTATGCATAACAAACTTTCATAATCGAATTAATGCATGTACATATTGCATAAAACGGATTACATAAACTTAAACTCTTTGCACCTTGTGATATCACAAAAAGAACCAAAAGACAAGAGGCCAGATTGTATAACCTCAAAGACCTCCACTTGGAAACCATCCAACCAAGAAGGAAAACCAAAAGACTTAGCATATCATTAAAAACGGAACAAAACGTTACATATATCCCCCTAGACCAGTATATAAACGCAACGCTAGATGTTCACACAATCATGATAATCACCAGCTCCTGTAAATCACCGTCAAACATATTTAGAAATGTTTTTCCCCAACCACAATGACTGAGTGAAATTATTTACCTCCAAGCATTATTTTATGTAAATCACTGAATTTATTCCAGAGTAATCTCATCCAACATTAAAACAACTTAAAACAGCCGAACCACCATGAGCACTTGCGTGATGTATCGATAGGATATTAATTTGTTTGCGTCACATTACAAATACAAATATCAACCCTATCAATAGAACGAACATACAGGACATACTAGTCGACTTATTTGTTTATTTTAATACACCTCGCAGGCACAAAGCATAGAAACTCTAGAAGACAACTATTTGTTAAAGCGGTATGGGTCGGAGTGAACTCAGGAAACACCTTGTTATTTGGATGCATTGCAAATATCTGCAGTAGTCCGTCGATCATCACGTTTTGACAACGATTCATGTATGAATACTGTGTTGATCACAACAAGCAATTTTCAGTTAAATCACACCTTAGATGTATATAGGGGACTGATAATTTCAAACAAAAAACTAGAAGACGGTGACGTATGGTATACATTTGGTGAGCAATTATCCCGCAACTCATCTCTACCGTTGCATACAGAATATAGTATACATATTCCAACATGTCAACGAAGAGGAGAACAGCTACTAAGTTATTTGATATAATCGTTACACATTGGAGACAATGTGGCTGGCACTATTGTTTGTGATCAACACAGCAGTCACTTTTACAATATTACGTTTCGAATGCGTTTGCGATGCTCATGAAGAAAACCATTAACATGCAAAATGTACATTAAATACTGCATCTATAACTGTACTAAGACATTTTTTTTTTTTTAAAGAAGTTGGTTGTAACAATGTACTATAATCAGACGACGTTGGCGCCTCTGAGCAGAATTATATTCCGGATATACGGCGCTTTATAAATACAATTATCATTATTATTATAACTGGACTGTACTCAATTCAATGTTTCATTTCCACAGACCAGATGCAATCAGAAGCTGACGCACACATTCCAAAAGCGAAAGAGAGCATCTAGGTGCGAGTAAGAAACCACCGATTAATGCATCACTGGAATATTTTGAAGTAAGTGGACACAAAAAGTCAAAACATTCCACCAGACGATACAAAGAAACATTTAGGTGTGACATTCGAGGAAAAACTTAAAACGTAATAAACACAATTTAGAACTGTGTTTCTAAGTCATATATAATCCGAGTAAGATAGAGCCCACCGGGTTAATAAAACATACACATCTTGGAGTGGTCGATAACGAAATGATCATGGTACTCTCGGCCTACGAGATGCAATCACTGTTCGAATAGGCAATACCAGTTTATTCAAGGTAACAGAAAAGACATGAGGAAGTCAGAAACTATTCAACAGCGTTCTGTTGTATTAGTTTTGTTAAAGGTATCTAGCCTATCCTGTTAAAAACATATTTCCAGTGAATTAACATACTACGTATTGCTGTCATCAAGATCGGGCCATAATAATAATTGTAAACTTTTGGTCACATAATATGTAAATTTCAAATAAAACGGCGCAAAAGAAGAAAATGTATCCATGTGTCATACGTTTCTTATTTCATATGCCGGATATAGCGAACCGGTAATTTTACAATTAAGTAATGTAATATATTATCGAATAACGTAAAATGCCAAAGTCACGTATATACACTGTATACTGCATATATATCCTCCTGGATTATGAGGACCACCACAGGCGAGACTCGAAATGGCATACAGTGGACACCATGGATTCAGCTGGAGGACAAACACCAACAAACAGATGCAGGACAATATGGCATTTTTAGAAGTAAGATATGGAAAGACAGGTTTGAAGATCAACAGAAGCAAAACCAACATCATGAAAATACACAGTAGGAACAACTACCCAATTGTAGCCCCTGGAGAAAGTAGATTCCTTTACCTAGAATACATTTTAAAAAATGTTTTTTGTATAGCGCGATTCTTACGACTACCCAAAGCGTTGGCCAAGCACGGCAGGTAGATAGGATTATTTTTTAATTTGTGTAAATTGTGCATTTTTCTGTCCAATTTATACTGAGTAAAACATATATAGAACTATGTTTTGCCATACCCCCAGTTCCATGATAACAAAAAAATGTGCCACCATTTTGAGCCATTATTGGCAAATTTGGAAAGACTGTCATTATATTTTTAGCATACATATAATTATAATTCTTACAAACCCACGTTATGTGTCCATTCTTTTGTGAAATGACCAGATCATCTTCCTGCTTTGTTTTTATGTTTTTAATATGTTTGTAAAGTGCGACAAAATTTGATTTTGGCAACAAATATGCATATATTTTTTTCTCTGATGATGACTTAGGCAAAAAGAGCGCGATCAATTCACAGCACAGAGTCTGCTCAATGCAACACTGAAAATCTTATCTATATAGTTTAATTACTACCAGATATATCCAGTTTCCAAATGGAGAAATTTGTGAAAAAAAATTGCATAATGGATTTGGTTAATTGATATCGACATGCAACAGTTGTATGTGTAGCAACAATTATTTAAAACTACCGGTATTTTCTAAGGGGGCCATTGTCCGATGCTTCCCAATTACGCCACACAATATCAGCATAATTGTAATGTGCGTATTTAGAATAATGTTCCAGTAATGGCGCGACATAGGACCTATATTATAATGAGGTATGTCTAATTATCACCAATGATAAGGAAAACGAAAACATTTATGCATTAGTGCGCGGAGATTTAACAAGATTCAACAAGATTGCCATCCAGAGAATTAACTCTAGATGGCAGTTGGACAAGGAAGCCCTTTGGCTTATCGAGAGTCCAACCCTTTTATCTATATATATCCAGCCCATCTGAGGTACGTGTCGATTTTATTTTTAAACATATTCACACTACTAGCACCCACACAATCATCAGATAATCTGTTCCATTCATTCACAGTCCTTTGTGAAAATGAGAACTTTCTTACGTCTAATCTACATTGTCCTCTAGTCTTTCTATATTTCTTAACTGAAAAAACATATTTCTATCAATATTTTCATAACCATTCAATATTATAAACACTTCTATCTGATCTCCTCTCAATCTCCTGGTCTCTAGTGTTGTTAAGCCGCATTTTTTAGGCGTTTTTCATAACTAAGATCCCTCAGTTTTGATATCATTTTAGTCGCTCTCCTCTGTACTCTTTCTAGCATATCTATGTCCTTCTTGCGGTATGGCCTCCACGCTTTATACAATATTCTAAATGAGGCCTAACTATTGTTTTGTACAGCGGTATTATTAGTTCTTTTTCTTTATATGCTATATTTCGCCTAATCAATCCAAGGATTTGATTTCCTTGTGAAGCTGCAATTCCACACTGCTCTGAAACCTTCATGTCAGCACTAATTGTCAGCCCTAAGTCTTTTTCTTTTACGGTAGTATTTAGTACAGTTTCCCCATTGTATATTTTACATATTCGTTCCCATGTCCTGTGTGAAGGCATTTACATTTCCCAAAATTGAACAACATTTGCCACTTTTCAAACCATTTCATCAACCTGTCAAGGCCATCTTGTAAATGCTGTATATCTCCATCACTTTTAATCTTTCTAAACACTTTTGTATCATCTGCAAATTTCAACACCTTGCTAGCTATATCATCGTCCAAATCGTTTATTATATATTAAGAATAATATAGGTCCCAATACTGATCCCTGTGGAACCCCACTCAAAACTGATTTCCAGTTTGAAGCCTCCCCATCAACAACTACCCGTTGTCTTCTGTCAATCAGCCATTTTTCTATCCAGTTAATTATACCATTTCCTATGCTATGGGCCTTTAGTTTCAGCAGTAATCTTTGATGTGGCACTTTGTCGAAAGCTTTTAAAAAATCTAAGTAGATGATATCTACTGGTGATCCATCATCTACCCACTTAGTGATATCTTCCAAAAAACATAACATATTTGTTAAGCATGACCTCGCTTTTAGAAACCCATGTTGAGATGGGTTTATCAAGTTATGTTTAACAAAAAAATCCACCATGTGATCTTTAATTAGTTTTTCTAATAATTTACAAATCACTGATGTTAAACTAACTGGTCTATCATTATTTGACTTGTTTCTCGAACCTTTTTTAAATAACGGTATAATGTTTGCTTCTTTTCATTCTAAAGGAACCACTCCCTCTTCTAATGACAAGTTGAAAACTGTTGCAAGCGGTATGCTAATTTATTCTACAATTTCCAATAGTAGTTTGGGTGGAATACCATCCACTCCTTGTGATTGATTATCCTTCATAGCCCTAATTTTCTTAGCTACCATTTCTGGGGTTACAATTAACTGTCTTAAATAATCTGATTCTGCCCCCTTGAACTTAGCCTCTGGTACTGGCAGTGAATTTTTGTCTGGTAAACACTGAACTAAAATACTCATTCAGGTCTTCTGCCATTAAGAATCCCTCTGATATTATATTTCCAGCACTATCTTCTAGAGGACCGACCTTATCCTGAACTTTCTGTTTGCTTCGAACATACGCATACAAACTCTAGCTGTTATGTTTTATATTACAAGCTAATTTATGTTCATAGCTTCTCTTTGAATTTCAAATTTCAGCTGTGGCTTGATTTAGTGCTTCTTTATAAATGTACATTGTCTTCGTCATTTCCAGTACGTCTATATGACTTCCACATCAGTTGTTTATACTTAATTTTTCTAATGGCTTCTTTCGATAAGTGTTTCTTTTTGGACCGTTTCCCGTGTTTTTTAAGGGAACAAATTAGACGATGATGCATTCAATTTCACTCCTTAAGATATTCCAGCTTTCTGTTGCTGTCGTATTCTTCAGTGTGTTATTCCAGTCTATCTTTGCTAAATATTTCCATATGTCCTTATATTTTCCTTTGTGGAAATTTCTCCTGTGCTGCTTTTTACTATTCCTTTCTGATTTTACTTTGATGGTAAAATGTATTTGGTTGTGATCACTATTCCCCAGTGGCTCACATATCCTGACATTGTCAACTAATTCATTATGTGAGGACAAAACTATGTCTAACACATTCTCTCCCCTGGTTGGTTCTAGCACATGTTGAGAAAGGAAACTATCTTGTACTAAAACTAAAAATTTGTGGTCCTCACTACCCATACTCTGTAGAGATTTCCAATTTATATTCCCGTGGTTAAAATCCCTCATAATAACACAGTCCCGTTTGCTCACTTCCCTTATAACGTTTTGTATTTTTTTCATTCTCTTCTATGCTTATGTTTGGACTTCGATAAACTAATCCAAATGTTAACGTTGAGTTTCCTGTAACTATATGTTACACCAAACAGCTTCTTTGCAATCTGCTTCTCTGTCTAATTTTATTTCATAAACCTGGATAGATTCTTTAATATATAAAATAACTCCACCTCCCCTTCTTCCTATTCTATCTTTCCTAAACATTACGTATCCTGTCAGTCCCAATTCGCCATCTGATATATCGGTGGTTGTCCATGATTCGGTTATACCTATTATGTGAGGGTCAATATCTTCTACCATAATGTTTAGTTCATTTATTTTGTTTACTCTACTCCTTGCATTTAAACAAACACATTTATATCCAGCTTCAGAACAGTTTTCCAGACTGCTCTTTTGCAGTTCAGTTGATAATGTGTACAAAAGGAGGAGAGGTGTGTTTAGAATTCAGTGGTGCAGGAGACGTCGTGTGACGACGCACTTTGCTCGCTTATATTATAATATTGGATATACACGCTGTGCGATTCGGTAATTGTGAGAAAAAAAAATTAATCGCGCAGCGAAAATGCATTATAAAGCTAGCTCTACTTAAACGATTGGTTTGACATGTTAGTTGTTCGAATGTAACGTATAAATACACCAGCATAAGTTATTATTTTTACAACCGATGTTTATGCTAGTTTTGTTTATTTGTTGTGTGTATCATAAGAAACTAAAGTTTGAACTTTATTATTTATAAAAATGGCGGCCACTGATGACGGTGACATGGAGCCCCTCGAACATTCTGTTAAGAACATCATAGATCAGACGTCACTTAAATGGATATTTGTTGGCGGAAAAGGTGGCGTTGGTAAAACAACGTGCAGGTACGCATGTTTATGACAGCTAATAAAACCGTAACGATCGAGTTTTTCTGGCAATTTCCTTACCCCAATTATCGTCTGTCACTGTCAGTGTCAGGACAGTAGGCCTATATCTGTGACTGGTCTGTGCAGGAGGTAGATGTTTCGGTCCAAAATGCAAGGCACGAAATAAATCTTTAAAATTGCACAGCAATTGTTGCTATGCAAAATGAGTTTTGCATAGCAAACATGATTTTTGTATAGCATTTTGCATAGGCCATAGCGTAAGCGTCTCAATTTGGGACGTAAAAGAACGACTGAGGACGACAAGCACCCTGGCAGTGACCACCCTTAGTGACAGCGTAGAAAGGTCGGCTTGGCGATAATGTTCTGAAAAGGCTGACTAGTTGAATGAGACCTCATAACTCATAAGATCATAACATTGTAACCACAAAATATACAGACTAGTCAGTTAATAGAACGTTGCCGAGTGCTGGAAACAACTAGAACTAGCATAGTATTGTTCTACTGACAATGATTTAGGGACATGAAAACAACACCAGTTAACAGTTTATGAATTTGCACTTTTATACACATTCATACTAAATCAGTGTAAAAATGATGAAATCGAATGTTCACAGCAAGTGTCCGTGGCACAGTGCAGCCAGCCTTTCAGGCGATCCTTGGCATTTTGGCAGCAATCTCAACACCAGTGTTCTCCCCCTCGTAAACACTTGCAGTAACAATCAATATAACGAATAAATGACAGTAACTATAATGACAGTGACGATAAAAACAACATAAGTAACTTTCCTCCGCTTTAAAACAACTCTGTATACCGCTACAGACATGAAAACGAATTGGCATAACCGCTCTAGCAAGTATTGCGCTAGAGGACTGCATTGGTCATATCGCATATCTGGTTCGCACGAGAAATGTACAAATGGCGGCACCCATGCCTTGCTACGACAGTTACTGCTTGATCGCAACTTAAAATTATAAAATATTCATGAATATTGCATCTCAAAGTTTGCAATACAAAAATACAGTTGACTAGCAAACCGCAATATTTGCCTCCCAAAATGCGATGCGATACCGCTAATTTTGTGCCCTGAAACATGTTTGGACCATGGGCCGAAACATCTGTTTTAGGAATCGGTGAAGAATGACTTGCGTGGGCCAAATCAACCGTTTGTGTAACTGGAACAATCGGGTCTGTGTGGGCCGAACTATCCGTCTTGTTTCTATCGTGAAATCTGATTTGCGACAATGTGTATTGCGCGGTCTAATCGTTAAATTCTCTCTAGCGTATTCATACCGCAGACTTGTAACTATTTTGAATTGCGTCTTAATAACAACCGGGGATTATTAATTCTTGACGAAATATTCTGACTTGCAACTAATTCGACTTGTGTATTCTCCTGGGGAAATCGTCTGCTAATATAATAACCGTTTGCATATATTCTAACAAGGAAATGTTTGCCATATAACAACCGGGGATTCAATGAATTAGAAATTCCACATTTTATGCTGTGCATCCTGACATTTTCGAATATGCGTATTTTTGGCGCGCTTTTCGGGATGCCGAGATGTGACGTCACATATGACCCATAGTCGCATCAGGCCGACCCTTTCCATGCATTCAGAGCATGTTTACAAGGATAGCTTTCGGATCGAAACGAACGTCAAAATGAGTTATTATGCGATATTCCGATGTAATACAAACACTAGTCATCATAGAGGAACAAGCAGTTATCTTACGGTTCCACATTAATTCAATTTCATTCAAAACAATGAATGTGAATGGGCCTACAAGTCGACTAGGTATCACCAAGCTTGGGCTCGTTTTTATAATCCAAACAAATATAATGTAATGGATATAGAATTTATTAACTGTATATATATATATATATATTGTACGGTAATATATTGTAATTATATATGTGAAAACAAATGGTGATCTGTCTGGATAAATAAAATTTAGAAACATTGTTATATATAATTACCATATTTTCATTTTTGTGGCGAATAAATAATTACTACAAAAATATTTACACTCAGTGCATCATAGTATAAACATTATTTGGTTTATATTACTTTGTGAAAACAAAAAAAAGTGTTAAAAAAATCAATGGTTTGGTGTCGGGATTGAACCGGCGTCGCCCGATTGCAAAATAAATGCCAAGGAACCAACGCGTTTACCAACTGAGCTAGCAGGACCGACAGAAATTCGCTGACTGATTTCAGTTGTTATGATAAATTGTACAACTCTTCCTTCATACATCGATATTCTAGTGATATTATGAGATTATACACGTTACTTTCTGTAACTGGATACGATATATGTTTGCTATGTATGTATATCGGTGTACATTATCTCTCGTTGGTTGCATTCGATATAATTATTCTGAAAACGAGCCCAAGCTTGGCGATACCTAGTCGACTTGTAGGCTCATTCGCATTCATTGTTTTGAATAAAATTGAATTCATGTGGAACTGTAAGATAACTGCTTGTTCCTCTATGATGACTAGTGTTTGTATTACATCGGAATATTGCACAATAACTAATTCTGATGCTCGTTTCGGCCCCAAAACTATCCATGTAAACATGCTCTGAATGCATAGAAAGGGTCAGCCTGCTGCGAGTGTGAGTCATATGTGACGTTAAGATACCACGTGATCGCCTAGCTCATTAAATTTTTATTTTCCGCGGGAATCGCTACACAGACGGGTTTAAAATCGAATTTATGCTATAATTGTATTTTTCTGTATTTTGATAATGTTCTTGAATGTTACATACAATGTTAAACTTTGTGTACACATAGAAAACGGATTTTAGCTAATGCCTTGTTTTTATTTCCTTTAAGTGTAGGCTAAGACAATAGAAAAATTCAGTCTGTTTTTTGTGACTTGCAAAAACAATATATTTGTATACACTTTCAGCCCCGTTGATTAACATGATACTCCTGTGTGCAACTGGATGGCTGAGTAGCTAAATATTACCTGTGTTATGACATGTTTGTGACAGCTGCAGTCTGGCAGTACAGATGGCCCAGGTGAGGGAGAATGTTCTCATCATCTCCACTGACCCGGCGCATAACATCTCGGACGCCTTCGACCAGAAGTTCTCCAAAGTACCTACAAAAGTTAATGGTTTTGACAACTTGTTTGCAATGGTATGTGCAAACCTGTTATATAATTTTTTACTTTTCAAGCAAATTTACATCACAATTAACAGTTACTTTTTGCAAATGATTTTTAAAAAATAAATGAAAGATGTGTGTAGGTGTATTACAACAGTAAAATGTACTGGTGTATTTATTACATATTATGTCAAAAGAACATGCAATGTGTAGTTGGAGTCTAAGAATATGCAAGTTATGATAATTGAAATCTTGAGTGCCACTATCCAACAACTGAGGTTTTTCTCCAAGAGTAACTGTCTGTAAATTGTCTACCCCTGTTACTTCACTGGGGATTATTATTCATCAGAGCACTACAGCACACTAATGAATTGCCCAGTCACCAAACAGCAGCCCCCCACCACCACCATTTACAGATTTCTCTTCCAATTGTTTGAAGACTCTCATAGTCGGCATGAAGTACAGCTGTACACTATGCAATTGTAGAGACCGCATATCAGAATAATTTAGATGACAGCAACAAAGAGAAACACGTGACTTTTCATACATATTAATTGTGTATTCTTGTCGACGATGTAATAATATAAATGATACAAAAACATGATTCAGAATATTGTGTATCTGTAGGTAAAAGGGAAACGCAGGATTACAAGAATGCTTCAGTTGTAGTATTGGTCGGCTGTACAAGATTGCTTCAGTCGGCTGTACAAGATTGCTTCAGTCGGCTGTACAAGAATGCTTCAGTCGGCTGTACAAGAATGCTTCAGTTGTAGTATTGGTCGGCGGTACAAGATTGCTTCAGTCGGCTGTACAAGAATGCTTCAGTCGGCTGTATAAGAATGCTTCAGTCGGCTGTACAAGAAGGTTGACATTATACGTAGTCAGCAGAGTTTCTGTATCCAGGTTTAACATCTTTGTTGCAGGAGATTGACCCAAATGTAGGAATTGGCGAGCTTCCAGAAGAATACTTTGAAGGAGATTCGTGTGAGTAGGACTGTAGAACAAGGTGTCCATGGAGATTCAGCCAGACTCCAGGGAAGTCATTCCACACATGTTGTTTAACGAAATAGTTTTCCTTTACCTTGTGAACACCCTGCATTCTTGCAGTTTATTGTTTCGTTATAACCTATCAGAAAGCAATGCTTGATGAATGAAAAGCTGGTTGCTAAATATTGCAAGTGTAGTGGCAAAGCAACAGCTTCAGAAACTACTGACTGAGATAGCCACAACGATGCTGTGAGATGACCTTTACCACTGTGTAACTGGGTCAACTAGGACTTTGGTCAATATCTCTTAATCAATATATCTTACTGTAACACAAAACTAAGGTTTTAGTAGCTCTGCCATCAGAGATGTAAATGTGAGAAGGTCCACATCGCAGTCAAGATGGTGTCTGTTTGCAGCACTGCTCACCATGGGCAAGAACATGATGCAGGATTTACTACAAGCCTTCCCTGGCATCGACGAGGCCATGAGCTACACTGAGGTCATGAAGTAAGTGTAGCACCTCGAGGTCATAGAATAAATGTAACATACACTTTAACAAGATTGCTATCCAGAGAATTAACTCTAGATGGCAGGTGGACAAGGAAGCCCTTTGGCTTATCAAGAGTCCAACCCTTTTATCTACATATATCCAGCCCTTCTGAGGTATGTGTCGATTTTATTTTTAAACATATTCACACAACTAGCACCCACACAATCATCAGATAATCTGTTCCATTCATTTACAGTCCTTTGTGAAAATGAGAACTTTCTTACGTCTAATCTACACTGCTCCTTTACTAATGTAACTTCATGTCCTCTAGTTTTTCTATCTTTCTTAACTGAAAAAAACATTTCTATCAATATTTTTATAACCTCCACGCTTGTATACAATATTCTAAATGAGGCCTAACTATTGTTTTGTACAGCGGTATTATTAGTTCTTTTTCTTTATATGCTATATTTCGCTTAATCAATCCAAGGATTTGATTTCCTTTTGAAGCTGCAATTCCACACTGCTCTGAAACCTTCATGTCAGCACTAATTGTCAGCCCTAAGTCTTTTTCTTTTACAGTAGTACTTAGTACAGTTCCCCCCATTGTATATTCTACATATTCGTTCCCATGTCCTGTGTGAAGGTATTTACATTTCCCAAAATTGAACAACATTTGCCACTTTTCAGACCATTTGATCAACCTGTCAAGATCATCTTGTAAATGCTGTCTATCTCCATCACTTTTAATCTTTCTAAACACTTTTGTATCATCTGCAAATTTCAACACCTTGCTAGCTATATCATCATCCAAATCGTTTAGATATCTTAAGAATAATATAGGTCCCAGTACTGATCCCTGTGGAACCCCACTCAAAACTGATTTCCAGTTTGAAGCCTCCCCGTCAACAACTAACCGTTGTCTTCTGTCAATCAGCCATTTTTCTGTCCAGTTAATTATACCATTTCCTAGGCCATGGGCCTTTAGTTTAAGCAGTAATCTTTGATTTAACAAGATTGCCACCCAGAGAATTAACTCTAGGTGGCAGGTGGACAAGGAAGCCCTTTGGCTTATCGAGAGTCCGACCCTTTTATCTATGTGTATCCAGCCCGTCTGAGGTATGTGTCGATTTTATTTTTAAACATATTCACGCTACTAGCACCCACACAATCAGCAGATAATCTGTTCCATTCATTTACAGTCCTTTGTGAGAATGAGAACTTTCTTGTATCTAATCTACACTGCTCCTTTGGTAATGTAAGTTCATGCCCTCTAGTCCTTCTATCTTTCTTAACTGAGAAAAAAATATTTCTATCAATATTTTCATAACCCTTCAATATTTTAAACACTTCTATCTGATCTCCTCTCAACCTCCTGGTCTCTAGTGTTGTTAAACCGCATTTTTTTAGGCGTATTTCGTAACTAAGATCCCTCAGTTTTGGTATCATTTTAGTTGCTCTGCTCTGCACTCTTTCTAGCATATCTATGTCCTTCCTGCGATACGGCCTCCACGCTTGAATACAGTATTCTAAATGATGCCTAACTATTGTTTTGTACAGCGGTATTATTATATGATGTGGCACTTTGTCGAAAGCTTTTTGAAAATCTAAGTGGATGATATCTACTGGTGATCCATCATCTACCCACTTAGTGATATCTTCCAAAAAACATAACATATTTGTTAAGCATGACCTCACTTTTAGAAACCTATGTTGAGATGGGTTTATCAAGTTATGTTTAACAAGAAAATCCACCATGTGATCTTTAATTAGTCTTTCTAATAATTTACAAATCACCGATGTTAAACTAACTGGTCTGTAATTATTTGACTTGTTTCTCAAACCTTTTTTAAATAACGGTATAATGTTTGCTTCTTTCCATTCTAAAGGAACCACTCCCTCTTCTAATGACAAGTTGA
Source organism: Paraescarpia echinospica (assembly GCA_020002185.1). Lineage (NCBI taxonomy): Eukaryota > Metazoa > Annelida > Polychaeta > Sabellida > Siboglinidae > Paraescarpia > Paraescarpia echinospica. Next base: position 78,616,803 of record CM034532.1, on the reverse strand, counting down.
AAACTGTTGCAAGCGGTATGCTAATTTGTTCTACAATTTCCAATAGTAGTTTGGGTGGAATACCATCCACTCCAGGTGATTTATTATCCTTCATAGCCCCAATTTTCTTAGCTACCATTTCTGGGGTTACAATTAACTGTCTTAAATAGTCTGATTATGCCCCCTTGAACTTAGCCTCTGGTACTGGCAGTGAACTAATGTCTTTTCTGGTAAACACTGAACTGAAATACTCATTCAGGTCTTCTGCCATTAAGAATCCTTCTGATATTATATTTCCAGCACTATCTTCTAGAGGACCGACCTTATCCTGAACTTTCTGTTTGATTCGAACATACGCATGAAAACTCTTGCTGTCATGTTTTATATTACAAGCTAATTTATGTTCATAGCTTCTCTTTGAATTTCTAATTTCAGCTGTAGCTTGGTTTAGTGCTTCTTTATAAATGTTGTAGTCTTCGTCATTTCCAGTACATCTATATGACTTCCACATCATTTGTTTATACTTAATTTTTCTAATGGCTTCTTTCGATAAGTGTTTCTTTTTGGACCGTTTCCCATGTTTTTTAAGGGAACAAATTTGACGATGGTGCATTCAATTTCACTCTTTAAGATATTCCAGCTTTCTGTTGCTGTCTTATTATTCAGTGTGTTATTCCAGTCTATCTTTGCTAAATATTTCCTTATGTCCTTGTATTTTGCTTTGTGGAAATTTCTCTTGTACTGCTTTTTACTATTCCTTTCTGATTTTACCTTGATGGTAAAATGTATCTGGTTGTGATCACTACTCCCCAGTGGCTCACATATCCTGACATTGTCAACTAATTCATTCTGTGAGGACAAAACTATGTCTAACACATTCTCTCCCCTGGTTGGTTCTAGCACATGTTGACAAAGGAAACTATCTTGTGCTAAAACTAAAAACTTCTCTCTAAATACGACAGTTGTGTGTTGTAGATTGGTATGCACTATGAACTTCTCTCTCTGATTAAGACTCGTGTGTTCTAGACTGGTGTGCAGTATAAACTTATCTCTCTGACTAAGACAGTTGTGTGTTGTAGACTGGTGCGCAGTGTGCAGTATGGACTTCTCTCTCTGACTAAGACATTTGTGTGTTGTAGATTGGTGTGCAGTATGGACTTCTCTCTGTGACTAAGACAGTTGTGTGTTGTAGATTGGTGTGCAGTATGAACTTCTCTCTCTGACTAAGACAGTTGTGTGTTGTAGACTGGTGCGCAGTGTGCAGTATGGACTTCTCTCTCTGACTAAGACAGTTGTGTGTTGTAGATTGGTGTGCAGTATGAACTTCTCTCTCTGACTAAGACAGTTGTGTGTTGTAGACTGGTGCGCAGTGTGCAGTATGGACTTCTCTCTCTGACTAAGACAGTTGTGTGTTGTAGACTGGTGCGCAGTGTGCAGTATGGTCTTCTCTCTCTGACTAAGACAGTTGTGTGTTGTAGACTGGTGCGCAGTGTGCAGTATGGACTTCTCTCTCTGACTAAGACAGTTGTGTGTTGTAGACTGGTGTGCAGTATGGACTTCTCTCTCTGACTAAGACAGTTGTGTGTTGTAGACTGGTGCGCAGTGTGCAATATGGACTTCTCTCTCTGACTAAGATAGTTGTGTGTTGTAGATTGGTGTGCAGTATGAACTTCTCTCTGTGACTAAAACAGTTGTGTGTTGTAGACTGGTGCGCAGTGTGCAGTATGGACTTCTCTCTCTGACTAAGACAGTTGTGTGTTGTAGATTGGTGTGCAGTATGAACTTCTCTCTCTGATTAAGACAGTTGTGTATTGTAGACTGGTGCGCAGTGTGCAGTATGGACTTCTCTCTCTGACTAAGACAGTTGTGTGTTGTAGATTGGTGTGCAGTATGAACTTCTCTCTCTGACTAAGACAGTTGTGTGTTGTAGACTGGTGCGCAGTGTGCAGTATGGACTTCTCTCTCTGACTAAGACAGTTGTGTGTTGTAGACTGGTGCGCAGTGTGCAGTATGGACTTCTCTCTCTGACTAAGACAGTTGTGTGTTGTAGACTGGTGCGCAGTGTGCAGTATGGACTTCTCTCTCTGACTAAGACAGTTGTGTGTTGTAGATTGGTGTGCAGTATGGACTTCTCTCTCTGACTAAGACAGTTGTGTGTTGTAGACTGGTGCGCAGTGTGCAGTATGGACTTCTCTCTCTGACTAAGACAGTTGTGTGTTGTAGATGGTGCGCAGTGTGCAGTATGGACTTCTCTCTCTGACTAAGACAGTTGTGTGTTGTAGACTGGTGCGCAGTGTGCAGTATGGACTTCTCTCTCTGACTAAGACAGTTGTGTGTTGTAGACTGGTGTGCAGTATGGACTTCTCTCTCTGACTAAGACAGTTGTGTGTTGTAGATTGGTGTGCAGTATGGACTTCTCTCTGTGACTAACACAGTTGTGTGTTGTAGACTGGTGCGCAGTGTGCAGTATGGACTTCTCTCTCTGACTAAGACAGTTGTGTGTTGTAGATTGGTGTGCAGTATGAATTTCTCTCTCTGACTAAAACAGTTGTGTGTTGTAGACTGGTGCGCAGTGTGCAGTATGGACTTCTCTCTCTGACTAAGACAGTTGTGTGTTGTAAACTGGTGCGCAGTGTGCAATATGGACTTCTCTCTCTGACTAAGACAGTTGTGTGTTGTAGATTGGTGTGCAGTATGAACTTCTCTCTCTGACTAAAACAGTTGTGTGTTGTAGACTGGTGCGCAGTGTGCAGTATGGACTTCTCTCTCTGACTAAGACAGTTGTGTGTTGTAGATTGGTGTGCAGTATGAACTTCTCTCTCTGATTAAGACAGTTGTGTGTTGTAGACTGGTGCGCAGTGTGCAGTATGGACTTCTCTCTCTGACTAAGACAGTTGTGTGTTGTAGACTGGTGCGCAGTGTGCAGTATGGACTTCTCTCTCTTACTAAGACAGTTGTGTGTTGTAGATTGGTGTGCAGTATGGACTTCTCTCTCTGACTAAGACAGTTGTGTGTTGTAGATTGGTGTGCAGTATGAACTTCTCTCTCTGACTAAGACAGTTGTGTGTTGTAGACTGGTGCGCAGTGTGCAGTATGGACTTCTCTCTCTGACTAAGACAGTTGTGTGTTGTAGACTGGTGCGCAGTGTGCAGTATGGACTTCTCTCTCTGACTAAGACATTTGTGTGTTGTAGATTGGTGTGCAGTATGGACTTCTCTCTGTGACTAACACAGTTGTGTGTTGTAGACTGGTGCGCAGTGTGCAGTATGGACTTCTCTCTCTGACTAAGACAGTTGTGTGTTGTAGATTGGTGTGCAGTATGAATTTCTCTCTCTGACTAAAACAGTTGTGTGTTGTAGACTGGTGCGCAGTGTGCAGTATGGACTTCTCTCTCTGACTAAGACAGTTGTGTGTTGTAAACTGGTGCGCAGTGTGCAATATGGACTTCTCTCTCTGACTAAGACAGTTGTGTGTTGTAGATTGGTGTGCAGTATGAACTTCTCTCTCTGACTAAAACAGTTGTGTGTTGTAGACTGGTGCGCAGTGTGCAGTATGGACTTCTCTCTCTGACTAAGACAGTTGTGTGTTGTAGATTGGTGTGCAGTATGAACTTCTCTCTCTGATTAAGACAGTTGTGTGTTGTAGACTGGTGCGCAGTGTGCAGTATGGACTTCTCTCTCTGACTAAGACAGTTGTGTGTTGTAGATTGGTGTGCAGTATGAACTTCTCTCTCTGACTAAGACAGTTGTGTGTTGTAGACTGGTGCGCAGTGTGCAGTATGGACTTCTCTCTCTGACTAAGACAGTTGTGTGTTGTAGACTGGTGCGCAGTGTGCAGTATGGACTTCTCTCTCTGACTAAGACAGTTGTGTGTTGTAGACTGGTGCGCAGTGTGCAGTATGGACTTCTCTCTCTGACTAAGACAGTTGTGTGTTGTAGACTGATGCGCAGTGTGCAGTATGGACTTCTCTCTCTGACTAAGACAGTTGTGTGTTGTAGACTGGTGCGCAGTGTGCAGTATGGACTTCTCTCTCTGACTAAGACAGTTGTGTGTTGTAGATTAGTGTGCATTATGAACTTCTCTCTCTGACTAAGACAGTTGTGTGTTGTAGACTGGTGCGCAGTATGCAGTATGGACTTCTCTCTCTGACTAAGACAGTTGTGTGTTGTAGATTGGTGTGCAGTATGAACTTCTCTCTCTGACTAAGACAGTTGTGTGTTGTAGACTGGTGCGCAGTGTGCAGTATGGACTTCTCTCTCTGACTAAGACAGTTGTGTGTTGTAGATTGGTGTGCAGTATGAACTTCTCTCTCTGACTAAGACAGTTGTGTGTTGTAGACTGGTGCGCAGTGTGCAGTATGGACGTCTCTCTCTGACTAAGACAGTTGTGTGTTGTAGACTGGTGCGCAGTGTGCAGTATGGACTTCTCTCTCTGACTAAGACAGTTGTGTGTTGTAGACTGGTGCGCAGTGTGCAGTATGGACTTCTCTCTCTGACTAAGACAGTTGTGTGTTGTAGATTGGTGTGCAGTATGGACTTCTCTCTCTGACTAAGACAGTTGTGTGTTGTAGATTGGTGTGCAGTATGAATTTCTCTCTCTGACTAAAACAGTTGTGTGTTGTAGACTGGTGCGCAGTGTGCAGTATGGACTTCTCTCTCTGACTAAGACAGTTGTGTGTTGTAGATTGGTGTGCAGTATGAACTTCTCTCTCTCTGATTAAGACAGTTGTGTGTTGTAGACTGGTGCGGAGTGTGCAGTATGGACTTCTCTCTCTGACTAAGACAGTTGTGTGTTGTAGATTGGTGTGCAGTATGAACTTTTCTCTCTGACTAAGACAGTTGTGTGTTGTAGACTGGTGCGCAGTTTGCAGTATGGACTTCTCTCTCTGACTAAGACAGTTGTGTGTTGTAGATTGGTGTGCAGTATGAACTTCTCTCTCTGACTAAGACAGTTGTGTGTTGTAGACTGGTGCGCAGTGTGCAGTATGGACTTCTCTCTCTGACTAAGACAGTTGTGTGTTGTAGACTGGTGCGCAGAGTGCAGTATGGACTTCTCTCTCTGACTAAGACAGTTGTGTGTTGTAGATTGGTGTGCAGTATGGACTTCTCTCTCTGACTAAGACAGTTGTGTTTTGTAGACTGGTGCGCAGTGTGCAGTATGGACTTCTCTCTCTGACTAAGACAGTTGTGTGTTGTAGATTGGTGTGCAGTATGAATTTCTCTCTCTGACTAAAACAGTTGTGTGTTGTAGACTGGTGCGCAGTGTGCAGTATGGACTTCTCTCTCTGACTAAGACAGTTGTGTGTTGTAGATTGGTGTGCAGTATGAATTTCTCTCTCTGACTAAAACAGTTGTGTGTTGTAGACTGGTGCGCAGTGTGCAGTATGGACTTCTCTCTCTGACTAAGACAGTTGTGTGTTGTAGATTGGTGTGCAGTATGAACTTTCTCTCTCTGACTAAGACAGTTGTGTGTTGTAGACTGGTGCGTGCAGTATGGACTTCTCTCTCTGACTAAGACAGTTGTGTGTTGTAGATTGGTGTGCAGTATGAACTTCTCTCTCTGACTAAGACAGTTGTGTGTTGTAGACTGGTGCGCAGTGTGCAGTATGGACTTCTCTCTCTGACTAAGACAGTTGTGTGTTGTAGACTGGTGCGCAGTGTGCAGTATGGACTTCTCTCTCTGACTAAGACATTTGTGTGTTGTAGATTGGTGTGCAGTATGGACTTCTCTCTGTGACTAACACAGTTGTGTGTTGTAGACTGGTGCGCAGTGTGCAGTATGGACTTCTCTCTCTGACTAAGACAGTTGTGTGTTGTAGATTGGTGTGCAGTATGAATTTCTCTCTCTGACTAAAACAGTTGTGTGTTGTAGACTGGTGCGCAGTGTGCAGTATGGACTTCTCTCTCTGACTAAGACAGTTGTGTGTTGTAAACTGGTGTGCAGTATGGACTTCTCTCTCTGACTAAGACAGTTGTGTGTTGTAGACTGGTGCGCAGTGTGCAGTATGGACTTCTCTCTCTGACTAAGACAGTTGTGTGTTGTAGATTGGTGTGCAGTATGAACTTCTCTCTCTGACTAAGACAGTTGTGTGTTGTAGACTGGTGCGCAGTGTGCAGTATGGACTTCTCTCTCTTACTAAGACAGTTGTGTGTTGTAGATTGGTGTGCAGTATGAACTTCTCTCTCTTACTAAGACAGTTGTGTGTTGTAGATTGGTGTGCAGTATGAACTTCTCTCTCTGACTAAGACAGTTGTGTGTTGTAGATTGGTGCGCAGTATGAACTTCTCTCTCTGACTAAGACAGTTGTGTGTTGTAGACTGGTGTGCAGTGTGCAGTATGAACTTCTCTCTCTGACTAAGACAGTTGTGTGTTGTAGACTGGTGCGCAGTGTGCAGTATGGACTTGTCTCTCTTACTAAGACAGTTGTGTGTTGTAGATTGGTGTGCAGTATGAACTTCTCTCTCTGACTAAGACAGTTGTGTGTTGTAGATTGGTGCGCAGTATGAACTTCTCAGTTGTGATCTTTGACACGGCGCCCACGGGCCACACCCTGCGCCTCCTATCCTTCCCCAGCGTCGTTGAGAAAGGCCTCACTAAACTACTGCAGCTCAAGAACCACGTCAGCCCCATGTTCTCCCAGGTACTTCACTACTGCCCCAATACTATGTTATGTGTGTATTGTGTATGTTGTATGTGGCCTGACTACTGTGTTATGTATAGTATGTGTTGTAGGTGGCCCAACTACTGCATTGTGTGTGGTGTAGGTGGCCGGGCTCCAGTGTTTTAGGTAGCCAGACTACGGTGTTGTGTGTGTTGTAGAAGGCCCAACTACCGTGTTGTAGGTAGCCAGACAACGGTGTTGTGTGTGTTGTAGGTGGCCTGACTACTGTGTTGTGTGTGTAGTAGGTGGCCCGGTTACTGTGTTGTGTGTGTGTGTGTGTGTGTTGTAGGTGGCCCAACTACTGTGTTGTGTGTGTTGTAAGTGGCCCAATTACTGTGTTGTGTGTGTCTGTGTGTGTGTGTTGTAAGTGGCCCAATTACTGTGTTGTGTATGTGTGTTGTAGGTGGCCCGATTACAGTTTTGTGTGTGTGAGTGTTATAGGTGGCCCGACTGCAGTGTTGTGTGTGTGTGTTACGTGTGCGTGTGTTGTATGTATGCTCTGTGTGTGTTATGTGTGTTGTATGTGTGTGTTGTAGGTGGCCCAACTACTGTGGTGAGTGTGTGTTGTAGGTGGCCCAACTACTGTGTTGTGTATGTGTTGTAGTTGGCCCGACTATAGTGTTGTGTGTGTGTGTGTATGTTGTAGGTGGCCCGACTACAGTGTTGCGTGTGGTTGTGTTGTAGGTGGCCCAACTACTGTGTTGTGTATGTGTTGTAGTTGGCCCGACTATAGTGTTGTGTGTGTGTGTGTATGTTGTAGGTGGCCCGACTACAGTGTTGTGTCTATATATGTTGTAGGTGGCCCAACTACTGTGTTGTGTATGTGTTGTAGTTGGCCCGACTATAGTGTTGTGTGTGTGTGTGTATGTTGTAGGTGGCCCGACTACAGTGTTGTGTGTGGTTGTGTTGTAGGTGGCCCAACTACTGTGTTGTGTCTATATATGTTGTAGGTGGCCCGACTACAGTGTTGTGTGTGTGTTGTAGGTGGCCCAACTACTGGGTTGTGTGTATATATGTTGTAGGTGGCCTGACTACAGTGTTGTGTGTGTGTGTTTTAACAAGATTTAACAAGATTGCCACCCAGAGAATTAACTCTAGGTGGCAGGTGGACAAGGAAGCCCTTTGGCTTATCGAGAGTCCGACCCTTTTATCTATGTGTATCCCGCCCTTCTGAGGTATGTGTCGATTTTATTTTTAAACATATTCACGCTACTAGCACCCACACAATCAGCAGATAATCTGTTCCATTCATTTACAGTCCGTTGTGAAAATTAGAACTTTCTTATGTCTAATCTACACTGTTCCTTTGCTAATGTAACTTCATGTCCTCTAGTCTTTCTATCTTTCTTAACTGAGAAAAAAATATTTCTATCAGTATTTTCATAACCATTCATTATTTTAAACACTTCTATCTGATCTCCTCTCAATCTCCTGGTCTCTAGTGTTGTTAAGCCGCATTTTTTTAGGCGTATTTCGTAACTAAGATCCCTCAGTTTTGGTATCATTTTAGTTGCTCTCCTCTGCACTCTTTCTAGCATATCTATGTCCTTCCTGCGATATGGCCTCCACGCTTGAATACAATATTCTAAATGAGGCCTAACTATTGTTTTGTACAGCAGTATTATTAGTTCTTTTTCCTTATATGTTATGTTTCGCCTAATTAATCCAATGATTTGATTTCCCTTTGAAGCTGCAATTCCGCACTGCTCTGAAACCTTCATATCAGCACTAATGGTTAACCCTATGTCCTTTTCTTGTATAGTAGTACTTACCCCCCAAGGGGATTGTATATTCTACCTCTGCGTTCCCATGTCCTGCGTGGAGGCATTTACATTTCCCAAAATTGAACAGCATTTGCCACTTTTCAGACCATTTGATCAAACTGTCAAGATCATCTTGTAAATGTTGTCTATCTCCATCACTTTTAATCCTTCTAAACACTTTTGTATCATCCGCAAATTTCAACACCTTGCTTGTTATTTCATCATCCAAATCATTGAAATATATTAAGAATAATGTAGGTCCTAGTACTGATCCCTGTGGTACCCCACTCAATACCGATTTCCAGTTTGAAGCCTCCCCATCAACTACTACACGTTGTCTTCTGTGGTACTTTGTTGAAAGCTTTTTGAAAATCTAAGTAGACGATATCTACTGGTGATCCCTCATCTACCCACTTAGTGATGTCTTCCAATAAACATAACAGATTTGTTAAGCATGACCTCGCTTTAAAAAACCCATGGTGAGATGGGTTTATCAAGTTATGTTTAACAAAAAAATCCACCATGTGATCGTTAATTAGTCTTTTTAATAATTTGCAAATCACTGATGTTTATTGTTAAACTCACTGGTCTATAGTTCTCTGGCTTGTTTCTCGAACCTTTTTAGTCCTTTGGCCGAAGGTCCAAGGGACTATTGCCATCACTCTGCGTCTGCCGTCCGCCGTTAGCTGCTGTATCTCAGAAACCGTTCAGCAACTTTTTCTCTAATTTTGCATAGACATATCTTGGGGCACTGCCACTATGCACGAGAAATCTGTATTTGATTGAATCATTTTAAGGGCTCCCTAGGGCCTCCAAGGACCCCAAAACTGGTAAAAATGTAACATTTGGCCTATCTTTTCAAAAACTGTTCAGCAACTTTTTTTCTAATTTTGCATAGATGTATCTTAGGGTCACTATATACAAGAAATCTGTATTTGACTGAATCATTCTAAGGGCACCTAAGGGGCCCCCAAAGTGCAAAAGGTTTACATTATCTAGTGATGTGGTTTTGAGAAGGGCCCTTGAGACCACCCCCAACATTATATGTTGTGTATTGTGCCACAAAATCAACAGCTGTGACTAATCTCTACAGCCCAGTCCATTGAGACCTTGACTAATCTTTAATTGGTCACAGCACCCAGGCAGAGTAGACACACTTGACCCCTGTTAGACTGAACAGTTGCCTAACACTTTTAAACTGTATCTTCAAAACTATTATTCTCTATAATTGCAAGTTGTGTTTATTTTGATGTTCATTTAATTATTATAAAATGGTGTGACTGAGGTGTCTATTGGTTAAAGATGTATTGTCTGTAGAAACCTGTAGGTGACAAAAATAGAAAATTAATATTCTGTCACTTGTAGGTGACAAACATAGAAAATTAATATTCTGGACAACTATAGAGTGAAATATCCTACACTTTATTGATATCAAATGCATTCTACTGTTCTTTTTACGCTTGCCATGCCTTGTGTAGACATGGTACTGTGTAAATCAATTGTATCAATATAGACTAATAATTACAGATTCACAATATAGTTGACACCTGAAACAACCAAATGTCAACCATTAGAAGAGTTGACATAGTTCCCCTATACACAAGCAAGAAATCTGTATTTGATTGAATCATTCTAGTGTCATCAGCATATAGTAGAACATACATTTTTTACATCATCATCACTAGGGTTGTTGTAAATTTCACCAGCTGCCATGTCAAGTCCGTTATAATTGTGACTAACAGTGTTCAAAATGATTCAGGTAAATAGCAAATAACAAAGGACACAAGTTTTCTCCATGCCGTACCTCTACACATGAGAAGAAGGCTGACACAGCCTAGCCCTCATTTATACATGATTTAGCATTTGTGTACATGTTGTATACAACTTTCAACACAATACCATTAATACCGCATGAAATTATCTTAGACCACAGGGAGGACCGGTCTACTAAATCAAATGCTTTCTTATAATCGATGAAGGCACAATAAAGCCTTTTGCGTCGAGACAGATACAATTCAACCAATACCCCTATCTGAACACTGCCTGTTCTTCACCTATTACATTCACTTTGTTTAGGTATGTCGTCAGTCTGGTGTTCTGAACAATCACTAAGGATTAGTGAACACTTGTGCAGAATGTCACCCACTTGGCAGGTTTAATTGATCTATTCAGCAATGATGACACTGCTTAGGCCTCACTCTGGACACTGTCACTCACAGTGTTGTGTATTGTCTTAGTTGGTGCATTGAACTAATCTACTTGACCATGAATCAGTGGTGGCTCTGGTTGTGTATTACACCCAGCTGTGGAGCTAAGATTCTCTGCCTGCTATTGTTTGATGGAAACTGTGACTAATCTTTAATTGGTCACTGGCAGTAGCTTGTGTCAACAGACAGCATTAAGCCACTAGACCCCTGTTAAACTGGACAGTTGCTTGTAGGTTTTAAACTGTGTCAAACAGTGAGTCTACCTTTTGCTCTCAGATAATCTGTCCTCTTAGTTTTACACATGAAGACATAATCTGGCATAACTTGATAAGTCTTTGTAGCAGCACATTTGTACTTCCAGTGTATCATTGCAACATAACATACATATTACATACTGTGTGCCACATTTGAATGTTGTGCATGTAATATTTCCATGCAATCCATTTGCATATATAATGTAAAATTTCAACAGCCATTTTCTTCATTTTCACTTTTTGATCCCTACCATGTTCAATGCTCCATAACTTTGCAAATTTTTGTAGCAGTCATATTTTTTTAAACCGTGTAAAGCACCCTACCAAACCTTTACAAGGATGTAAGAAAACATTGTTACAATTTTTCTGACCTATCACTCATTTGGTCAGCCGGGGTCACATATAGACGTATTAGTCCAAAGGACTTCAGGGCCACTTGGCCCATTTTTTTAATATCGGTATAATATTTGCCTCTTTCCATTCTAAAGGAACCACTCCCTCTTCTAATGACAAATTGAAAACTGTTGCAAGCGGTACGCTGATTTGTTCTACAATTTCCGATAGTAGTTTGGGTGGAATCCCATCCACTCCAGGTGATTTATTATCCTTCATAGCCCTTATTTTCTTAGCTACCATTTCCGGGGTTACAATTAATTGTCCTAAATAGTCTGAATCTGCCCCCTTGAACTTATCCTCTGGTACTGGCAGTGAACTAATATCTTCTTTAGTAAACACTGAACTAAAGTACTCAATCAGGTCTTCTGCCATTAAGAATCCCTCTGATATTATATTTCCAGCACTATCTTCTAGAGGGCCGACCTTATCTTGAACTTTCTGTTTGCTTCAAACATACGCATAAAAACTTTTGCTGTCATGTTTTATATTACTAGCTAATTGTTGTTCATAGCTTCTCTTTGAATTTCTAATTTCAGCTGTAGCTTGGTTAAGTGCTTCTTTATAACTGTTGTAGTCTTCATCATTTCCAGTACATCTATATGACTTCCACATCATTTGTTTATACTTAATTTTCTAATGGCTTCTTTCGATAAGTGTTTCTTTTTGGACCGTTTCCCTTGTTTTTTTTAAGGGTACACATTTATCGACTATGCACTTAATTACACTCATTAATATATTCCAGCATTCTGTTGCTGTCTTATTTTTCAGTGTGTTGTTCCAGTCTATCTTTGCTAAATATATCCAGCTTCAGAAGAGTTTTCCAGACTGTTCTTTGCTGATTTATTTGTGCTGTCTTTATCTGTGCCTCCAGTCTCAGGCTTTTCTGTGAGTCCCCTCTGTGAATCTAGTTTAAATAGATGCAACCTGCCCCACTGTCAACAGATCGCAGCAGGTTCTCTGAGAAAACTGCTGCCCCCTTTCCACTAAGATGGAGGCCATCTCTCAGCTACATATCTTCCCTCCCAACAAAGTATCCCCATAAATCTGTGAATCCCACCCCCTCTTCTTCACACATCTGCTCAACTAGTGTGTTGATCGCTATCCTCTTGCAGTTTCTATACGTTGCCGCCCTTCCTCCCATTACTGGCAAAATTCCTGATAGAATAATCTGTTCAACTCTTGTCTTCTTTAGCTTCCTCACTAACAGTAACTGTCTATACTTCTGTACTATCCCAGTTGTTCCCTCCCTGTCTGCATTATTCATTCCTACATGTACCAGTATAGACCCTCCCTTGCCATGTCCCAATACCTTCTCTACCCTGTCAGTCACATGTTCAATCCTAGCCCCCGGTAGACAAACAACGACGTCCTTCCCCTCGCTCAGTGTCTTGTCCGTCTTTCTCATAATGGAGTCGCCCATAAACACCCTCTCTTTCCTCATTGCCCCCTCAATCACTGCCTTAGAGTAGCTCCTTCTTCGGTTTGCATCTGTCTGGTTGTTGTCTTTTCCCCCTGCCGTCTTCTCTCCTGTCACATTCTCTTCCGATCCATTCTTTCCTGTGGCTTTTTCTGTTGTCACCTTTCCTCCTGTCAGCATCCCTTTTATCGACTTCTCTTCTATCACATTTGCTCTGACTTCCTTTCGTCCCTTCATCTTTCCTCCCATCTCATTTTCTTCTCTCCTCTCCCGTCCCATCTTCCCTCCCTCCTTCTCTACGGTCACTTTCTCCCCTGTCACCTTCACGCTTGTCACGTTTTCTGTCGTCAATTTTTGTATTTCTTCCCCTCTAATCAACTTCCCTCCTCTCAATCTCCTTTCCTCAGTTTTCTTGCCACTGCTATTCTCCTTCAGTCTTGCAGTATTCTCACCTCTCTCCCTGTCGTCTCTCTCCATTCGACCTGTCTCCTTGCTAATTCCCATCTCCATTCCCTTCACAATATCTGTCAACCTAACTATCTCCTTCTGCAGACACTCCACCTTCCAACACTCCATGCACTGAAAGGTGAATCCCTCCTCCATGGTTTTTGCCCATGACTTCACACATCCGGACAATGCAAAATCCACCCAGCTGTGGCAGTGATCACACACCAAGTCTCGCTTTGCCTTGACTTGCCGCTTGCAAGGCGCCATATCCCGATCAGAATTTATTTAATAACTTAACTAACTTAGTCTTAATAAAGACTGTTTCCCGTGTACTACAGCACACCTTATGTTACAGATTTCAATTACACAGCAGACTATTTATTCTATCACTAACGCTAACATTACCGGTAGTAAGGTGTTCTAAAATACTTTAACTAACTAACGTTAAGCACAACTGCTACTCAATATATGTTTACTGCAACTTTATGAATGATATTAAGGCAAGAATAATACTTATCAATCAGTAATTCCACTTGTTTATCAACTTTTCTGCACCACCAATTTCTACCATCTATCTCCGCCAGATATAGCCTCGTGTTGTAGGTGGCCCGACTACAGTGTTGTGTGTGTGTGTTGTAGGTGGCCCGACTACAGTGTTGTGTGTGTGTGTTGTAGGTGGCCCGACGCAACTCCTGGGTTGTGTGTGTGTATGTTGTAGGTGGCCCGACTACAGTGTTGTGTATGTGTATGTTGTAGGTGGCCCAACTACTGTGTTGTGTGTGTGTGTGTTGTAGGTGGCCTGACTACAGTGTTGTGTGTGTTTGTGTTGTAGGTGGCCCGACTACAGTGTTGTGTGTGTGTGTCTGTGTTATAAGTGGCCCGACTACAGTGTTGTGTGTGTGTGTTGTAGGTGGCCTGACTACAGTGTTGTGTGTGTGTGTGTGTGTGTTGTAGGTGGCCCGACTACAGTGTTGTGTGTGTGTGTGTGTCTGTGTTATAAGTGGCCCGACTACAGTGTTGTGTGTGTGTGTCTGTGTTATAAGTGGCCCGACTACAGTGTTGTGTGTGTGTGTGTGTGTGTTATAAGTGGCCCAACTACAGTGTTGTGTGTGTGTGTGTGTGTGTTGTAGGTGGTCCGACTACAGTGTTGGATGTGTGTGTATGTTGTAGGTGGCCCGACTTCTTGGCATGCAGAATGTGAACACTGACGACATGTCCAAGAAGTTAGAGGACATGCTGCCAATCATCCAGCAAGTGAACTCACAGTTCAAGGACCCAGTAAGTTGGTTATGCTTCAGTTGTCTTGACAATCACTCAACCAGAACCTCCTGTAAATACCGTCATTATAACAGGCATGGGGCAATTACCTTGAAAAGTTAATTAATTAAATTACAGTTAACTCGGAAATTTCCCAATTAAATTAACCTCACACATATTTATCAGGTCTATTAAATTAACTTCTCATTTTTTTAAATTAAATTAACAATTAACTGTAATTCAGTTAATAATTAATTTCAATTAACTGTAATTAATAATAATTAACTTTAATTCAAATAACAATTAACTTTCTGTGGTACAAAACAGGCAAAAACATAGCAATTCATTGAACATATTTATTGTTCACACACACATAATTATACATGGTACTGTAAGTACTGTAACTAGTATTAGTGACGGGATGTCATTAACCAGTGTTCGCTGTCTGGTCCAGATTATTGATTACATTTCAAGAACATGAGCAGTTCAAAAGGATAATCCCAATTGTTACTTAACCGGCAACTTTCAACTTTCCAGCTACACTAAACAGCTCCAGACTTCCATTGTATTGTGCACACTTGGATGTGTAATAAAAGTCTTATAAGTCAGTACTCTTACTTACCACAGTACACTGACCGGTGGGCCCAGTGCCACCCTCCCAATGGAGCTCATTCACTCATTGACACTGGCTGCAGAGTGGGACCATTCAAACAATTACCTGTCTTTGATGTCAGTTGAGTGAACTAAGTAAAATAATAATAATAATAAACATTGTTTATTCACGATAACCTTATAAAATATACATTTTATCTTCCTAAGGGTCGTGATTATAAAATATTAGAGTACAAGTAAATGTTATTTAAATGCTAAACAAATTATTTAAATAAAATAGTATATTTTATAATGTAGTTAAGATATACTTAAATACATATTACAATTTAGAAATTAGAATTGCATAAATAACATTTGTAAAACATATAGCATCAATAAATAAAATAAAAAGTGCTGTGTTAAAATGTTCATTACGTTGTTTGTCCATGTTGTCTAATTAAACGCGTTCTGCAAATATGCTCTCTTAAACGCACTTAGAGAGCTGCATTTTCTTATTTCTGGATTTAAAGTATTCCATATTTGTGCGCCATTAACAGCTATAGAGTTCTTGAAGATGTTTGTTCGTGCTCTTGGAACATTGGAGCTCTGTATTCAGAGTCTGTTATGATTCTGGCAGCACGTCTTTGTAGTTTGTAGATGCGTTCTGATGAATTTGCATTGCCCCAGAGTGTGCTGCAATAGTCCATGTGTGGTAGAACGTAGCTGTTATAAAACGTCTTCCGTGCTTGGTATGGAAGATATTTCTTTATTCTGCAGAGAAGTGCGAGGTTTCCGGCAATCGTGTTGTGTGTCTTGTGCACATGGGCGTTCCATGTGAGGAAATTATCTACCTGAAGCCCGAGTAGCCTCTCACTTTCGACCACTTGAAGCTTGTCTCCCTTTATGTATATCTCGTTATCAGTTTTGTCAAGATGTTGGCACTTTTGTCGGGTCGTGATGATTAAGATCTTAGTTTTTTTAGCATTAATAGCCATCCTGTTTTCGTCACACCACTTGGAGATTTCCTGAAGATCATTGTTTAGGCTCTGTTCGATTGTCTGAACAGTCTTTCCCGTGGCACTGATGGTGGAATCATCAGCATACATGTCCACAGAGTTTATCGTTCTTGTGCTTAGGGGCATGTCGTTCATGAACACAATAAAAAACAGTGGTCCCAGTATAGAACCTTGGGGAACTCCCGTTGTGATCTCAGCTTGTCCAGACAGTTTGCCCTTGAACTGGACAAACTGTTGGCGCTCTGACAGATACGAAGAGAACCATTGCATTGAATGTTGTGAACATCCGTAGATGGCCAATTTCTGCAGCAGGACTGTGTGGTTCACAAGGTCGAAAGCCTTTCGCAGATCTAGCAACACTACACCATTTATAAGTCCATTGTCAATAGCCGTCGCCCACTTATGCACCATGTTGTTCAGTGCTGTCTCACATGAGTGCTTGGCACGAAAACCTGATTGGCCGTCATGTAGCATGTTATGAGACATGAGATAGGCATACAGACTGTCGTGTACGTGTCGCTCCAATATCTTGCTAAGAACACATAAGACTGATAAAACGTCATCAAATGAAATGAAATGTTAAAAATGTCAGCAATATTGAGCTTCGAACATTTACGTCTTTAGTGTCTTTCTGAATGGAGACAGACTTCCGCAGCACTTGATAGCAATGGGCAGCACTTTCCATAGCCAAGGATCAATCACATGAAAGGACCGGTCACCGAAACTGACCAAGTTCATTCATGGAACTTCAAGCAAATGTTGTTCAGATGAACGTGTGCATCCTGGAAATTGTCTCTTTAATAGGTTGGCCAGATACAGCAGCTCTGTTCCATTCAGACATTGGAACACACGAATAAGTATTTTGAACTCGATTCAGCATTTGATTGGCAGCCAGTGTAATTCTTTTAGAATCAAAGTTACGTGGTCACGGCGAGGTGTGAACGTGATGATTCTGGCTGCCATGTTTTGGATTCACTGGAGTTTGTGAATGTGGTCACGTGGCAGTCCGGCCAGTAATGCGTTCCCGTATTCCAATCTAGACATGACGAAAGCGTGCACAAGTGATTTAGTCGCATCTGTTGTGAGGTATCGCCTGATACAACTGATGCTGTGGAGGTGCATATACGCTGGTCGGCAAACGGCACTTATGTGGTTAGACATGTTGAGGGATTGATCAAACACAATGCCAAATAAAACAAAATTAATTGATGATGATGATGGTTTATTACAGAAACTATGACACAATACATACGATATTTGATGTGCATTTGATACATACGTTGTTCTAGTTTCTATAATGAGGGTGTAAAGCCAAGAGTGGCTGATGTTCCCTCTCAATACATGTAATACATATGCAATTCCATGGTGCATGTAGAATAATTTAACAAAAAGAAAACAGATTGTGCAATTGAAGAAAAGAAAACAGCAACAGAAATCACAACAATACTATTGTCACGAATACACGCATTAGAATGCAACAATTCTATTGTCATGAATACACGCATTAGAATGCAACAATACTATTGTCACGAATACACACATTAGAATGCAACAATTCTATTGTCACGAATACACGCATTAGAATGCAACAATTCTATTGTCATGAATACACACATTAGAATGCAACAATACTATTGTCATGAATACACGCATTAGAATGCAACAATACTATTGTCATGAATACACGCATTAGAATGCAACAATACTATTGTCATGAATACACGCATTAGAATGCAACAATACTATTGTCATGAATACACGCATTAGAATGCAACAATACTATTGTCATGAATACATGCATTAGAATGCAACAATACTATTGTCATGAATACACGCATTAGAATGCAACAATACTATTGTCATGAATACACGCATTAGAATGCAACAATACTATTGTCATGAATACACGCATTAGAATGCAACAATACTATTGTCATGAATACATGCATTAGAATGCAACAATACTATTGTCATGAATACATGCATTAGCATGCAACAATACTATTGTCATGAATACATGCATTAGCATGCAACAATACTATTGTCATGAATACACGCATTAGAATGCAACAATACTATTGTCATGAATACATGCATTAGCATGCAACAATACTATTGTCATGAATACACGCATTAGAATGCAACAATACTATTGTCATGAATACACGCATTAGAATGCAACAATACTATTGTCATGAATACATGCATTAGAATGCAACAATACTATTGTCATGAATACACGCATTAGAATGCAACAATACTATTGTCATGAATACACGCATTAGAATGCAACAATACTATTGTCATGAATACACGCATTAGAATGCAACAATACTATTGTCATGAATACACGCATTAGAATGCAACAATACTATTGTCATGAATACACGCATTAGAATGCAACAATACTATTGTCATGAATACATGCATTAGAATGCAACAATACTATTGTCATGAATACACGCATTAGAATGCAACAATACTATTGTCATGAATACATGCATTAGAATGCAACAATACTATTGTCATGAATACATGCATTAGCATGCAACAATACTATTGTCATGAATACATGCATTAGCATGCAACAATACTATTGTCATGAATACACGCATTAGAATGCAACAATACTATTGTCATGAATACACGCATTAGAATGCAACAATACTATTGTCATGAATACACGCATTAGAATGCAACAATACTATTGTCATGAATACATGCATTAGAATGCAACAATACTATTGTCATGAATACATGCATTAGAATGCAACAATACTATTGTCATGAATACACGCATTAGAATGCAACAATACTATTGTCATGAATACACGCATTAGAATGCAACAATACTATTGTCATGAATACACGCATTAGAATGCAACAATACTATTGTCATGAATACACGCATTAGAATGCAACAATACTATTGTCATGAATACATGCATTAGAATGCAAAAATACTAATTTCATGAATACATGCATTAGAATGCAAAAATACTATTGTCATGAATACACGCATTAGAATGCAACAATACTATTGTCATGAATACATGCATTAGAATGCAAAAATACTATTGTCATGAATACATGCATTAGAATGCAACAATACTATTGTCATGAATACACACACGCATTAGAATGCAACAATGAATGTTAATTATATAAGTCACAAATATTATTTACTGACAAAAATCTCCTGAGTTGACATTTAAACGTTGCAAGTGAATAGGTACAATCCACTGTTGTTGTTATATAGTTCCACAGCTTAACACCTCGATGTCTAACAGTTTTATATAATACATTGGTTTTAGAAATCGTTACATGCAGTAGCTCCACATGGTGTGTCCTATACTTGTGGAGTTCGTTATTTCTAATGAACATCCTTGTCATAACCGATGGAAACGTATCCTTCACTATTTTATACATGTACAGGATAACTGTGTTTTCATAGATTTTTCTTATTGGTAAATCAGCAGCTTCATGAGAGTGGGTCTGTGTGCGTTTTGTATGGAGCTGACATAATTAGACAAACTGCATACTTTTGTAATTTGATTAAGGAACTAAAATGTGTGTTACAGGCTCCTCCCACACTTCCATGCAATAAGTTAGATACGGATACAAAAGCTTATAGTATAAAGTCATAAGGGATGATCTACTCAACGTTTTTCTTGCTTTACTTATAATTCTGACAGCTTTTGCTATTTTACTTTTTATGTACTGTATATGAATTTTGAAAAGACCACATCAAATTAGAATTTATTAGTATTCCTAAGAACTTTGTGTTTTCAACTTGAGTAATTTCCAGTCCATCAATAATGATGCTGATTGGATTAGATACCTTTTTATTTACTGACTTGAAAACAATAAAATGTGTTTTACTTATATTTAAAGAGAGTTTATTACTTAACCAAATAACACATTTTTGCAGTTCTTGATTCATAACCTTCTCCAGCTCACTAAGGTTGTTACCATTGACAAAAACATTTGTATCATCTGCAAATATGATAGGGAAAAGGATATCTGATACACTAACAATGTCATTAATATAAATTAAGAATAACAATGGCCCTATTATTAATTGTGGAACACTACAGCATATAGGCTGAGCAATGGCCATATTATTGTGGAACACCACAGCATATAGGCTGAGCAATGGCCATATTATTGTGGAACACCACAGCATATAGGCTGAGCAATGGCCATATTATTGTGGAACACCACAGCATATAGGCTGAGCAATGGCCATATTATTGTGGAACACCACAGCATATAGGCTGAGCAATGGCCATATTATTGTGGAACACCACAGCATATAGGCTGAGCAATGGCCATATTATTGTGGAACACCACAGCATATAGGCTGAGCAATGGCCATATTATTGTGGAACACCACAGCATATAGGCTGAGCAATGGCCATATTATTGTGGAACACTACAGCATATAGGCTGAGCAATGGCCATATTATTGTGGAACACTACAGCATATAGGCTGAGCAATGGCCATATTATTGTGGAACACCACAGCATATAGGCTGAGCAATGGCCATATTATTGTGGAACACCACAGCATATAGGCTGAGCAATGGCCATATTATTGTGGAACACCACAGCATATAGGCTGAGCAATGGCCATATTATTGTGGAACACTACAGCATATAGGCTGAGCAATGGCCATATTATTGTGGAACACCACAGCATATAGGCTGAGCAATGGCCATATTATTGTGGAACACCACAGCATATAGGCTGAGCAATGGCCATATTATTGTGGAACACTACAGCATATAGGCTGAGCAATGGCCATATTATTGTGGAACACCACAGCATATAGGCTGAGCAATGGCCATATTATTGTGGAACACCACAGCATATAGGCTGAGCAATGGCCATATTATTGTGGAACACTACAGCATATAGGCTGAGCAATGGCCATATTATTGTGGAACACCACAGCATATAGGCTGAGCAATGGCCATATTATTGTGGAACACTACAGCATATAGGCTGAGCAATGGCCATATTATTGTGGAACACCACAGCATATAGGCTGAGCAATGGCCATATTATTGTGGAACACCACAGCATATAGGCTGAGCAATGGCCATATTATTGTGGAACACCACAGCATATAGGCTGAGCAATGGCCATATTATTGTGGAACACCACAGCATATAGGCTGAGCAATGGCCATATTATTGTGGAACACCACAGCATATAGGCGGGAAGTTCGGTTTTACTCCATCAAATAAAACATACTGCCTTCTATTGGACAACTGTCCACCTGTAAATATGCCAAACCTACAGTAAATACCTTGATTGTTGTCTGTACAAACTACACTAAACACGTTGATTCTGCCATGACTGACGAAGAGAGTTATGTTTGCAGGAGCAGACGACATTTGTGTGCGTGTGTATCGCTGAGTTCCTGTCACTCTACGAGACAGAGCGACTGGTCCAGGAACTCACCAAGTGTGGCATCGACACTCACAACATCATTGTCAACCAGCTGCTGCTGCTGCCCAAAGCTCAGACTGGCTGCAAAGTCTGCAACTCACGCTGCCGCATCCAGGCCAAGTACCTAGACCAGGTAGGTTCTGGTTTGAGTCTGTTTTGAGATATGTTTGTTTTGTCACTGATTAAAGACTTGAGATGTATTTGTGTTGTCACTGATTGAAGACTTGATATGTTTGTTTTGTTACAGATTGAAGACTTGTATGAAGACTTCAACATCACTAAGCTACCTCTGCTGCAGCAGGAGGTTCGAGGTGCCAGGAAGATCAAACTATTCTCCAAATATCTTGTCACACCGTTTGATGCAGAAACAGACAGGGCATCGTTTGACACTACATAATGTCAGTGTCATTTGACACAACGTGATGTCAATGTCATTTGACACAGCAATATGTCAATGTCATTCAACACAACATATTGTCATATTGTCAATATCAATTGACACTACATAATGTCATTGTGTGACAACATAATATATGTATCATTTGGCACTGTCTAATGTCATTTGGCACAACGTAATGTAAATCTTGTTTGACACAACATAATATCAGTGTCATTTGACACAACTTAATGACAGTGTCATTTGACACAACTTAATGACAGTGTCATTTGACACAACTTAATGTCAATGTTGTTTGACACAACATAAATTCAGTGTTCGACACTGTGTAATGTCAGTGTTGTTTGCCATTAAAATGTCAATGTTGTTTGACACTATACATTGTCAATGTCATTTGGCACTACATAATGTCAATGTATTGTTGACACCAGTAGTGTGTTGACGATGTTACTGTGTGTCCCACTCCTGTCAATTTTTTTTGTCAAGTTCTGGCTTTCTTCCAAGGTTCTAGCAGTTTTAATTTCTCCTGAATAGTCAGAAATGATTACATGTTGCCACACATGCTCTGTGCTTATTAGTGCAGATAAATGGAAGAACATTTGAGACATGAGCCACAACAGTACTTCCCCATTGTAATAGTACTTTAACAGGACAAGTTGAGATAAGTGCTGTACCCCCTCTCTTGACCGGCCCCCTCTCTCCAACAGCCACCTGTTACAGTGGCCAGATTTCTGTTGCAGTATGTGTTTATCATTAAAATAACCCCTCAATTTAATGCAGCCATCCGCCAGATGTGACCAGTAATCAATGTTTCAGGCCATTTTACACCCTACAACGGCCACTTGTTGGCTGAGAAGTGCTGTGTCTCACATCATGAACTTGCTACATTCATGCCGTAACTACTGAGCCATTGTTGGAGTGTAACTCTAATCATTATTCATATGGTGTGTGTCCAGATTATCTCAGAATTAAAAAAATTGCTATATATTATTGATCAAACTATCAATCTCACAGAACAAAGAATACAATGTAAATCCTAATGGATTTAAAACATTGTGACTTTTTACATTATGCATTTATTTATGTCACATTATTAATTATTATAAAGTTGCCAAACACATCTTCTTGCACAGTTTATCATGGTGCTTGTCATGCATCTGGGTCATTCAATGCTCTTATATTTGGCCAAATATGTGTCCTCTGTAAATGACCATGTATTGGACTTGAAACTACATGGTATCTTTACTAAACGAAATGACAAATGTTGTAGATCTTCCATCACCATTGTGTTGATTTTGTGTGAAACCTTGGGTGTACATTATTTAACATTCAATTTAACAATGTTCATCAATCCGAATTAATATCATGACAGAGGCATTTGTAGGCGATTTGGAATTTAGTTTTATTCCATGGTATTTGTACTTGAGTTCTGTTATAAAATATGTTACAATCTTGTGTTGGTTGAACTTGGTTTCTAAATAGCGTCTGTCTATAACCCTGTGAACCATTCAACACGTCCAATAGTTGTCCAGCAGTTGGGGGGGACAACTGGACACTTGTTCTGTGACAAATGCGGACAGTCCAGCAATGGGGGTGGACGACTGGACACTTGTTCTGTGACAAACCTGTACAGTCTACAAATATATTTATTGTTTCTGTTTTTCTTTTTATAAGATCGTAGGACATAATATATGTTTCAACTTGTGTAAGATCTAAGATGCTGTTCCCAAATAAGTCTAGTGTGGGGAACAGATGATGTGATCATAGTGTGGGGTACAGATGATGTGATCGTAGTGTGGGGTACAGATGATGTGATCGTAGTGTGGTGTACAGATGATGTGATCGTAGTGTGGGGTACAGATGATGGGATCAACATAGACAGCTTTGCTTCATCTGTTGAACATACCGACGGTAGGGTACTTCTGCTGATAAAATTATATTGTGTTTCTTGATGTATAAATTAATAAATCCTGTGTGATTGTTGAATTGTCTTGTCCATGTTGTCCTAGCGTACAACAAATTACAGTCTGCCATTGTTTCCAATGAGCTCTTTAAGGAATTCAGGACCATATAATGTTGAAAAACAACACATTTTCGGCAATGCAGAACAACATATGAATACAATTTACAGGGAATATATATAGTTAAATTTGTTGAAGCCTATTTTAGGAAATGCACATTCATGCCCCCCGTCTGACAGCTACACCACTGAATGACGTGATTCTGGGTAAGGAAGTGGCTTGCATTTTTGTTTCCTTCTCAATTCTTCAACTTCAGATACTTATTTACATCATGTTCACATAATGACATGGCATAGGCATCAACAGTTCCAGCTAAAGAATGGAGGTCTTGATAGTTGGCAATGTAGCAACAATACCACAATTACTGGAGAATGACCCATCTGTTGAGAATTTTTTTTACAAAACTTGTACAGGCCATTCATACATAATGGTTTTAACATTGCTTATAACATACTGGTCTTTGTGCACAGGCACTGTACGATGGCACGCCTGACTACATTGCGGCACTACTTCACCAGTATGCACCACGCCGTTCCCTACGCTCTGCATGCGGGTTACTTTTGGAAGATCCAAGAGTGAACTTGGAATGTTTTGGCCGCCGAGCATTTGCCTATGCTGGCCCCACTCTGGAATAAGCTGCCGATGAACATTCATAACAATGGCAACTTCCCTCAATTTAAGAAGCAACTAAAGAAGTCTTTGTTCTTCACTTAATGGTTTTTTCATCTCTGACATTGTATTTTAAAATATCTGATTTTTTACTGATCTTATTATTTGTAATATTGATGGTATTTATTTAAAAAAATTATGAACGTAGTTTACATGTAAATATTTTACCTAAATAATTTATACTTGTGGTCATTTTGGAATGGACCCCAGTGAATGAACGATTAATTACGGCAAGATTTGTGACATCACATGCCAAGGTCACCACCATCCAGTGCCTATGCACCACCCAACAACCATGGTGACTATGAGAAAGACAACTTGTATGAGCAATTACAGGACCTGATAGACAATATTCTATATCATGACATAACCATTGTTATGGGAGACATGAATGCCCAGATCGGTGGAGATATAGGTCTGGTTTTGAACATGTCCTAAGGTCACGTGCATTTTGGAAAGGTAATGGCAACCGCTTTGTGCAATTCTGTGCAATGAACAACTTATGATTGGATCTACACTCTGAGCACAAAGACATACACAAAATAACATGGTTTTCAAACGACCACAAGACCTTCACACAGATCGACCATTTTGCTATTGGACCAGGCTGGAGGACTCTGTGTTTACAGGACGTCAGAGTGCACCGTAAAGCAGACATCTGTAATGACCACCACTTGGTTATTGCGAAGATCAAGATCAAATTGAGGAGACAAAAGAAAAAGTCAAACATGACTAAGAGATTCGATATGAACAGGCTCCAGAACACAGTGACCAAATATGAATTCCAAGCAGTCCTGAGAAATCGTTTTGCTGCCCTTGCACATCCTACACCGGGTTCACCAGAACGGTGGGAGAAGATGAAAGATGTGATGATGGCAGCAGACAAAGACATTCTGGGATTCCAGAAATCTTTGAAGGGGTCTTGGATCAGTGATCACACATGGGGACTGATTGCGGAGAGGAAACCCCTGCAACAGAAACGACAAACTGAGTCCTGCATCACAGCTTCCTACTGGGCCTATAGTAAGAAGGACAGAGAAGTGAAGCGCAGTGCACAAAAGGACAAACGTGAATGGTTTGACAGACAGACACAGGAGGCAGAGAACGCAGCTGCCCGAAATGACATGAGACAGGTCTACCGCATTGCCAAGAAAATCACTGGCACCACAAATGGCAAGATCTGGACCAATCAAAGCCAAATTGGTCTCTACTATTGAAAGGAGAGTAGGACAAACTAGAGAGATGGGCAGAACACTTTAGAGAGGTTCTCAATAGACCTGCACCTCACCAGCGCAGACTGGCAACCCTCAGACCGTGCTCCCAATAAACACAGAGGTGTTATTGGAGGATGAAGTGAGGAAGGCCATTGCGACTCTCAAAACAAACAAGTCACCTGACATGGACGGAATAACAACTGAAATTATCAAAGCAGGTGGTGAAATAATTGTACAATGGATGTGCGGACTATGCAACCAGATCTGTGACTCGGGCATCGTTCCTGAAGACTGGAAAGATGGTGCTGTTGTCTGTGTCCAAAGAAAGGAAACCTGACTGAATGTGACAAATGGAGAGGTGTGGCATTGCTGTCAGTACCAGGAAAAGTGTACTGCCAGATGATACTGAACCGAATGCGAGATGTGGTAGATGGCGAACTGCATGAGGAACGTACAAGCAGGCTTTAGGCCCAAACGCTCTTGTGCTGAGCAGATATTCACACTCAGACGCATATTATTGAGAAATGTCAAGAGTACCAGTTACTCCTCGCAATTAGCTTCATAGACTTCACCAAAGCGTTTGACAGCATCCACATGCCCTCCGTGTGGAAAATATTAACCACATATGGAATCCCACAAAAGATTGTAACAGCAATCGAGAAGATATACGAAGACGCGAGATGTTGTATAAAACAGAAGATGGCTACAGCGAGTGGTTCCATATGTGATGACTGGTGTCAGACAAGGTTGCATTCTTCCCCCCTTCTCTTTGCCGTGGCCATCGACTGGGTCATGTGGATAGCAACCACAGGCAATGAAGGGATTGTGTGGGTTAAGGAGGAACGTTTATCAGACCTGGACTTTACTGATGACATTGCTGCCCTCTCAGACACCACCCAGGGCCTACAACGTCTCGTGGAATCAGTCAGCAAATACGCTGATGGCTTGGGACTTGTCATCAGTGAAAAGAAGACGAAAACATGCTGACAGGGGAGCATAAACTACCCACAGATGTTTTGATCAGCCAGAAAAAAAGTAGAAACAGTTGAAAACTTCACCTACCTTCGCAGATCCATCAACAACCAAGGAATCATTGATCATGAATTACATTGCAGAGTGGGGAAAGCGTCAGCAGCCTTCAACCAGCTGAGGAAAATTACCTTGAAATCTAAACTCCGCTTTTATAACTCAAACGTTATACCAACCCTCCTATATGGATATGAAACATGGCAACTAAAAACAAGCCAAGAAAACAAAATTGATGCACTCGACACTAAAATGCCTGCGACAGTTCTTGGGCATATACTGGAGCGACCATGTAGCGAACACAGATGTCGGGATACGATCAGGACAACCTCTGGCATTATCTATTATCTGCAGAAGACGAATGAGCTGGCACGACCATGTCACAAGGCTCCCACTTACTAGACCTACCCAACAAGGAGCGACGTCAGAACACTAGCAAGCGCCAGATCTGTATGACGTGTTTTGACTGCCTCGTGCGTATCTAGACGTGGGTGCCGCTAAGTCTAAGGCCGTGTTCACACTGGGTCTGGTTCGCGTACCGGATTCTAGCGTGCCGTTCGCGTCCGGTCGACTTGCTTCGGGTTGCGTTCAGACTAACAACTGAGCCGACGCGAACCGTTCGCCGTGTACACACTGCGTCTGGTTCGTGAATGGTTCTGACCCAAATACATGTAGAACTTTAACCGGTGGCATGTCTTCTTTTCGGGTCATGTGTCAATTGCTCAAAGCGCAGTACAAGAATCTAATATCGTAAAACATTAATTGTAGGTGATATGTGAGCACCGTAAATATAAAATATAAACCTAATATAATAATTATAAAAACCAGTCAAGTAATTTAATTCATTAAAAAGAAAATAAAGCTACTATTTGAACATTATTAAAATATATGAGATAATTTATGTATATATAGAATAATAATAGTACATTTATTCATACTAAAAAGTGTACATTTCGACTAAATCAATGCATATAAGTTACTGTGTACATAAAACAGTAAGGAATGAGCGCAGCTCATCAATAGTTAAAAAAGGAAGTGCTACCTGGTTAGAAAAGGATGTGCTATCATTATATATATCGGTACATTACCGGCCTATTCTATCGAAATGTGTACCAGATCCCAAAATCCATTCCATTGCTTGCAACTTACAGCAGATATAATAGAACTTGGCACATCCAGTTTTTCCAGATCAAAACGTATTTTAATAATTTTGCACCCATCACGAGAAAGAATTTAACGGCAAATTTAACGGTAGAAGTCTCCCGACGATAGGACTGTAACTTTTGAAGATATAACAAAATAAGGACTGCTTGACGATATAATTATTATATAGTCGAGGCGCTGCGCGAAAGTCCGTCACTCTGATCTGTCCGCTTTCGAAGGTCGGCGCTTCCTCAAATCAACGTATTGTAATATTTGTTGGCACACACGATTAAGAATGTAACGGCGATCCAGATAGGTGTCGAAATATGGGCGCCTGAACAATCGAACTGAGCGCGTGGCGTAATGTCTGCCCCGATTTCGACTTTGTACCCCATTCCCAATCGCGGGACGCGCTCTGTTGGATTGTTGAATAATTGAACCGTGGCCGAGTACAAAGGCGTCGCACACCCCTTTGATCAAACTAAAAAGATGGCTGGTCGACACTGGCTAGCTGGATTTCTTGCCTGAAACGGAACACTCTCTATTAGGGAACCGGAAGCGACGAGTATAAATCGGGCAGTGGGATTCAATAAGGCACAAGTCGATAATTTTTTCGAGATATGGAGGTCGCTTCTTGAGAGCATTGGGCTAATAGCGAGAGCGGCTTAACGGTTGTGCATAAACCTAGGAGAATCGTCGCGAAAAAGGGTCAGAAACAGGTTGGAAAAGTGACGAGTGGCGAAAGGGGAAAACGGTGACTATCATATGCAGCATGAGTGCAAGTGGGCATTATCTCGCACCATTTATGATCTACCCGAGGAAGAAAATGAACGAACACTTGCTCGTTGGCTGTCCATGCACCTGGTACAGTGGGAGTGGTGACAGACAGTGGCTGGACAGGCAGCAGTCTTCGTGCAGTGGTTGAATCACTGTCGATGCTGCCTGACGCAGTTGCCTCCTCCCGGCTGGGTAAACGACGCTCCCGGTCTGCAGAACATCTCACGCAACTGAACGAGAAGCTTGAGAGGCAAGCCAATAAGCAGACATGCAAGAAATCCAACAAGCGCGAACTGCACATGGGCAAAGAACGAACCAATGTCATGCACGTGCGTAAAGTTGGTGCGATCCCTACGAATGAAGAATACAGGTGCATCTATTGCAGTCAGCTCTATACCACGCCACCAACAGAAGATTGGCTGCAATGTACATTGTGCCGCCAATGGTACCATGAAAAGTGTGGAAACAAGAAATCCGCATGCAGTAGTCGCAAAATGGTTGACTGTAGACTATCAGTGTAGGTTAACAATCAACAATGAGTCAATGGTGGCTAGACTATAGGGGTCATGTTCTAATTAGACTTCCTGTCCGTTGCACACACAAAAAAATGCAGTGTATTTTTGAGAAATGATTTTTTTTACAAAATTCACATGCTGTGACATAAGTGCATTTGAGTAGGGAGATTTTCATGTGTGATTGTAGGTGTTGACTGTAAAATGGTGGATTTCTAGATGATTCGAATAAGCGGAAGGATATTTGGCAGCAATTTGCCTGTGTGACCTGTTTGCGGAGTAATTCTTGCCGGCATTTGTAAATATTGACGGGTGTCATACATACAGGCATTTTACGAGAGCTGGAAGTACGCAATTTTTTTTAAATCTATCGGCATGATGATAACAGCAGGTGAGAAGTTTAAGACATTTTATAGGTCACGTTTTCTTATAATCAGACAAAACGTTAACATGGTCGCCTATGGGAAAACCAACAGTGGGCTGACCCCTATAGGCCTAATAGTAATTGTTTTCACCAGCATGCAACAATAAACGTTTAGCCTAGTCTACATTTTAGTTGGATTGCCTATGCGATAGACAGCATTTGGTGACCATGACACAGGAGGTGCGCTTTGGGGAGAGGCGGTGGGGCGCTTTGGGGGCACGCGTCCCCAAAGCGATCCATTTTTAAATTTTTTACTTTATGCAATATTGTTTTCTTTTATAACAATTATGACGTTTACTATATATATATAATGAAGAATTAATGTATCCGCGTCGAATAGTGTAAATAAATCGATTTTGTGACAACTACATTTCAAAATAATAGCAGATAATGCTTAGGCGGTGCGCTTTAGGGACTTTCCCCTATATCTGTATGATCGCTGGTTTTAAATGAAACACCATTTATCAGACTGAATGAAACATGGCCGTCGTTTATTATTTAATCCGACCAGCACTGGAGAAATCCGAAGTCAACGGGATCCGAAAACAGATGAACGCACAAACATGCCATGTTATTTAACTGAACACTTAACTAGATAACGGATATGAAGTGCAGCGATCCGCCTACACCCTTATATCGTGTAACTAACTATATCTAGAACGGGCAGCGATCCGCCTACACCCAATTTCTAGATTTGCTCGATTAAGCGCTGTCGCTTTTTTCGAGCTCGTTGTGGACGGACAGCTTGCAGTGCAGGTGGCTTAAGCACCTCTTCGTCATCGTGACGGGTCTCAGACGACTCATCATCTGTTGGCGGGTCGTCGTCCGCAGCTGTGTCCTCGGGATGATGCCGTGCGATTTCATCGGGCGACAAGCCTCGCACGCGACGGAACTTAGACACATTTCGCGTCACCGTGGACCCATCACCACGCACGGCGGTGACCATTGGTCCTTTCATTGCACTGACGATGAGCGGTGTCGGTGCGAACGGAGTAGAGAGTTTGTTCACTCTAGGCTGCTGTACAAGCACAACCTCTCCCACTTGTAGGTTCACATGTGAAGCGTGTGCACGATCGTCTGAGTACTCTTTCATTCTTGCTTTTGCACGAGCGTCTTGTCTGCGAACGACTTCATCTTCTGGGTGCACGCTCTGAAGCGTTGGCAGCTCAGGTAGCTTAGTTCTCGGTTCTCGACCACACAGTAGTCGGTGAGGTGTGAACAGCGTAGAACTATGTGGAGTAGATCGAGTTTCGAAGAAACTGCTGCAGTTCGCGACGCCAGTTGCGATGTTGAATGATGGCTGAACGTACTGCCTTCATCATCGGCTTGTTGAAGTTCTCCACTTGTGCATTCGCCATCGGCCATAGCAGTGTGATTTTGCGGTGACAGACGCCACACGACTGCAAAAACTGTGACCACGCATTACTCTGGAATGGTGGGCCATTGTCCGACTTTATCGTTTCTGGATATCCGAACATGACAAAAATGAACTCCATGATCGGCATAACTGTCTCTGCACTGGTGCTTCTGATCACGTGAACGACTGGATATATTGAATATTCATCTGTGACGCAGAGTAAATATTCGCCTGTCGGTATTGGGCCGCAGAAATCAATGCTCAGATTGATCCACGGGCCTCGCGGTAGAGTAGTCATGTTTAGTGGCTCCATCTGGCGGCGGTTGGAGTTTGCAACACACGGAATGCAACCCATGACGACTGCTTCCGTTTCCTATGTCTATGCCTGGAAACCACACTTTGCTTCTGATCAGAGCTGTGGTCTTGCAGATGCCCTGATGACCCTCATGTGCCAACTGTATGACACGACTGCGAAGTGTTGTCGGGATGACAATGCGAGAATCTCGTAGCAGAAAGTTCATCCCTCACTTTCCGGAATGCAGCAATATCAGCTGACTCGTTGTTAGCTGTACCTGTACCAACGACCTGTGCGGATGACCTCGATGACCTTGTTTAAGGTCGCGTCTTGTCTTCTGTGCACCTTAATTTCGTCAAGGGTGATCGCATTTGGCGTAGAGCTGTCAGCAATGTGATTGATGAAATCCTCAGCCATACGCTGCGCTTGGCTGACTTTTGTTGCTGGATTGACTGGCTGTGCACGTTTCTTTTGCCACGTCTGTGAGCTGCGCTGTGACTGCTGCCTTGGTTTGCTTCGGCACAGGACAGCAAAATGTCCACGCACTCCACATTTGTGACACTCTATCACGTGTGCACTTGCATTCGTCACTTGTATGGCCCTGTAAGCCACAGCGAGTACACCGATCGTGACGTTGCTGAGTGTTAGAATGTCTGTTGACCGGTTTACGAGTGTGCGTTTCGAATGGTATGCGTGCTGACCTGTTGAATGCAGCATACACTGTGACTGTGTTGTTTGCTGTGCCGCGAGCCATGTCTTTAGCCTGGCGTTCTGACGATTATCTCGTTTGCGCTATCTCGATCGCCCTGTTTAGCGTGAGATCCTTTCCTGCGGCCAGGAGTTTGGACTCATCGACATTGTTCCCGTAATCGCATGACGATGCCAGCTGTCCTAACCGTGTTACGAACTGCCCGACGGTTTCGCCTTCATGCTGTTCAGCGCGATGAAACATGTGCCTGTTGTACGGGACGTTTGATTTAGGTGTGAAATACTAGTCCGTCAGTAGTTCTTTTGAAACGACGACGATGTACCTGTTTCTGTTTCTGGGAATGTATCATAAATGTCCTGTACGCCTTCGCCCGCGGTGTGTAACAGCAAATCACGATTTTGCTTGTCATCGGTGCATCCTGACGCACTGGCCATCCTGTCAAACTCAAAGTTTCGTATCCACCTTTTCCAACGTTCAACCGTTGTTGAAGGCTCGTTTTATGCATCGAAGGGCGGTAGTTGGGCCACATTGATCGGAACAGCCATTGTGATTCGGTACGGTAGGCGGTTGCTTACTTGTAGGCTTAGCATGTTCGCTTAATTCTCGTCGCCATTGTAAGATTACTGCTTTTAAATGCAGGGAGCGGCTATATTACAATATCGTAATGTGCATGTGATATGTGTATTATGTGATAACCTCGCTCTTTGTACTTATCTTAACCTTGTATACATACATGTGTTAGATAAACTTCTTATTCTATGTTTTTACTCATTATATGAACAAGCCTAAAGGACATTTTATTTATTGTATTGTAAACCCAAAATTAGCAGATAATGCATTTACACGCCATATAAAATCATGACACGTATCTTTTACCATAGCCTGGTGAATGTCAGGACCAATAATGTGGCCTAAATGCAACCCTTTTTGACTGTTTCACTTTTAAATCATCAAAGTAAAATGGGCAGTCGGTACCACTGCCATATTTAATAAGTTGACATTTTGCCGGGTTGAATTGTAAATCATATTCATATGCAAATTTTAGACATATATCACACATTTTGTTCAATGCATATATCGATGAAGCTACCAAAGATATATCATCAACATAGCCAACAGCACCATAATATTATGATCAATCATACAACCAAAACCAGACATGCAGAGTCTTGTTAACATTTCATCAATGTAGATAGGAAATAAAATGGGGGACAACACCCAACCCTGCTTCACACCATTGGTAGTGGAGAAATACAATGACATGGAATTGTCCCACGATACATTTAAATGTTGATTAGTGTACATATAAAGTAAACATCTGATTAAAAGGGGATTCATTCCTCTTTCCATCAGTAAGTTAAAAAGTTTAACATAATTTACTTTATCAAATATTTTATCAGTATAGCATCTAGTAATAACACGTAAACATCCGAGTTGTTCTGATGGAAATAGTTCACAGTCTCAATTAACGCAAATTTACATTTAGCTGTAGAGCTTTGAAACCAAACTGTAAATCACTTGTTTTAAGAGCATCAGAACTTTTTACCATTATAACCCAATCAAAATATTTTCATTCAAAACATCATCCACGGCTGGTGAATTGGGTTTCAAAATCCGACAACATGGCTTGGATTTTCATATGTACGCTGACGATACGCAGCTTTGCACAACATTCAAGATCCCCGACACATCTGTTGCCATATCTCAGCTAGAAACATGCATTGCTGACAACAATTAACGGTTGGATGACAGTAAACAAACTTCAATTAAATGGTGACAGAACTGAAATTCTGTTCACGGGATCAGAGGCGCTGCGCAGAAAGATACCCAAAACAACAAAGATCAACGTTGGAGACGCCAAAGTGACACCCAGTACATGTCAGAAATCTTCGGGTCATGTTCGATACTGGACTTACAATGGGTCAACACGTCAGTGCCATCTGTAGATCTTCTGGTCTACAAATCCGAAATGTGGGTAAAATCACTAAATTTCTTACGCCAGGAGCTGCCGAACAAATCATCCATTCATGTATAACGTCTAGACTGGATGGTTGTAATTCGCTGCTGTTCGGAACTAACAAGTGTCAGCTACGTAGACTGCATTACACGAACAAGGAAACACGAGCACGTAACACCAGTCCTGAAATCTGTATTATGCCAAAACATTGACGCTTCTCTGTATGGTTTAACGTGCTCATTCCAACCCGCTATCACCTTCGAATTTCCCTGTTTTTAAGTATATTGAATGGAGATTTGACAAGCTCTAGCTTATACAACAATCCATTATTGAATCTGAATATCATATATATATATATATATATATATATATATATATATCTGATATTCAGATATTTCACGATTCAATAATGGATTGTTGTATAAGCTAGAGCTTGTCAAATCTCCATTCCATGTACTTAAAAACAGGGAAATTCGAAGGTGATAGCGGGTTGGAATGAGCACGTTAAACCATACAGAGAAGCGTCAATGTTTTGGCATAATGTGTGGGAAGATTGTGGCTCTCCTCGCAATGCTGTTATTGCTGATGTCATGCGTATATATCGCTCTCAATATCACAGAGCAGTTCGTTTTGTTAAACGTAATCAAAATAATGTTAAAATGAAAGTATGACGCCAGCTTTACTTGGAAATAAAATAGGGACCTCTGGAAAGACGTGGATAAATTTAGTTACAAAGAACAATAATAATAATAATAAGGTCTTATATAGCGCTGTATTCAGTCCTTAGTTCTGTTCAAAGCGCTTTACAAAAAGTTCACAATTATATGTCACTCATTTAGGTAGTGGAAGCTATTTTAAAAATGTGTGTCTTCATATATAATGAGTATAATATTTACATATATGCAATCATGCGTAGATAAATAGAGTATGAGTTTAGCAGTAAATCACGTAGTAATAAACAATATCCAGTAGTTAAATAGAGTACATAATTGTAATTTGCTGTCTCAGATTTATGACAAAGTAGGCTTATAAGAGTAAGTCACGTGACGTGTGCGTGGAGGGGACATACATAACGCCCGGATAAATGAAAGCGCGACAGTCGTAGCTGATGCTAAATACATTCCCCTAGATATGCGCACGCGCAGAAACGTCACCCGGATATTATTTAACGACCGGATAAATGTAAGCGCGACACCGTCCGCGTCCGCTGAGAACACATCGAGAGGTGGTCTGAGCCACTGACCAGTGGTCTGAACGGACCTGACACACCCGCCACAGCGGAACCAGTGTGTACACGGCCAACTGGACGCGAACCGTTCGCGAACTGTACGCGCGTCCGCTAAAATTACCAGCGTGAACACGGCCAAAGACCCAGAATAAAGTTTTATTATTGTAGGATTGTTATTATCATGACATAAGGTACAATGCCAAAAAGAGTATGGTCATGATAATTAGAAACAAGAGTTGTAAGAATGTTAAATTTCCAAGTTTTATGCTTGGTAACGACAAACTATGTGAGGTAGAATCTGTAAAATATTTGGGTCATATAATTTCAAATAGTATGCTAGATGACAATGACATATCTAGACAATGTCGCCAGTTGTATGCACAAGGCAACATGATCATTAGAAAATTTCACATGTGTTCAAATGATGTAAAGAAGACATTGTTTACTACTTTTTGCTCACCTATGTATACTGCCCATCTATGGTGGAATTTTCATAACTATGCAATCAGGAAATTGTATGTCTCTTACAACAATATATTTCGAATGGTGTTAGGTTATGACAGATACTGTAGTGCTAGTGAAATGTTTGTTAACAATAATTTATCTAACTGTGCTGCTGTTATTAGAAATTTGACATATAGGTTTATATGCCGACTGCAGTTCTCAAAAAACATATTGATTTGTAACATTATTAATAGTGACGTGAAATACATGTCAAGAATATGGAAATACTGGTTCAATTCCCTGTATATACATTTTGTTGACGGGTGATTTTTCATTCTGTACATTGTAACTATTGTTTATAACACAACTATAGAACCATGATAATGTACTTGTATGTTGCATGGAGTCTGTGAATAAAGCAATTATTATTATTATATTATTATTATCAAGATTTTGCCGATGTGTCTCAAATGTATCCGCTAGATGTCACCACTGTAAAATGATGAGGAAGTAAGGTATATATGCCCATTTTCGGAAAAGCAGAAAGTTCCTTTATCGCATCATACGTAAAATGCACTCTTTGACGTGGTACATCGATTTGTACGATGATTTTGTTGCATGATGAAGTCCCAAACTGTGTAAAATCTGACTTACTAAGCATTCCCGCGTTATAAAACATCAAGTCATGTGACCACGTCAAGCCGAAATGTGGGGCACGAAAGCGTAGACGTTCCAGACATTTGTTTTGGACGGAATCTCTACCATAACTTTATGAGTTCGCATTTATATCGTATACTTTGCATGGAGGTGGAGGAAGATGTCTTTGGTGGGTAAGAAGCTCACACAATTCAACTTTTCAAGAACTCGAAATCCGAAGAAAAAGCAAATAGAATCTCGGGTGAGTGTACACTCTAGTAGTAGGCCGAGAGAAAGCCCGTCTGACCCCATGGACGCTGGCATTCCTCGATAACCTAGTTACGTATCTTGATAGCTCTCTGTGTGGTACTTCCCACAGGCCAGGGCGCTACCGTGGCACGATAGTGTTCCTGTTCTACGCTTCTACGAACAACTGCTTAAGGCTAAGGCTTTCATTATCTAGTTCAGTTAGGTGCTGCCAAGAAATAAAATAATAATTATAAAAAAATGTTATATATCACGAGTGACAAGTCAACAGCTAGGCGTGTGTGCCCTGGACTGATTACAGCTGCTGTTTTGCCAGTTCTGGCAACTTGAGGTGCAATATAGATTGTTGAATATGTAATTGTAATTTTGTAGCAGACGTTTGTTTACACAACTGTCACAAGTCATGAGTAATGGAGCGGGAGCTTGCTGCAGCCTGTAGTCCTAGAGGGAAGTGTTGTTGATGGCACAGGCACACAGCATCTCTGCGTAACACACTCCTGTAAATTACCATCCACAGTCTTTCAGTTTTACTGCTGGCAAAACACTCACTCTACTGGCATTAATTATGTGAGTTTCAAGTTGCCAACTTGGTAAATATTTAGATACTTTTTTAAATAAACAAAATGTGTACAAATACTACAAATGTCCCGTAAATGACCATCCATATCTTTCTGTTTGCCTACTGGCATGATACTTACAGATCTAGTATTAATTATGTGAGTTTCAAGTTACCAACCTTACAATATTTTGAGACTTTTCAAGTTACCAACCTTACAGTATCAACTGCTCAATATTGAGAGACTTTTAAGTTATACGGTTATTTCTGTCAGGATGAGTTGGATCCAGTGTTGCTAGCGGCTCAGAGACGCGACAGTTTGGAGGATGTGTCGCTAAGTCTCAGCCTCAGTGCAACCGTGATGCCTTCTCAGAGGATGACCAAGAGCAACTCTCTGGGCAGCATCAGCAACAAGGGATGTGACTCAGTATTCAATCACAATGACATTGAGCGACTCACACAGAATGTTCGCAGCTTCTCGGACGCACTCAACAGACTAAAGGATGTCTTCACAGCGGACGAAGGTAATACCTAACACAATCATCTTTGTCATCAAAGCAAACAAATTTGTCAACTTACTCTGTCTAGTTGAAACCATTTCATGATATCCCTAGGGTGTCATGTGTAGGATTGTCCTGAAGGTGTTTGCCACTGCTTGGTTAACACATTTGCCTTGGCAAAACAGGTTTCTGCAAGTTGAAAATGGCAAAACTAGTAAACAGATTTGTAGTACTTTATTATTAGTAGTATTACTAAGTTTTTATCAATTTTTCTGAGTTTCTGACTTACCCAAACACTGGTAAACCCAACCCTACTATCTTGTATTTAATCTCACTTGTGAGTTGGCCATATAAACTGAACATTGAAAATAGTGGTCATTATTGTAAACACTGAATACTTGATGAGTTCAGATTCCTGGGAACATAGGCGTTATAGAAGTTTATTATTATTTTATAAGTACTACTTCAGATTATTCAAAAGCTTTTAATAATGTTAGTCATCAACAACTCTGGTAAACAACCTTGATACGCATGGGATTTGACCAGAAAATTACATCACTTATCCAAAATTTATATGTTGGACAGCAGTCTGCAGTGAGATTAGAGTGTGGTACCACAGATTGGTTCCCAGTCGGCAAGGGAGTGAGACAGGGGTGCATTATGTCCCCCACCTATTCAGTCTATACACAGAGAATATCATGAGAGAAGTCAAGACTGACACGAGAAGCAAGTTTTTTAATGGACTGAAAGTGAATGGACAAGAGATATATGAATTGAGATATGACGATGACACAGCGTTAATATCCGATACAAAAGAAGGATTGGATAAACTGATAACTACTGTTAAAGAGCACAGTGAGATGAAAGGATTGAAACTAAACGTAAAGAAGACTAAGATTATGGATGTGAAGGGATGTCGAGAACCATCAGAAGTCACAGTAGATATGACGAGGAAATAGAACGAGTGGAAAGTTTTGAATATCTGGGGTCACTGATAGAAGTGGATGGAGATGGTATGAAAGAGATCAAGCGGAGGTTGGCAATGGCGAGTAAAAAGTTGACGGAGATGAAGAAGCTGTGGAAAGCAACGAACAAAGATATGAATCTACGAATTATCCGAGTCTGCATATTTCCAACGGCTACATATGGATGCGAAACCTGGACTCTTAATAAGAACATTACTAAACGTATAAATGCATTTGAAAACAAGTGTTATAGAAAGATATTATGAGTTTCGTGGACTGAACGTAGAACTAACGAATCTGTCACAGATGAGCTTGGTGTTATACCCGGGACTTTATTGAACTTTGTAAAGAAACAGAAACTAAGTTATTTCGGCCATGTGAAACGGCATCAGTCTCTAGAGAAACTAATAATGGAAGGAAAAGTGGAAGGCAGCAGAAGCAGAGGAAGACCTAGGAGACAATGGGGAAAGGACATAGAGAAATGGATGGGAGCCGGCGTCTGGCGAGTGGGGAGACTGGCAAATGAAAGTGTCTATAGACAATCCATCAAGGCTGCAACGTCCGGAAATGGATAAGCAAACCCAAGAGAGACTACTTCACTGTGGTGAAATTATTTTTGAAATCCTGATTTTCGACAGTTTCTAGTTTTTACTGATAGTCTAGGGATAAAATCTGTTTTGGCAGTAAAAGCCTACTCTGACACATGAATCAGAATGCCTTTAAGGCCACAAGCAGCTCCTCAATTTGTGTTTTTTCCAAATACCACAACTCTTCAACAAATCATTATCAAATCTGCAAAAGACGTTATTTGAATTAAATGAAGGTAAAATAAAAAATTAACTCATTTGAACATGTATTGGCATATATTAGTTACCATGGTAATGGTAGCTAACTATGCAAAATGTGCAACAGTGTCTAGATAGCTTAAAAAATACCAATTATTTTTGACATTGAATTGAGTGCACAATGAATTATGTTGAATATGCTAATATAAGTACAATGGTCTTGGTAACCATTAACTTAAAAACAGCATTTACTCGATGTGGCCTTTTGCCTCCATATGAGCACACATATTAGATTATTTGGAACTAAAATATATTCACTAGGCACAATAACATTTTGTCAATGTATTAAAAACGAAAATAAAAATAAAATGATTGCACACAACTTTCCAGGCCATTTATACATGACACAGGTGTAAACTTTTAAGTTGTTGTAACTGAGCTTTGTAAGTTTACTTTCATTTCACACTTCCAAATAACATCTGTTGAACATTTGGAAAAGATCTCAGTGTTCTGCCTAGATTGAATGTGCAGTACGTTACACCCTGCCCTTTTTCAGTGACACCCTAGTACCCCAAAAAGGCAATAAGAACGCCCTGCCTTTTTTATACAACGCCCTGCTATGTTTTGCATGTAACCCTACTCGTGGCTACAGACGGTTACACCGATTGTGTATATATTAATTTGTGAACGCCCCGATCTCAAAATGCATCCCGATCGTGCGCACACGCGCGGTTAGATTGTTACCACCTCAGCGCATCCCGCAATCGGGAATGGATGCATCACGAGATTGGGGCACTTGCAAGCGCCCCGATGTCGACT
Organism: Paraescarpia echinospica; assembly: GCA_020002185.1. Taxonomy (NCBI): domain Eukaryota; kingdom Metazoa; phylum Annelida; class Polychaeta; order Sabellida; family Siboglinidae; genus Paraescarpia; species Paraescarpia echinospica. Next base: position 78,576,656 of record CM034532.1, on the reverse strand, counting down.
ACGTATCCCGATTGCGCCACGCAGTCATTTCGACTGTTTAAGCGCCAATATCTCGACTCCTATCCCGGTCGCCATTAAATTCTTAATCGTGTGTGCCAAAAATATTAAATACGTTGATTTGAGGAGACGTCGAACGTGGATAAACCAGAGCGACGGACTTTCGCGGAGCGCCTCGACTATACATATCCCCAAACATTCCTTATTTTGTTCGTATCTTCAAAAGTTAAAATCTGATCACCGGGAGACTTCTACCGTTAGATTAGTTGTTAAATTCTTAATCATGTGATACTTGCAAAATGTATTAAAATACGTTTTGATCTGAAGAGGTGCCAAACTTTGCAAGTCGGTAGACCAGCCTGTTCGTGACAGATTTTTGAAGCCGGCACGTGTGATTAGAAATATAATGTTTTATTCATACACTCTTTATTTGTTAATGTACTGATATATAATGATAAGTAACAACGTTTAGTATAACATAGCTCAACAATAGTAGTGAATAATTGCGTATTGTGCGCATTAAAAGAACCTGCTCCACTCAATATGCAACGACTCGTTGGCACATGACATCGCTCATGCTCGTTGCAAGGTGAGCCGTTTCTAGGTCACGACGTCACGTGTATGTGTAGTGGACTAGCCAAGGGTGCTAAGGTTGCTGGCAGCTAGCGTCATCTTGCCAAAGCATTTAGCAGCAGCTACCTGTAATAATTAGTATTCGGAGGGGTACCATTAAAGGTCCTCAACCATTTCGTTTGCCCAACGTCAATCCGGTTCTTTTAGGTCCAGATGTGTAATGTGTGAATAGTTTAACTAGTGTGCACAGTTGGTTTAATAAAAAATTGTTTTTTAATCGTCAATAAAAAGATTTGTCGTTACACCGGGTATAGCTGGCGAAAGCCAATTGCGCTGTCGACCTCCTGGGCCATTTCGGTCACATGCTTTATGCGAGATCAGCATCTCACACATTCGAAAACAATAACAACATACACGTGCTTTGGTGTATCAAGACGAAGATTCCAAAGTGGTACGAAGGTACGTATTACACTATCGCAGTTAGCAACAACAACGCGTAGCCGTGTATTAATTCAACGAGAATTGCAACTTGCGAACGTCTACACTCGACTCGAGGTTGACTCCAACGTCTAACTAAGTCTAAGCCAATCACCATGTGACATGTCCATGTCCATGACCATATATATCAGCCAGAGAATCAGTCAGAAGCTGTGACAACGAGCATTTGATATGTATTGTATTTGGTTACATAGGTTCTTGTTAATAAGCTATGTTATTGCGACAATACATATATAGAGTAGACGACGTGAGGGTGCGAAATGACAAATAACATTGGTTTGGCAGTAGGCCCCTGGCCCTGTTGATCGTGCAAGTAACATAGTCAGGGAGCATCCGTAATTTTGTGCAAGAGAACGTCAAACACGGGAGTATTATATTGGTGATCATAATTATTAAAACAGTGTTTTGTGACTTACATTGGATACTATTACTGCAGAATGTTGTTGATTTGCATTGTAGTTTTAAAATAATTAAGATTTTTTATATGACAACCTTGATGATGATTTTATTCAATATAAATGAGTACACCATATATAAGGATTACACAAGTAAATGCTCGCACTTGTTGTACTGTAATTGGTATCTTGTGATGCCTTTTAACTGACACATGCAAGCTATTCTTGTGTATTTACTAATATGTGTGTATATTCTCACCACAGCAATATATGAATGCATAATACGTAACTTGAATTATGATGTCGCTAGAGGCCACACTGCAACCCCTGAATGGGAATGAGAGGAGGCAGAAGAGGGACTAAGGCGGTCACCTGGGTCAGGCAGACACAGGGAGGATATATAGTCTGCGGGAGGCCCACATATGATCAATCCAGGTAATTTCAAATTTATAACAATCAACCACGTATACATTATCAACAAATTTTAATGTGCACATTTAAATATACATTTGTTTTCATACACATTTTAATAATAACATCTTGGGCATGAAAAACTAAGTTGACTTCTGCACTTATATTATACCCACAGTGTATCAACACATACATATTAATTCACCTTTAAGAAGTATTTAGCATATGGCGATGACTCAGAAATAAGTTTATAAAATAAAGTATTCATTTCTGAAGAAGGTAGACATACATATTATGAACCTTTGAATACTTGGCGAGGAAAATGATACGGTTAGCATCACACTAACACCTCATTTTGTTATTTCCAACATTCACTTTGATTATTCAACCTCAGGCAGAACTTTAAAATGTCAAACATGAATATGTGTAGTAGTTACACATGGCAGACACTGACATGAATTTGAATACTGAAAACAAAACAAAAAATATAAATGCACTTTACTGATGTTTTACTGATTAGCAGAATTCAAATCAGTCTATAATATTAACAAAGATCAGGCATCACTGTAATGAAATTGAACAATTTTAAATTCATGTGATGACAATGAACACCTTGTAAAGAAAAAATAGTTAACGTCTTTCACCGTTTAAAAAAAGAGAATATTCTACTAATGTCTGCATGCTGTATCAACCCACCCTCTCCCTTCTCCGGAACAACCTCAGTAAACACTGACTGTTCCTAAGATATCAACATGTATAGATGCAGCTGTAGTAGAACATTTCTTGCTGCCCTTTTTCTTGTGAAATGCTGCAGGTCACACATGAAACATTATTTTATATTTACTGATTATGACAATGAACACTCCATAATTATTTACACCCAACACTACAATGATACCTATTTTTGTTTACTGAATATATGCTTTTCTTTGCAGGAGATTGGACTAGTGCGCTTAGTACCGCTAGTTCTCCAAGTTAATATGACATACTGGGCAGTTGTATTTGTCCAGGATCTCGGACAAGATTCTACAGCCATGCAACATGCTGCGTATTAACAGTTTGTCATGTGAATGTCCACCGAGTGATCCCAATTGTGTCGTGTGTTGCATCCGTGACAGATCATCCAGTGCCGATGGGGTGTACACTGGCTTCCAGGTCAGTCAGTTAGCTTAACTGACTAAAACCAATGTAGAATGCAGGTTGCTCGACATACGAATATGGTGATGCCTGATTAACTCTGCAGTTGGTGATGGAACGGTGGGTGCCAGGATCTGGCAGATATAGCATGAGTCTTTGGGCAACAACTGTTGACGCTGTGAGACAGGTTCAGTGTCGAGCATTCTTCGGTGAACTACATCGGTTTGGATATCGATGACATCACTGTATGTGTTCGCTGTCTTCGATGGTACTGCATACCAGCTTCCTGACATTTTGCTGTACATCCGCAGCTACCTATGCCAGAAACAAATTGACACTTAGCATAGCTCTGACATTACATTTTCACTTCGCATGATGATTATACACCTGTACACATTGTACTAATTATGTTATAAACAACACTTGAGCAAAGTTAGTTCTGATATGGTGTAGTATCCAGTCCTCACGACTGCTCAAAGTGCTTTACACTTTACTCCCTGGCAACCTGCTAAATCGAACATCTCAACTCATGTGGGAAGCATTCAGCCACACTGAAATTAATATGCGAAGATTATTCGTACAAAACTAGCGTTTGACACCATGTGTACTAGTGTTGTTTTTTGTAACAAAGAATCTTGATAAAAGTATCTGGTTTTTTATATGTACAGTGTACCTAACATTTTTTCAACCTCTTCCTAATTTTTGTTTCTATTGTTGTTTTGCATTTGATGTGCATGTGATGTGTATGTGATATTAAACATTATTACAATATTATTACATTATACACATCAAGTGTAGTGATTGTACCTGTAGTTGTATTGTACTTTTCATTATTTTGTAGTCAACCTCATCAAATAGTTTCAATAAAATGTTTTTACTTTACGTTGCCTTTACTTTAATTCACATGCATTTCTAACAACAATATGCAGTTTAACAAGGACACACATTACTGCAAAATCCTCATGCAGACAAACAAAACTATCACATACGGGGGTGGATCCAGAAATCAAGTCTGGAGTGGTGATACTGGAAGACACTATACCTTCAGCTTATTATTATCACCTAAACTGGGGCACATTTCAAACGGTCTGGGAGGACACAGTTGCGTGGGCCCATTATAAAAGATCTGCAGACAAATTCCTAAGGTCTAAGGGGGTCACGTGCCCCCAGGCCCGCCTGGATCCGCCTATGACATACTTGTTTATTGATTGTATTTATAATTTTGATAAAAAGTTTCTGACAGAGTAACCACATTTGACAACACTCGTTTACCTGAAGGTGAAGAGCTTTGACGCACCTGTTGACACACCTCGAGTTCTGAAAATATGGTACATGTATTAATAGTCAGCACTGATTGTTTCTAACAAACATCATTTTAATGTACTTGCAAAAGTTGCAATGCAATGAACGACCACCTGCCAAATGCAACCAATGCCAACGGTCAAAAGCTATCTGTCTATATATATATACATGCCATGGGCATTAATTTTCACGTTATTGAGGAGCGCTGGTTTTCTGAACATAAATTTAGTACAAGCAACATTAATATGTATACTCATATGGCTAAATATACGTGATTATAGTTGAATAATTCAAAATTACTAACCTGTCTGGAAGAACCTTTGCGAACGCTGCATCTCATCTGTTGACATTATCATTATGACTGACCCCACGGCAGGGGCAATGCCAATGGCCCCCGGCTGGCACTGTTGCTAACTCCTGTTTACTTTGTTTCGTTCCATAGTCGTTCCCAAACAGAAATACACCTTTATGCGTGGGTACTGTCTTTGTCTGTGTAATTTAGCTCGTGTCGGTGGCATATATGTTTGCGGACGTCCACTCATTGCCTAAACTCGGAATTCCATAACATCAACAGCGCCACAGGTTGGGGTCAGAGGTCAATATCGCCCATAAGTCGCGATCACGAGAAGACGGATCCGGTTTTTACTAAAAACGAAAGAGTTCGCCATTTTACAATTATTTAAAAAAAAACTAACACGTATGCACAAACGAACTAGGATATCATTAGGGAGTACTTGATGCCTCTGTTTTTTGTGAAAGTACTAAGAAACGCGAGGAGCAAAACAATCGAATTGGTTGAGTACCTTTAAATAGTGGCTTCAAACTAGTAATAATTGCTTTTTTCTGTGTATTGACTGGTTAAAAATTAGATTGTGTGTGGATAGCTTTTCTGTAAATAAAATGTAATTATAAATTAGCCATACAAGTCTATAATTATTTTAATGTTTGACATCACACTTTTTACTATTTGTAATGCAATTTATCTCAATTTCTGTTCAGTCCAACAATATCTTACGTACCTATTGCTTATATCATAGTCTATGAGAATATTAAATATGATGTAATTTATACATAAAAATAAAATGTTATGTCATGTTGGATATCGTGTTTTTTTATAAAATAAAATATGTTGTATTGTCTATATATATTATATAATCATCCATTTTCTACATTTACAGTTATTTAAATGTCATTTTTCAAAATTACTATGTGCTTGTACATTTTTTATTTTCAAAATCTAACATAACAGTATATCTCAATTTATGTTAAACCTAGCCCAAAGAAATTTGGCACACATATTACCTGTATAATATTCTCTATGTAGATTGAATATTATACAGATTGACACAAACTAATATGCTACGTAAAGCTAAATATTGTGGTTTGTTGTACAAATGCTTGCCCAAACCAATATTATAATGCATAAATATATGTATACACTGTGTACACTGTGTACATAATATACTATATGTAAGTAGTATGATGTTAAACTACAAGCTGTAGACTGCTGCTATGTCTTGTTAACTATTTAATTTAGTCGCATGTTACAAGTGCCTTTTTCACCATTGCTTACCGCGCTCTACGTGCCCTTCACTAAAATGGCGCCCTGCCCTTTTGAAAACCTGGGTAGAACACTGAATGATTTCTTGAAGATTGTTGAGATATAGGTATGTACAGAAATTGTGGGGGAGCTTTGTGGCCTTCAAATGTATTTTGTCAACATCACTGATCTAGGCTAATTCACAAATGAAGCCAGCATCTGACACTAATAGTGTTACCCCTCTCATCCAAACATGCCACTCACCTTTGCTTCAATTGTTATTAACAAACAATTACTAATTACTAAACAGAGCAACTAAAAAAACTAATATGGTCAGCCATACAAATGTGGGTAACCCTTATTAGCTAAATTGTAAATTTGTGACACAAATATGAATCCTTCTAAAGTGTAAACACTGCATGAATTCAGTGACTGCCCCCAGCTGTGTCGTGAATGATGTCAATCATTGTTGTTATCTGGTGTCATCAGTGAATGCTGTGCCAATCAAACAAAATCTCTAATACTATCTCTGTGCACACATAGTTTCAAACATGTTCATGCTGATACAATAAATTATATTTTGTGTGCAAATGTTCCCAATTAACATAGTTCAACACTTGTACCAATCCTAGTAGCTTGACAATGCAATACACTTTATGCAAACGTTTTTGTTAAAAATTAAATTAATAATAAAAATTCTAATAAGAGACCCCCACATATTTTGAATGAACAGGATCTTGTGAACAACTTTATTATGTCAGATGATCTTAAGTAATCATTTTGAGACCTTTCACACATACCAGTGTGTGAAATTGTGGACTGATGTGAAATCTCCCAGTCCAGTAGGTCACTCACCCCTGGCTGCTGTGTGTTATGTGCCTAAAGTGATTCAGTGTTCCTTGGCTGTGTTCATTTATTATGTCAACTGTCGGCAACTGTTAGCAGCTATCAGCACCGTGCTTCAGGCTAACCATACTTTTATAAGGTGAGCTATCAGCACCGTGCTTCAGGCTAACCATACTTTTATAAGGTGAGCTATCAGCACCGTGCTTCAGGCTAACCATACTTTTATAAGGTGAGCTATCAGCACCGTGCTTCAGGCTAACCATACTTTTATAAGGTGAGCTATCAGCACCGTGCTTCAGGCTAACCATACTTTTATAAGGTGAGCTATCAGCACCGTGCTTCAGGCTAACCATACTTTTATAAGGTGAGCTATCAGCACCGTGCTTCAGGCTAACCATACTTTTATAAGGTGAGCTATCAGCACCGTGCTTCAGGCTAACCATACTTTTATAAGGTGAGCTATCAGCACCGTGCTTCAGGCTAACCATACTTTTATAAGGTGAGCTATCAGCACCGTGCTTCAAGCTAACCATACTTTTATAAGGTGAGCTATCAGCACCGTGCTTCAGGCTAACCATACTTTTATAAGGTGAGCTATCAGCACCGTGCTTCAGGCTAACCATACTTTTATAAGGTGAGCTATCAGCACCGTGCTTCAGGCTAACCATACTTTTATAAGGTGAGCTATCAGCACCGTGCTTCAGGCTAACCATACTTTTATAAGGTGAGCTATCAGCACCGTGCTTCAGGCTAACCATACTTTTATAAGGTGAGCTATCAGCACCGTGCTTCAGGCTAACCATACTTTTATAAGGTGAGCTATCAGCACCGTGCTTCAGGCTAACCATACTTTTATAAGGTGAGCTATCAGCACCGTGCTTCAGGCTAACCATACTTTTATAAGGTGAGCTATCAGCACCGTGCTTCAGGCTAACCATACTTTTATAAGGTGAGCTATCAGCACCGTGCTTCAGGCTAACCATACTTTTATAAGGTGAGCTATCAGCACCGTGCTTCAGGCTAACCATACTTTTATAAGGTGAGCTATCAGCACCGTGCTTCAGGCTAACCATACTTTTATAAGGTGAGCTATCAGCACCGTGCTTCAGGCTAACCATACTTTTATAAGGTGAGCTATCAGCACCGTGCTTCATGCTAACCATACTTTTATAAGGTGAGCTATCAGCACCGTGCTTCAAGCTAACCATACTTTTATAAGGTGAGCTATCAGCACCGTGCTTCAAGCTAACCATACTTTTATAAGGTGGCTGAGAACAAACAAGTTGACTAAGAACAAAGAACACTGCCAAATGGCTAAACAAAAATATGTTACATATGAGTGATTTCTCAAAGTCCATACCTATCTATCCGTTTCGTAGCTAACCAAACTCCACCCTCCCCCAACCAACATTTCCAACTCCACCCACCCCCAACCAACCTGTCGAACTCCACCCACCCCCAACCAACATGTCCAACTCCACCCACCCCCCAACCAACGTGTCCAACTCCACCCACCCCCAACCAACGTGTCCAACTCCACCCACCCCCCAACCAACGTGTCCAACTCCACCCACAAAAATCTATCTGGTTTTGTATTGGTTCAAACTCCACCCACCCCCAACCAACGTGTGCTGTGGCTGTGCGATTTTGAGCGAACTGACGTGGCTGTCAAAACCACAATCAAGAGCCGCCGGATTCAACATGACGTGGTTGTCAAGACGATACCCGCCCAATTCTGATGAGTTTGATTTTTGAATATGACCTCAAGCAATGTGGTCAGTTCACATAAAGCTTGGTGTCAAGTCGCCTGATGACGCATCAATAAATTGCTATAATATATGTCCACGATTCTAATTTTAGATCTATTGAATGAGACCTGAACGACTGGAGTCAGACCACATTATCTTCACTGCCTAAATGTTAAATAATGACAGTTTCTTAGTTTTTTAATATAGTTTAGCTGCAAGCTGTTTGTTAATATTGACAATGCCCTTTAGCGAGCTGTGTGACTCAGTTTTCTAGCTGTGTCTTGACCTATGCCAGTCGGCTGATGACACACTCGACTGACTTCCCCTGGAGCTCTGAAGTAACTACAAGTGACCTCAGACCTAGCTCAGCCCTGGCTCTGCTTTTCTCACTGTCAGCCTGTCACTGTGTCAGCCTGTCACTGTTGCACCTTGTCACTGTGTCAGCGTGTCACTGTGTCAGCATGTCACTATGTCAATCTGTTACTGTGTCAATCTGTCACTGTGCCAGCATGTCACTATGTCAGCATGTCAGACTCAATGTTACAGCCTGTCATTATGTCAGCGTGTCACTGTGTCAGTCTGTCACTATCAGTCTGTTGCCTTATCAGCCTGTCCCTATCAGTCTGTTAGTATGTCGGCCTGTCACTATGTCAGCCTGACTGCGTCTGCCTGTCACTCTGTCAGCATGCCACTGTGTTGGCCTGTTACAATGTCAGACTGTCAATGTTACAGCCTGTCACTGTGTCAGTATGTCACTGAGTCAGCCTGTCACTGAGTCAATCTGTCACTGTGTCAATCTGTTACTGTGTCAGTCTGTCACCATCTCAGACTGTCACCATCTCAGACTGTCACCGTGTCAGTCTGTCACTGTGCCAATCTGTCAAGTCCTATGTCAATTTGTCAGTGTGCCAATCTGTCACTATGTCAATCTGTCACTGTGTCCCTATGACTCTGCATCAGCCTGTCCCTCTGTTAGCCTGTCACCCTAGACCAGGTCTGTGTTGGCCTGAGCCAGTGTGTTGACTCAGTGTGGGTGGGTCTATTGACCAAATGTCTAGTGTAAATATCTAAGGTCATAAATCAACACAGGAACACAATTAAAGACAATGGATAATATTTATGCCATGCTAAATATGTTGGATTGAGAGTGAAGGGTTCTAAATGTACATGAATGTGCACTGTGGTGCTACAGAGTGAGTGGGCAACACTGCAGTGTGATGATTGTAAACATCACCTGGAGTGTTGAAAGTGGCAGTGGGATGTGCACTGTGGTGCTACAGAGTGAGTGGGCAACACTGCAGTGTGATGATTGTAAACATCACCTGGAGTGTTGAAAGTGGCAGTGGGATGTGCACTGTGGTGCTACAGAGTGAGTGGGCAACACTGCACTGTGATGATTGTAAACATCACCTGGAGTGTTGTAAGTGGCAGTGGGATGTGCACTGTGGTGCTACAGAGTGAGTGGGCAACACTGCACTGTGATGATTGTAAACATCACCTGGAGTGTTGAAAGTGGCAGTGGGATGTGCACTGTGGTGCTACAGAGTGAGTGGGCAACACTGCAGTGTGATGATTGTAAACATCACCTGGAGTGTTGTAAGTGGCAGTGGGATGTGCACTGTGGTGCTACAGAGTGAGTGGGCAACACTGCACTGTGATGATTGTAAACATCACCTGGAGTGTTGTAAGTGGCAGTGGGATGTGCACTGTGGTGCTACAGAGTGAGTGGGCAACACTGCACTGTGATGATTGTAAACATCACCTGGAGTGTTGAAAGTGGCAGTGGGATGTGCACTGTGGTGCTACAGAGTGAGTGGGCAACACTGCACTGTGATGATTGTAAACATCACCTGGAGTGTTGAAAGTGGCAGTGGGATGTGCACTGTGGTGCTACAGAGTGAGTGGGCAACACTGCACTGTGATGATTGTAAACATCACCTGGAGTGTTGAAAGTGGCAGTGGGATGTGCACTGTGGTGCTACAGAGTGAGTGGGCAACACTGCACTGTGATGATTGTAAACATCACCTGGAGTGTTGTAAGTGGCAGTGGGATGTGCACTGTGGTGCTACAGAGTGAGTGGGCAACACTGCACTGTGATGATTGTAAACATCACCTGGAGTGTTGAAAGTGGCAGTGAGATGTGCACTGTGGTGCTACAGAGTGAGTGGGCAACACTGCACTGTGATGATTGTAAACATCACCTGGAGTGTTGTAAGTGGCAGTGGGATGTGCACTGTGGTGCTACAGAGTGAGTGGGCAACACTGCGGTGTGATGATTGTAAACATCACCTGGAGTGTTGTAAGTGGCAGTGGGATGTGCACTGTGGTGCTACAGAGTGAGTGGGCAACACTGCAGTGTGATGATTGTAAACATCACCTGGAGTGTTGTAAGTGGCAGTGGGATGTGCACTGTGGTGCTACAGAGTGAGTGGGCAACACTGCACTGTGATGATTGTAAACATCACCTGGAGTGTTGAAAGTGGCAGTGGGATGTGCACTGTGGTGCTACAGAGTGAGTGGGCAACACTGCACTGTGATGATTGTAAACATCACCTGTAGTGTTGTAAGTGGCAGTGGGGTGTGGCTTTGTGTTCCATGTGTTCATGACAGTGTTGTTGATATTTTGACTGTCTCCATCCATGTCTACCAACCAACTCAATAGACACCATTTGACTGTCACGGAGTGCTAAGGTTGTTGGTGGCCAGAGTCTTGTTTTTGCCAAAGTGTTTAGAAATATCTTCTTGTAATAATTATTATTCTGAGTGATACCATTCTACAGTGGCTTCAAACTAATAATAATTAGTTCTTCTGTTTGTTGACTGATTGTTTAAAATTAGATTGTCTGTGGGTAGTTTTTTTGTAAATAAAATTGAATTTTCCAAATTAGCTATGCATGTCTATAATTATTTTAATGTTTGACATCACACTTTTTAGTCCTTTGGCCGAAGGTCCAAGGGACTATTGCCATCACTCTGCGTCCGCCGTTAGCTGCCGTATCTCAGAAACCGTTCAGCAACTTTTTCTCTAATTTTGCATAGCCATATCTTGGGGCACTGCCACTACGCACGAGAAATCTGTATTTGATTGAATCATTTTAAGGGCTCCCTAAGGCCTCCAAGGACCCCAAAACTGGTAAAAATGTAACATTTGGCCTATTTTTTCAAAAACTGTTCAGCAACTTTTTTTCTAATTTTACATAGATGTATCTTAGGGTGCTGCCACTTATTACAAGAAATCTGTATTTGATTGAATCATTCTAAGGGCACCTAAGGGGCCCCCAAAGTGCAAAAGGTTTACATTATCTAGTGATGTGGTTTTGAGAAGGGCCCTTGAGACCACCTCCAACATTATATGATGTGTATTGTTCCACAAAGTCAACAGCTGTGACTAATCTCTACAGCCCAGTCCATTGAGACCTTGACTAATCTTTAATTGGTCACAGCACCCAGGCAGAGCAGACACACTTGACCCCTGTTAGACTGAACAGTTGTCTAACACTTTTAAACTGTATCTTCAAAACTATTATTTTCTATAATTGCAAGTTGTGTTTATTTTGATGTTCATTTAATTATTATAAAATGGTGTGACTGAGGTGTCTATTGGTTAAATATGTATTGTCTGTAGAAACCTGTAGGTTACAAACATAGAAAATTAATATTCTGTCACCTGTAGTGGACAAACATAGAAAATTAATATTCTGGACAACTATAGAGTGAAATATCCTTATTTATATAAAATGCATTCTACTGTTCTGTTTATGCTTGCCATGCCTTGTGTAGACATGGTACTGTGTAAATCAGTTGTATCAATATAGACTAATAATTACAGATTCACAATATAGTTGACACCTGAAACAACAAAATGTCAACCATTAGAAGAGTTGACATAGTTAAGGCACAAGAAAGCCTTTTGTGTCAAGAGAAATACAATTCAACCAATACCCCTATCTGAACACTGCCTGTTCTTCACCTATTAGATTCGCTTTGTTTAGGTATGTGGTTCTTTTTATAGAAAATTTTAGTTTCTTTCTGTACCTGTCTATGTATGATAACCATTTGTCCGCCCTGCTCACAATAAACATCACATCAATGATAAAAGGAAGATCACTGCCACTTAACTTGTGGATTATTATTATTATAAAACTGCTCTGCTACTGCTTGGTGGACAGTTAATTAGTGGATCAAGTTCAAATACATCAGCACGTTTTTCACACCTGCATGGTAGTTTAGGCTCAGTAGTGTGCTGGCAACTACTAAACCTATAGGCTTGTGTGAAAAGGATAGTTGGCAGAAGAACTAACTTCAAAGCACCATTGCATCCATTTAGCCAGGCAGCAGTCACACTGTCCCAGTGTCTGCTGCTATGTTTATATAATAATTATATAGGCTTAATGATCCTAATACACCAATCTGTTGGCACACTGTCAAATAATGGAACTAGGTTAAACATCTTAACAATAACTGTAATTAGTTCTGTGCAGCTGTTTTTTTTCAGTGAACAGTAAACATGTAAACATTTTACTTCCATCATAACCCTTAATGATCTGTAACTATGATTCACCAAAAAACATTTGATTAATAATTACCTACAGGGTTGTTTGATTTATGCCGGGTAGAAACTGTTTCTGCCCGGCAGAAACAGCAACAATGGGAAATACATGCCATTGATAGGCAAACGTGTTCTTTTTATAGAAAATTTCAGTTTCTTTCTGTACCTGTCTGCATATGATAACCATTTGTCCGCCCTGCTCACAATAAACATCACATGAATGATAAAAGGAAGATCACTGCCACTTAACTTGTGGATTGTTATTATTATAAAACTGCTCTGCTACTGCTTGGTGGACAGTAAGCTGCAACTGTCTTTGAGTTTGTTTACATTTTGACAAACTACTATTATACAGCACTAATTTTTGAATGAATCACATTTTGAGAATGCATGTCATTGTTTGCGGTGTAACTTTTGTACGCTTCATTTTCTGCTGCTACAAGTTGCATTCATCTGAAAGATTATTCAATTACCTATCCAATGATAATACATATGTTGTGGTGTTGGATATATAGCTTTGGTATATTGTACACGAGGGTTGTGATAGGAAACTATTGGACATTGCGACAGTGCAGAGAAACAGTACGAGATGTGTCACTCAGTATATGAAGTGTGACTTTCAGATACTTCATTTTGTAGTGCTATGGATTATGATGGGCCTCTCCATTAGCTCCCTATATATTTGTAAGTTAGGTGAGTAACACCTTCGAAGTTCTGACAGCAGGACACCACCTTCAGTGAAGTCGAGACAAAAGTTTTACAAAGGCTTAAATTTCAAACGGTCTATCACCGTCCAGCTGACCCATTTTTTTTTTTTTCAAAAACTTTTCAGTAACTTTTTCTTTAATTTTTCATAGACATTTCATGTGGTAGTGCCACTATACACAATAAATCTGTATTTGATTGATTCATTCTAAGGGCACCAAAGGTCCCCTAAAATGCTAAATTTGCTAACTAAAATTAATTGTCTACCTCAGAGTAGCTATATTTATAACTTGTTGTGTATTACACCCAGCTGTGGAGCTAAGATTCTCTGCCTGCTATAATCTGTAATTGCGGATGATACAAAATTGTTTAGAAGGATTAAAAGTGATGGAGATAGACAGCATTTACAAGATGACCTTGACAGGCTGATCAAATGGTCTGAAAAGTGGCAAATGCTGTTCAATTTTGGGAAATGTAAATGCCTCCACACAGGACATGGGAACGAAGAGGTAGAATATACAATGGGGGGTACTGTACTAAGTACTACTGTAAAAGAAAAGGACTTAGGGTTAACCATTAGTGCTGATATGAAGGTTTCAGAGCAGTGCGGAATTGCAGCTTCAAAGGGAAATCAAATCCTTGGATTAATTAGGCGAAACATAACGTATAAGGAAAAAGAGCTAATAATACCGCTGTACAAAACAATAGTTAGGCCTCATTTAGAATATTGTATTCAAGCGTGGAGGCCATACCGCAAGAAGGACATAGATATGCTAGAAAGAGTAGAGGAGAGCGACTAAAATTATACCAAAACTGAGGGATCTTAGTTATGAAAAACGCTGTCTTAGTCAGAGAGAGAAGTCCATACTGCACACCAGTCTACAACACACAACTGTCTTAGTCAGAGAGAGAAGTCCATACTGCACACTGCGCACCAGTCTACAACACACAACTGTCTTAGTCAGAGAGAGAAGTTCATACTGCACACCAATCTACAACACACAACTGTCTTAGTCAGAGAGAGAAGTCCATACTGCACACCAATCTACAACACACAACTGTCTTAGTCAGAGAGAGAAGTCCATACTGCACACTGCGCACCAGTCTACAACACACAACTGTCTTAGTCAGAGAGAGAAGTCCATACTGCACACTGCGCACCAGTCTACAACACACAACTGTCTTAGTCAGAGAGAGAAGTTCATACTGCACACCAATCTACAACACACAACTGTCTTAGTCAGAGAGAGAAGTCCATACTGCACACTGCGCACCAGTCTACAACACACAACTGTCTTAGTCAGAGAGAGAAGTTCATACTGCACACCAATCTACAACACACAACTGTCTTAGTCAGAGAGAGAAGTTTATACTGCACACCAGTCTAGAACACACGAGTCTTAATCAGAGAGAGAAGTTCATAGTGCACACTAGTCTACAACACACAACTGTCTTAGTCAGAGAGAGAAGTTTATACTGCACACCAGTCTAGAACACACGAGTCTTAATCAGAGAGAGAAGTTCATAGTGCACACCAGTCTACAACACACAACTGTCGTATTTAGAGAGAAGTTTTTAGTTTTAGCACAAGATAGTTTCCTTTGTCAACATGTGCTAGAACCAACCAGGGGAGAGAATGTGTTAGACATAGTTTTGTCCTCACAGAATGAATTAGTTGACAATGTCAGGATATGTGAGCCACTGGGGAATAGTGATCACAACCAGATACATTTTACCATCAAGGTAAAATCAGAAAGGAATAGTAAAAAGCAGTACAAGAGAAATTTCCACAAAGCAAAATATAAAGACATAAGGAAATATTTAGCAAAGATAGACTGGAATAACACACTGAATAATAAGACAGCAACAGAAAGCTGGAATATCTTAAAGAGTGAAATTTAATGCACCATCGTCAAATTTGTTCCCTTAAAAAACATGGGAAACGGTCCAAAAAGAAACACTTATCGAAAGAAGCCATTAGAAAAATTAAGTATAAACAAATGATGTGGAAGTCATATAGATGTACTGGAAATGACGAAGACTACAACATTTATAAAGAAACACTAAACCAAGCTACAGCTGAAATTAGAAATTCAAAGAGAAGCTATGAACATAAATTAGCTTGTAATATAAAACATGACAGCAAGAGTTTTCATGCGTATGTTCGAATCAAACAGAAAGTTCAGGATAAGGTCGGTCCTCTAGAAGATGGTGCTGGAAATATAATATTAGAAGGATTCTTAATGGCAGAAGACCTGAATGAGTATTTCAGTTCAGTGTTTACCAGAAAAGACATTAGTTCACTGCCAGTACCAGAGGCTAAGTTCAAGGGGGCAGAATCAGACTATTTAAGACAGTTAATTGTAACCCCAGAAATGGTAGCTAAGAAAATTGGGGCTATGAAGGATAATAAATCACCTGGAGTGGATGGTATTCCACCCAAACTACTATTGGAAATTGTAGAACAAATTAGCATACCGCTTGCAACAGTTTTCAACTTGTCGTTAGAAGAGGGAGTGGTTCCTTTAGAATGGAAAGAAGCAAACATTATACCATTATTTAAAAAAGGTTTGAGAAACAAGTAAAATAATTACAGACCAGTTAGTTTAACATCGGTGATTTGTAAATTATTAGAAAGACTAATTAAAGATCACATGGTGGATTTTCTTGTTAAACATAACTTGATAAACCCATCTCAACATAGGTTTCTAAAAGTGAGGTCATGCTTAACAAATATGTTATGTTTTTTGGAAGATATCACTAAGTGGGTAGATGATGGATCACCAGTAGATATCATCTACTTAGATTTTCAAAAAGCTTTCGACAAAGTGCCACATCATATAATAATACCGCTGTACAAAACAATAGTTAGGCCTCATTTAGAATATTGTATTCAAGCGTGGAGGCCATATCGCAGGAAGGACATAGATATGCTAGAAAGAGTGCAGAGGAGAGCAACTAAAATGAAACCAAAACTGAGGGATCTTAGTTACAAAATACGCCTAAAAAAATTCGGTTTAACAACACTAGAGACCAGGAGATTGAGAGGAGATCAGATAGAAGTGTTTAAAATATTGAAGGGTTATAAAAATATTGATAGAAATATTTTTTTCTCAGTTAAGAAAGATAGAAGGACTAGAGGACATGAACTTACATTGACAAAGGAGCAGAGTAGATTGGATGTAAGAAAGTTTTCATTTTCACAAAGGACTGTAAATGAATGGAACAGATTACCTGCTGATTGTGTGGGTGCTAGTAGCGTGAATATGTTTAAAAATAAAATCGACACATACCTCAGACGGGCGGGATACACATAGATAAAAGGGTCGGACTCTCGATAAGCCAAAGGGCTTCCTTGTCCACCTGCCACCTAGAGTTAATTCTCTGGGTGGCAATCTTGTTAAATCTTGTTAAATTGGTCACTGGCAGAAGCTTGTGTCAACAGACAGCATTAAGCCACTAGACCCCTGTTAAACTAGACAGTTGCCTGTAGGTTTTAAACTGTGTCAAACAGTGATTCTACCTTTTGCTCTCAAATAATCTGTCCTCTTAGTTTTACACATAAAGACATAATATGGCATAACTTGATAAGTCTTTATAGCAGCACATTTGTAATTCCAGTGTATCATTGCAACATAACATACATATTACATACTGTGTGCCACATTTGAATGTTGTGCATGTAATATTTCCATGCAATCCATTTGCATATATAATTTCAACAGCTGTTTTCTTCATTTTCACTTTTTGACCCCTACCATGTTCAATGCTCCATAACTTCGCCAATTTTTGTAGCAGTCATATAATTTTTGAAACCGTGTAAAGCACCCTACCAAACCTTTACAAGGATGTAAGAAAACAATGTTATAATTTTTCTGACTTATCACTCATTTGGTCAGCCGGGGTCACATATAGACGTATTAGTCCAAAGGACTTCAGGGCCACTTGGCCCATTTTTACTATTTGTGTTGCAATATATCTCAATTTCTGTTCAGCCTAGCCCAACAATATTTTGCATACCTATTGCTTATATAATAGTCTCTTGGAATATTAAATATTTTGTGGATTTATCCATAAATTAAAGTATTTTGTCATGCTGAATATCATGTTTTGTCTTTAAATCTTTTTTTAAAACTTAAGTAAAGTTAAGACATGCCAATTTAACTCAATAGTAAACATGTATTATATTACTATGAACATTGCTTGTACATTTTTTATTTTCAAAATCGAACATGACAATGTATCTCAATTTAAGTTAAACTTAGCCCAAAGAAATTTGGCACACATATTACCTGTATAATATTCTCCATGTATGTTGAATATTATGCAGATTGACACAAATTAAAAAATTACCTAGAGTTGAATATTGTGTTGTGTTCTACAATGCCTTGCCTGAGTCTATATAATAATACATAAATATATAATAATGATGTATACACTGTGTACATATACCATATATGTAAGTAATATGATGTTAAACTACAAACTGTACACAGCTAGTAGGTCTCATGTTAAGTATTTAATTTAGTTGTGTGTCGCAAGTGCCTTTTTAACCACTTCTCACCGCGATCTAGATGCCCTTTTACTAAAATGTCACCCTGCCCTTTTGAAAACCTCAGGGGGAAAACACTGGTTTAAGCAACATCGACTAACCCTGTGTAATGTTCTGGCTTTGTGACAATTAGGGCAGAGACAGCAGGAGTCAGTTACAGTTGTGACAATTAGGGCAGAGACAGCACGAGTCAGTTACAGTTGTGACAATTAGGGCAGAGACAGCAGGAGTCAGTTACAGTTGTGACAATTAGGGCAGAGACAGCAGGAGTCAGTTACAGTTGTGACAATTAGGGCAGAGACAGCAGGAGTCAGTTACAGTTGTGACAATTAGGGCAGAGACAGCAGGAGTCAGTTACAGTTGTGACAATTAGGGCAGAGACAGCAGGAGTCAGTTACACTTGTGACAATTAGGGCAGATACAGCAGGAGTCAGTTACAGTTGTGACAATTAGGGCAGATACAGCAGGAGTCAGTTACACTTGTGACAATTAGGGCAGAGACAGCAGGAGTCAGTTACAGTTGTGACAATTAGGGCAGAGACAGCAGGAGTCAGTTACAGTTGTGACAATTAGGGCAGAGACAGCAGGAGTCAGTTACAGTTGTGACAATTAGGGCAGAGACAGCAGGAGTCAGTTACACTTGTGACAATTAGGGCAGAGACAGCAGGAGTCAGTTACAGTTGTGACAATTAGGGCAGAGACAGCAGGAGTCAGTTACACTTGTGACAATTAGGGCAGAGACAGCAGGAGTCAGTTACAGTTGTGACAATTAGGGCAGAGACAGCAGGAGTCAGTTACAGTTGTGACAATTAGGGCAGATACAGCAGGAGTCAGTTACAGTTGTGACAATTAGGGCAGATACAGCAGGAGTCAGTTACACTTGTGACAATTAGGGCAGAGACAGCAGGAGTCAGTTACAGTTGTGACAATTAGGGCAGAGACAGCAGGAGTCAGTTACAGTTGTGACAATTAGGGCAGAGACAGCAGGAGTCAGTTACAGTTGTGACAATTAGGGCAGAGACAGCAGGAGTCAGTTACAGTTGTGACAATTAGGGCAGAGACAGCAGGAGTCAGTTACAGTTGTGACAATTAGGGCAGAGACAGCAGGAGTCAGTTACACTTGTGACAATTAGGGCAGATACAGCAGGAGTCAGTTACAGTTGTGACAATTAGGGCAGATACAGCAGGAGTCAGTTACAGTTGTGACAATTAGGGCAGAGACAGCAGGAGTCAGTTACAGTTGTGACAATTAGGGCAGAGACAGCAGGAGTCAGTTACAGTTGTGACAATTAGGGCAGAGACAGCAGGAGTCAGTTACAGTTGTGACAATTAGGGCAGAGACAGCAGGAGTCAGTTACAGTTGTGATGTAATTGTCTATAAACAACAGTAATAAGCACCATTTAGAAAATATTTTCCATGGGTAATGATGCTAAAACTTACCTTTTAGAAAACGTAACTGAACTATGTATACATATAGAATTATTGACTTCTTAATTTATTGTTACCTACGTAGCCATGTTCACTTTAAAGCGTTTGATGAAACTGCATCTCCATTTTCAGCAGAAGAGGAGTACTTTAGTTGTGACCTTGATCTGGTTCTATATGAAATGTGGCAGTGATCGCTGGTAACTGTCTGGGTGCGGCCTCCGCATGGGAGCTAGGCCCATGGTGCACTCCCAGACAGACAAGCACCATGTGAACTAATGCACCCAGGCCTCAGTCGGTCTCACTCCCTGCCAACTCACTTGTTACCTTACAGCGGGCTGGCTTCACTCCCAGTGACCAGGTGGGGACAGACCAGTATTGCTGGCCTCACTCTCAGTGTCCAGGTGGGGACAGACCAGTATTGCTGGCCTCACTCTCAGTGTCCAGGTGGGGACAGGCCAGTATTGCTGGCCTTACTCCCAGTGACCAGGTGGGGACAGACCAGTATTGCTGGCTTCACTTCCAGTGACCAGTTGGGGACCGACCAGTATTGCTGGCCTCACTCCCTGTGTCCAGGTGGGGACAGACCAGTATTGCTAGCCTCACTCCCAGTGACCAGGTGGGGGTCAGACCAGTATTGCTGGCCTCACTCCCAGTGACCAGGTGGGGACAGACCAGTATTGCTGGCAGTTACTGTCAGTAGGGGACAGACTGGTATTGCTGTATGACTGCCCTCAGGAACTGTTGGGGTATATGCTAGTGGCTAAAGTGACAGACACCAAATGTAACGCTGCGTCAGCAAGGGCAAGGTGAAAGCCACCTATTTTGGGTGGTGCCACCTAGCGAATGAACCATGAAATAGTCTAATGTCTTGATCGACCTGTACATGAAAGCAGCGTCAACTCAACTACCGACTGACTAGCTGTCGTCACGCTGGCCACACTTTATTTAAAATTGGCAAATACTGTATATATGCATCTGAGTACACACTTGAATAATATTACAATATTGTTAGCTTTGGACATCTCACTTTGAATAATCAATATGTGTATAGTAACTTCTAACAACTTTGTTGGTAAAATTATAAAAAAGACTAATAATGTTTTGCACCTCAGTATCACCGTATTTTTGATGGTAACACAAAATCCGGGCCAGTAACTTTCACAGGCAGGCCACTAACTTTTCAAATCTACTGGGCCAGTGGATTCATAACCTTAATGTCAAGGCCTGGGAGTTGTGCATATTTGTCTATTTCATTATTTGCTTTATTTCTTATGCTTAAATAAATATAAAGTTCTAATAAGGTATGACTATGTCGGTGTATTCCGTAATATTTTTAGTAGCAGGTTTTAATAATTGAGTAGCCAGCTACTGAATCTGGGCAGTGTGGACGAATGGGGCGCTTCGCCACTGCACCGTAAGCGCGCCAATACTAGGGGGGTCCGGGGCATGCTACCCCGGAAATTGTTTTATAAAATGATGCTATTGGGTGGCTTCTGGTGCATTCTAATCATTTAATTTCATTTTTAGATGTTGCTTCAGTAGACAAAAATTATACCCATTATAGTGTGTTCAGTGATCTGTGTGTAAGTGATCAGTGTGTTTAGTGGTCAGTGTGTTCAGTGATCTGAATGTAAGTGATTAGTGTGTTTAGTGGTCAGTGTGTTCAGTGATCTGAATGTAAGTGATCAATGTGTTTAGTGGTCAGTGTGTTCAGTGATCTGTGTGTAAGTGATCAATGTGTTTAGTGGTCAGTGTGTTCAGTGATCTGAATGTAAGTGATTAATGTGTTTAGTGGTCAGTGTGTTCATTGATCTGAATGTAAGTGATCAATGTGTTTAGTGGTCAGTGTGTTCATTGATCTGTGTAAGTGATCAATGTGTTTAGTGGTCAGTGTGTTCTGTGATTAGTGTGTAAGTGATCAATTTGTTTAGTGGTCAATGTGTTCAGTGATCTGTGTGTAAGTGATTAATGTGTTTAGTGTTCAGTGATCTGAATGTAAGTGATCAATGTGTTTTGTGGTCAGTGTGTTCAGTGATATGTGTGTAAATGATCAATGTGTTTAGTGGTCAGTGTGTTCAGTGATCTGTGTGTAAGTGATCAATGTGTTTAATGGTCAGTGTGTTCAGTGATATGTGTGTAAGTGATTAATGTGTTTAGTGGTCAGTGTGTTCAGTGATCTGTGTGTAAATGATCAATGTGTTTAGTGGTCAGTGTGTTCAGTGATCTGTGTGTAAGTGATCAATGTGTTTAGTGGTCAGTGTGTTCAGTGATCTGCGTGTAAGTGATCAATGTGTCTAGTGGTCAGTGTGTGCAGTGATCTGTGTGTAAGTGATCAATGTGTTTAGTGGTCAGTGTGTTCAGTGATCTGTGTGTAAGTGATCAATGTGTTTAGTGGTCAGTGTGTTCAGTGATCTGTGTGTAAGTGATCAATGTGTTTAGTGGTCAGTGTGTTCAGTGATCTGTGTGTAAGTGATCAATGTGTAAATCACCTGTGAGTGACTTAAAAAAGAATTTACCCAGGAACAGGAAATATCCATTTGTCCCAAAACGATATAATAGAATAATTTTTACAAAAAACGTACAATATATTAAAATGAAGTAAACATGAAAACAAAAGTGGCAAGTGTAATGGATGATAGACAAATAAAAGGTTATGTCATAATAAGAGACGGGAGATTCCTAATAAGACAAATAAATGTGAGAGTGTACAAGTTATGTACATGTAACCTTTGAACAGAAACTGGACAACACACTTCATAAAAACTTACTTGTAGGAGTTGTCTTTCGCTAACCTTTTATAAGGCAGCATTAATGTTGTGATTGAACTTGTGAAATCATTGTACGTTGTCAGCCTCAAGAATGTGACCTACTTTACACATAAGTACTGTCAATGGGATTTAAGCAGACTAACACATGTTTATATTACATTAGCGGTTGAAGTAGACTAGGAGTGGATATAGGTGTCAATACCTGGATGTCTGGTGGAATGTCACTTTCTGGGTGTGTGTTTGTTCAAGTGTCGCTGATTCACTGTCATGAATACCCTCCACCTCTCAGCTACTCCAGTTTCTTGATAAAGGTTTTGTGAGCAGTGAAGAATTATTTTAACTTGAACTGGATTACCTGACTCATTTGTCCTTATGTTGACTAAACACAGCCAACACATTAGACCTAATGTCATCACGACTCACACCGTATTCTTCTACAGTCACTTCCTTTAAATTGATTTAGTTTGTTACTTAAATTAAACGTGTGGGTGTCTTTTAAACAGGAAGTAAGCATTTATTGGAATACAATTGTGAAATAAGATTGATACCCTACATAAGCTATGTTGCCATTATTGATAATATAATAATTAACTAGCTTATACCAACCCATGGAGCAATAAGCAGAGGCTACTGGTACCACCATTACGGTATTTATTTTGATTTTTAATGTTTCCGCTAATCACTGAAATTCTGCTAAGTTATGGCAGAAAATAAGTACTGTAAACTAAATAATTCTAAATAACAACATTTCATACATAGCCAATTGGTACTTCAGAGATTAATGGTCTGAGGAAGTGCATGAACTTAGAAATAGGCACCTCGGCACCTGGGAGGGGATGCACAGACTGCTACCTAGCCCCCAAGTTAGCATACATTTATATGTATAAATGTGTTTATTTATTAACCCACCATGTTTCTGCACGCTGTACCTGTTCAGTTCTGTGGATGTGCCTGTTGTGTTGGTGTAGGAGTCTGTGGGGATATACGCAAGAACGCCCACGAGAGACTGGGAGCTCTGCTGTGTGAACTGAAGGGGGTGTTGCAGCGGTACCCCACCCTCCACACCATCGACATCCTCACCATGGCTGCCCTCCTCATCACCAAGATCAAAAGTACGTCAGTCCATGTGCGCGCTTGTGTGTCATGTATGTGCACGTGTGTCAGTGTCCGTGTGTGCGCACGTGTGTCTGTCCATGTGTGCACATGTTTGTGAGTGTCCATGTGTGTGCACATGTATCAGTGTCCATGTGTGCACACATGTGTCAGTGTCCATGTGTGCACACGTGTGTCAGTGTCCATGTGTGCGCACATGTGTCAGTGACCATGTGGGCGCACATGTGTCAGTGTCCATGTGTGCACACGTGTGTCAGTGTCCATGTGTGCACACATGTATCAGTGTCCATGTATGCGCACATGTGTCAGTGTCCATGTGTGCACACGTGTGTCAGTGTCCATGTGTCCGCACATGTGTCAGTGTCCATGTGTGCACACATGTGTCAGTGTCCATGTGTGCACACGTGTGTCAGTGTCCATGTGTGCACACATGTATCAGTGTCCATGTATGCGCACATGTGTCAGTGTCCATGTGTGCACACGTGTGTCAGTGTCCATGTGTCCGCACATGTGTCAGTGACCATGTGGGCGCACATGTGTCAGTGTCCATGTGTGCACACGTGTGTCAGTGTCCATGTGTCCGCACATGTGTCAGTGACCATGTGGGCGCACATGTGTCAAGTGTCCATGTGTGCACATGTTTGTGAATGTCCATGTGTGGGCCCATGTGTGAGTGTCTGTGTATGCACGTGTGTGAGTGTTCATGTGTGCATATATGTGTGTGAGTGTCCAAGTGTGTGCACATGTGTAGATATGCACATTTGGCTGTCAAATACTATCAGTAATATTTTTTCACATTATACTTAGTATGGTTTCATACCAGCATTAGGAGTAAAATAGAAAATGATTACTCTAAATCTAACATTGTGCAGGTACTTGTAATTGAGTAACTAGCATTGTGTTAGTTTGGCTGCAACATTATTGCATCAGTTAGTTTGCTGAGGGTTTTATTTATACGTTATCCATTCACCTATCTCAGGCCGCACCCTCACTGTAATGTAGGAAGGTCAAGATACATATATTGTGGAGTTGTAAGTTGTTGAGTTTTAAGTTACTGAGTTGTAAATTGTTGAGTTGTAAGTTCAATTGTTGTTGCTGCATATTGTTGCAGGTTGTTGCTATGAGGAGCTGGAGTCAGACAATACACAGATGTTGTACAGCATTGACCAACTCGCCCTCGCATTCAGCAGCAGGTCAGTGCCAGGGTAACACATATGCCCCCCTACTCCCACACAAAGAGGGCTGTCACACCCTACATCGAGGACTGTCACACCCTACATTGAGGGCTGTCACACCCTACAGTGAGGGCTGTCACTCCTTACAGTGAGGGCTGTCACACCCTACAATGAGGGCTGTCATGACATACAGTGAGGGCTGTCACACCTACATTGACAGCATACAATATTGAAGACATAACACATTGACAGCATACAACATTGACAGCATACAACATTGACAGCATACAACATTGACATCATTCAACATTGACAGCATACAACATTGACAGCATACAACATTGACAGCATAAAATATTGACAGCATACAACATTGACAGCATACAACATTGACATCATACAACATTGACAGCATACAACATTGACAGCATACAACATTGACATCATACAACATTGACAGCATACAACATTGACAGCATACAACATTGACAGCATACAACATTGACATCATTCAACATTGACAGCATACAACATTGACAGCATACAACATTGACAGCATAAAATATTGACAGCATACAACATTGACAGCATACAACATTGACATCATACAACATTGACAGTATACAACATTGACAGCATACAACATTGACATCATACAACATTGACAGCATACAACATTGACATCATACAACATTGACAGCATACAACATTGACAGCTCATACAGCATGTGCACTCTAGCCAAATATTATGTAGCTGAAGTATTGTACTTGATAATGTTATAAATGTTGTTATTCTCATGCACGGCCACTTTACGTTTGTCATGTGATATTTGTTTTTGTTTGTGAAAAGCCTAGGGACAAGAAGTAACATTTGTATTATAAAGGAAGAGACAGTTGAGCACGTTGTAAGCAGTGGATACAAAAGCAGATTACACAATGATTGTATTAGCCAAATAATGACAGTAAAACTGATCAAATTATTATATTATTTAGATTTAATCTGAACTGTGGCAGATGGCTGTATAATAAACAAAAGCAGTGAAATAGTCGAGTGGTTGCCATGGTGATATAATGGATGTCAACTATTGTCATTGCAGCGTCTCGGAATACTTGATGGGAGACATCGACAATTACCCACTGCTCGGAAAGACAAAGGTTAGTGGTGTTGATCTGTCACCAGATATTGCAACTTCCCCCCCCCCGTCAAATGATAACTGACACTTCCTATCATTGAAACTTTCAATACCAAACAATCTATAAACACATTAACAGTTGGTCTGGATTGTATGTGTGTTTGAACTCTTGATTTGTGTGATTATATTGATACATCGTAGGTCCCTGTGTCTGTTTACAGGGCTTACTCTACACATAACCTGTGTTTAGTGAGGCCTTTGTATACATCTCCATTGTACACTAGCATGTCCTTTGTATACACGTCCATTGTACACTAGCATGTCCTTTGTATACACGTCCAGTGTACACTAGCATGTCCTTTGTATACATGTCCATTGTACACTAGCATGTCCTTTGTATACATGTCCATTGTACACTAGCATGTCCTTTGTATACACGTCCATTGTACACTAGCATGTCCTTTGTATACACGTCCATTGTACACTAGCATGTCCTTTGTATACACGTCCAGTGTACACTAGCATGTCCTTTGTATACACGTCCAGTGTACACTAGCATGTCCTTTGTATACATGTCCATTGTACACTAGCATGTCCTTTGTATACATGTCCAGTGTACACTAGCATGTCCTTTGTATACACGTCCAGTGTACACTAGCATGTCCTTTGTATACATGTCCATTGTACACTAGCATGTCCTTTGTATACATGTCCATTGTACACTAGCATGTCCTTTGTATACACGACCAGTGTACACTAGCATGTCCTTTGTATACACGTCCAGTGTACACTAGCATGTCCTTTGTATACATCTCCATTGTACACTAGCATGTCCTTTGTATACATCTCCATTGTACACTAACATGTCCTTTGTATACACGTCCAGTGTACACTAGCATGTCCTTTGTATACACGTCCAGTGTACACTAGCATGTCCTTTGTATACATCTCCATTGTACACTAGCATGTCCTTTGTATACATCTCCATTGTACACTAGCATGTCCTTTGTATACACGTCCATTGTACACTAGCATGTCCTTTGTATACACGTCCAGTGTACACTAGCATGTCCTTTGTATACATGTCCATTGTACACTAGCATGTCCTTTGTATACATGTCCATTGTACACTAGCATGTCCTTTGTATACACGTCCAGTTTACACTAGCATGTCCTTTGTATACATGTCCAGTGTACACTAGCATGTCCTTTGTATACATGTCCATTGTACACCAGCATGTCCTTTGTATACATGTCCATTGTACACTAGCATGTCCTTTGTATACACGTCCAGTGTACACTAGCATGTCCTTTGTATACATGTCCATTGTACACTAGCATGTCCTTTGTATACATGTCCATTGTACACTAGCATGTCCTTTGTATACATGTCCATTGTACACTAGCATGTCCTTTGTATACACGTCCAGTGTACACTAGCATGTCCTTTGTATACACGTCCAGTGTACACTAGCATGTCCTTTGTATACACATTGTACACTAGCATGTCCTTTGTATACACGTCCATTGTACACTAGCATGTCCTTTGTATACACATCCATTGTACACTAGCATGTCCTTTGTATACACGTCCAGTGTACACTAGCATGTCCTTTGTATACACGTCCATTGTACACTAGCATGTCCTTTGTATACATGTCCATTGTACACTAGCATGTCCTTTGTATACATGTGTACACTAGCATGTCCTTTGTATACATGTCCAGTGTACACTAGCATGTCCTTTGTATACATGTCCATTGTACACTAGCATGTCCTTTGTATACACGTCCATTGTACACTAGCATGTCCTTTGTATACACGTCCATTGTACACTAGCATGTCCTTTGTATACACGTCCATTGTACACTAGCATGTCCTTTGTATACACGTCCATTGTACACTAGCATGTCCTTTGTATACACGTCCATTGTACACTAGCATGTCCTTTGTATACACGTCCAGTGTACACTAGCATGTCCTTTGTATACACGTCCATTGTACACTAGCATGTCCTTTGTATACATCTCCATTGTACACTAGCATTATACACATGTCAGTTGAACACAAGTATGTTATTCACAAGTATGTGTTATTCACAAGTACATTGTACATGGATATGTATACATAAGTGTTACACATGAATATGTTGTACACAAGTGTATTCTATACTTGACACGTGTATGTTGTTCATGAGTCTTGTACGACTATGTTGTACACAAATATTTTTTATATAAGCCTGTTGTACATGAGCCTATTGTACACATGTTGTACACTTATCAATTGTACATGGTTGTTGTATACATGTCAGTTGTACACAAGTGTTGTACATGTTTCTGTTGTACATGAGTGTTGTACATGTGTCTGTTAGACACAAGTGTTGTACATACATATGTTGTACACTAGTGTTGTGCATACATCTGTTGTACACAAGTATACATCTGTTGTAAGCGAATATTGTACATGCGTCTGTTGTACATGTGTCAGTATGTTGCAGTCCCATGAGAACTTGCTGGCGGGAGACTTCAGTGGCAGTCGACCAAACTCAGTTGACCGAAGAGACGCAGGTATATCCACTCAGTGGTCAAGTTGTCACCAATGTCACATTGTCATGAGTAGACAGGTCATCAAAAGTGTGGGCCATAGACTGAGGGCATGTCAGGAAGTGTAGAATTAAGTTACAATGATAACTTACAGTTAGACAGCTTTAGAAAAGGTAGATTACAACTATAAATTACAGTTAGACAGCTTTAGAAAAGGTAGATTACAACTATAGTACTTCTTTGAAGGTCCGTTAAAAATAAGTGCTTAAAAAGTTAATTAAAATATTAAAAGTTTATATTGACCTTATCTGATCATTCAATGTGGTTAATTCACACATTCTTGCTGGCACAGCTGAGCTAAGCTCAATCACAGTAACTAATTACACAGCCTCTTACACACTTTGTTTATATTCATTTTTTTTCAGATTGCACAATTCAAATTAAACCTGACTTTAATGTGAGGTAAAATGTCAGTGTCATACGTCAGGTGACATGTTAGTGTTGTATGTTGTGAGGTGACATGTCAGTGTCGTATGTTGTGAGGTGACGTGTCAGTGTCATGTTGTGAAGTGACGTGTCAGTGTCGTATGTTGTGAGGTGACATGTCAGTGTCATATGTTGTGAGGTGACATGTCGGTGTCGTATGTTGTGAGGTGACATGTCGTATGTCGTGAGGTGACGTATTGGTGTCA
The DNA here is from genome assembly GCA_020002185.1 of Paraescarpia echinospica. NCBI lineage: Eukaryota > Metazoa > Annelida > Polychaeta > Sabellida > Siboglinidae > Paraescarpia > Paraescarpia echinospica. Next base: position 78,547,549 of record CM034532.1, on the reverse strand, counting down.
TGACGTGTCATTGTCGCATGTTGTGAGGTGATGTGTCAGTGTCATGAGGTGACATGTCAGTGTTGTATGTCGTAAGGTGATGTGTCGGTGTCGTATGTCATGAGGTGACACTGGTGGTGTGTTACAGCCCTGAGTCAGGAGGATATTGACACAGTGCTGCACAGACTAGACGATGGAGTAGACATAGCACTGCAGCGAGCCAAGGCATGGTCCAAGTATGCAAAGGAAATCCTCACGTACGTCGAGAAGAAGAACGCTCTCGGTGAGTAGCAGCTTATGTACTGCCTCAGGTCTCGCTTAGTCAGCTTTAGTAGGATCGCTAGACTATTTGGTTTTATTGCTAATGTGCTGTGCTACTCATGCCTGACAAAGATGGCAAAGTTTGGTGTGATACAGAAAAAGGCTAAGTAGCAGAGGCAGTTAGCAAGTTAGTTGAATATGTAAATTAAGGAGGCTTGAAAGCATATAATAATGTAATATATCTTAATTACATCCTAGTGTTACTTAAGTCTGAGGGAAAGAAGAGATATAGATTAAAATATTGTTGACCCAATGTTTCATTGTAGATATGGGATGCCTGAAGACTCAGTCAATGATTGCTAGAATAAATACTGGATCTGTGTGATTGTGTCAGTGAGTGTCTTCACAGCATAGTCTTACATATCAGCGACAGTTCTCAATGCCACTTACTGCTGGGAAAGTTGACTAACAGCTTCTATCAATCTGTCTTGCAGAAGCTGACTATGCAAAGAATGTAGCGAAGCTGGCAGGCAGCGTGCGGCACATGATTTCTGAAGACGTGAGTCTGTAACTGCATCTCTTTGTACTTGTGTAAATACAGCCCACTTCAACCCCCTGGCCACTAAGAAACAAACATCAACAAACATCACTCGTGTCATCAACAAACTTCACTCATGTCATCAACAAACATCACTTGTGTCATCAACAAACCTCACCCGTGTCATCAAAAGCCTCTCTCATGTTGTCAAGAAACGTCATTCGTGTCATCAGAAAACTTCACTCGTATCATCAAGAAACTTCACTCTGTGTCATCAAGAAACCTCACTCATGTCATCAAGAAATCTCACTCAAGTCTTGACAAGACTTCACTCCTGTCATTGTTTTTTGTAAGTTTGCTGTGTAATGTCTTCTCTAATAATTGCCTTGTTTGCTGCATCCGATGTAGTAGATATCTCTTTCAGTCACTCAGTCCAGCCCATTCATTCAGTCTCTTGTCAGTGGCCCGTGACCAGCTACTTGTACTTTGTAAATAGTCACAACACCTCTCAAGTCTCTTGTCAGTGGCCCGTGACCAGCTACTTGTACTTTGTAAATAGTCACAACACCTCTCAAGTCTCTTGTTAGTGGCCTGTGACCAGCTACTTGTACTTTGTAAATAGTCACAACACCTCTCAAGTCTCTTGCCGGTGGCCCGTGACCAGCTACTTGTACTTTGTAAATAGTCACAACACCTCTCAAGTCTCTTGTTAGTGGCCTGTGACCAGCTACTTGTACTTTGTGAATAGTCACAACACCTCTCCAGTCTCTTGTCAGTGGCCCGTGACCAGCTACTTGTACTTTGTGAATAGTCACAACACCTCTCAAGTCTCTTGTCAGTGGCCCGTGACCAGCTACTTGTACTTTGTAAATAGTCACAACACCTCTCAAGTCTCTTGTCAGTGGCCCGTGACCAGCTACTTGTACTTTGTAAATAGTCACAACACCTCTCAAGTCTCTTGTTAGTGGCCTGTGACCAGCTACTTGTACTTTGTGAATAGTCACAACACCTCTCCAGTCTCTTGTCAGTGGCCCGTGACCAGCTACTTGTACTTTGTGAATAGTCACAACACCTCTCAAGTCTCTTGTCAGTGGCCCGTGACCAGCTACTTGTACTTTGTGAATAGTCACAACACCTCTCAAGTCTCTTGTCAGTGGCCCGTGACCAGCTACTTGTACTTCATGAATAGTCACAACACCTCTCAAGTCTCTTGTCAGTGGCCCGTGACCAGCTACTTGTACTTTGTAAATAGTCACAACACCTCTCAAGTCTCTTGTCAGTGGCCTGTGACCAGCTACTTGTACTTTGTGAATAGTCACAACACCTCTCAAGTCTCTTGTCAGTGGCCCGTGACCAACTTGTACTTCGTGAATAGTCACAACACCTCTCAAGTCTCTTGTCAGTGGCCCGTGACCAGCTACTTGTACTTCGTGAATAGTCACAACACCTCTCAAGTCTCTTGTCAGTGGCCCGTGACCAGCTACTTGTACTTTGTGAATAGTCACAACACCTCTCAAGTCTCTTGTCAGTGGCCCGTGACCAGCTACTTGTACTTTGTAAATAGTCACAACACCTCTCAAGTCTCTTGTCAGTGGCCCGTGACCAGCTACTTGTACTTTGTGAATAGTCACAACACCTCTCAAGTCTCTTGTCAGTGGCCCGTGACCAGCTACTTGTACTTTGTGAATAGTCACAACACCTCTCAAGTCTCTTGTCAGTGGCCCGTGACCAGCTACTTGTACTTTGTGAATAGTCACAACACCTCTCAAGTCTCTTGTCAGTGGCCCGTGACCAGCTACTTGTACTTTGTAAATAGTCACAACACCTCTCAAGTCTCTTGTCAGTGGCCCGTGACCAGCTACTTGTACTTCGTGAATAGTCACAACACCTCTCAAGTCTCTTGTCAGTGGCCCGTGACCAGCTACTTGTACTTTGTAAATAGTCACAACACCTCTCAAGTCTCTTGTCAGTGGCCCGTGACCAGCTACTTGTACTTTGTGAATAGTCATAACACCTCTCAAGTCTCTTGTCAGTGGCCCGTGACCAGCTACTTGTACTTTGTGAATAGTCATAACACCTCTCAAGTCTCTTGTCAGTGGCCCGTGACCAGCTACTTGTACTTTGTGAATAGTCATAACACCTCTCAAGTCTCTTGTCAGTGGCCCGTGACCAGTTACTTGTACTTTGTGAATAGTCATAACACCTCTCCAGTCTCTTGCCAGTGGCCCGTGACCAGCTACTTGTACTTTGTGAATAGTCATAACACCTCTCCAGTCTCTTGCCAGTGGCCCGTGACCAGCTACTTGTACATTGTGAATAGTCATAATACCTCTCCAGTCTCTATACTACTCAGTTGTGTCCAGTGTTTCACTCATGCAGTAAGCAGAAAGGAAATATTTCACAATTGTATATACAATTAATAATGTCTTTCCTTTCAGAAATACCTCTTGTTCCAGTCCATATACTGCATTGCTCTAGACCAGGTATGTGCAGTTGACAATCACAGGGTTTTGTATGTCAAGTATTTATTGTCTATGAAGTGTTTTTTTGTAAAACAAAAAGTATATGTGGTTTATTTGAAACAAGATTAGCATCCCAGGCAAAATCCCAGATGACAGGTGTTGTATGTTGTGTGTGTTGTAGGAAGTGTGTAAAATGAGTTGTGTGTAAAGTGTGTAAAGTGTGTAAAGTGTGCTGTTTGTTGTCAGGATGGCGACTCGGCAAAGACCCACCAGTATACGTGTAATCTCATACAGACACAGAAGTTTGTACAGGTCAGTCTCATTGTCTCAAAGCCTATTTGTGCACCAATACACACAGAGTGATCAAAAAGTAGACTGGAGGGTGGCAGTGGGTTGTGGTTATTGGAGGGTGGCTGTGGGTTGTGGTTACTGGAGGATGGCAGTGGGTTGTGGTTACTGGAGGGTGGCAATGGGTTGTGGTTACTGAAGGGTGGCAGTGGCTTGTGGTTACTGAAGGGTGGCAGTGGGTTGTGGTTACTGGAAGATGGCAATGGGTTGTGATTACTGGAGGGTGGCAGTGGGTTGTGGTTACTGGAGGGTGGCAGTGCATTGTGGTTACTGGAGGGTGGCAATGGGTTGTGGTTACTGGAGGGTGGCAGAGGTTGTGGTTACTGGAGGGTGGCAGTGCATTGTGGTTACTGGAGGGTGGCAGTGGGTTGTGGTTACTGGAGAGTGGCAGTGGGCTGTGGTTAATGGTGGGTGGCAATGGGCTGTGGTTTCTGGAATGTGGCAATGGGCTGTTGTTACTAGAGGGTGGCAATTGGCTGCGGTTACTGGAGGGTGGCAATGGGCTGTGGTTACTGGAAAGTGGAAATGGGCTGTGGTTATTATTGGGTGGCAATGGGCTGTTGTTACTGGAGGGTGGCAATCTACTGTGCTTACTGGAGGGTGGCAATAGGATGTGGTTGCTGGAGGATGGCAATAGGATGTGGTTAATGGTGGGTGGCAATGGGCTGTGGTTTCTGGAGGGTGGCAATGGGCTGTGGTTAGTGGCGGGTGGCAATGGGCTGTGGTTACAGGAGGGTGGCAATGGGCTGTGGTTACTGGAGGGTGGCAGTTGGCTCTGATTACTGGAGGGTGGCAATTGGCTGTGGTTACAGGAGGGTGGCAATGGGCTGTGGTTACTGGAATGTGGAAAAGGGCTGTGGTTATTATTGGGTGGCAATGGGCTGTGGTTACTGGAGGGTGGCATTGGGCTGTGGTTACTAAATAGTGGCAATGGGCTGTGGTTACTGGAGGGTGGCAATGGGCTGTGGTTACTGGAGAGTGGCGATGGGCTGTGGTTACTGGAGGGTGGCAATGGGCTGTGGTTACTTGAGGGTGGCAATGGACTGTGGTTACTAGAGGGTGGCAATGGGATGTGGTTGCTAGAGGGTGGCAATGGGCTGTGGTTACTGGAGGGTGGCAATGGGATGTGTTTGCTAGAGGGTGGCAATTGGCTGTGGTTACTAGAGGGTGGCAATGGGCTGTGGTTACAGGAGGGTGGCAATGGGCTGTGGTTACTGGAGGGTGGCAGTTGGCTCTGGTTACTGGAGGGTGGCAATTGGCTGTGGTAACAGGAGGGTGGCAATGGGCTGTGGTTACTGGAAAGTGGAAAAGGGCTGTGGTTATTATTGGGTGGCAATGGGCTGTGGTTACTGGAGGGTGGCATTGGGCTGTGGTTACTAAATAGTGGCAATGGGCTGTGGTTACTGGAGGGTGGCAATGGGCTGTGGTTACTGGAGAGTGGCGATGGGCTGTGGTTACTGGAGAGTGGCAATGGGCTGTGGTTACTTGAGGGTGGCAATGAGTTGTGGTTACTAGAGGGTGGCAATGGGATGTGGTTGCTAGAGGGTGGCAATGGGCTGTGGTTACTGGAGGGTGGCAATGGGATGTGGTTGCTAGAGGGTGGCAATTGGCTGTGGTTACTAGAGGGTGGCAATGGGTTGTGCTTACTGGTTCATTTGGAAATATGTCTACTGCGCATTTGGGGCAGTTCAGGGTTTAAGTAATTAACTAACTACCAAACCTTTCTGCGCTTCACACAACTCTTCCCCACCCCATAGTTGCTTTGTTGCTCCCCCAACCGTACCATTCAGATCCCCTACCCTAGCCTTGCCCTACCCTAGCCTTGTCCTACCCTACCTAACCCTACCCTACCTGACTAAAGATAACTGTTATGTTGCAGCCTCTCAACATGCGGCGGGTGGACCACGAGAAGACACGCAAGTCTCTCAAGGACACCTGGACGAAGGAACTCCGCAGAATGGTATGTAGTGTTCGTCCTTCACCCCAAAAAGGGGTGGCTAGCCGGACCAGCAACTTCAAAAAGTTACTGGTTTGGCATCAAAGTTACTAGTCCGCATTTTATCAAGTTAATTCTAGGCGCGTGTCGAAATTATTTTTTTAATACTTTTTGGGTGTCGTCATTTTCGTACACTTTGATATCTTCGGCGGCCTGACTGAACATTTTATTATAAAATACTGATTAGAAATACGTAAAAACGAGTACTTTGTTGCATGCCTTTGTTGCATGCCTGAGAATAAAAAAAAACCATCACAATAATCCGACTGATATGCACAAAACACGGCATGCATTTGTTTCGATTGTAACGCGAAGCGACGGCGCAATGCCACGATGTCGGGTATCACCAGACAGCTAAAAGTCTCAACTCTGAGCCTGGACAGTCCCTGAATGTGTATAATGTAATGCCTGACCCCATTCCCGCGTCAAAACTATGTAGAAACGCGTTTAAATACTCATTATCATAATGCATACACTAGCTAGCCAATGAGCTGCTGTGTACACTCGCTGCAACCAATCGGTGGCGTTCCCGCGGGCCCCGCCCCCAGAGACTGGCAGAGAAAACAATGCCGTCGTCTTGCACTTCGTTTGTTGAAGCCGATGGATTTGGTATTCAAAAGCACATTTGGAACATGACAGGAGCCAGTAAACCAGTGAAGACAGGTGTGTAAGTATATATTAGTTAAGGTAAGATTAATATAAATTTGCGTCAATGCGTCAGTTACGGTCTCGTTTCTTTCGTGTTCGTTCCGTTGACACGTTGTTCATGTTGACAATGACATTCACGTTAATGTTGTTGGTAATCAATTGATTACTGCTGGACCATTGTGGCAGATATTGCTATAAAAAGATACTACCTTGGGTCAGTTTAAAACAGGATTGAATTAAAACTAATGTAATGCTACACTAATTGGTTACGTGAGTAGAATGAAAACGATAATGTAATATTTTAGGAATAGTTACGTCCACTGCAGTTCTCACAGTGGTACGGTACTGTCATGGCATGGCCATGGGCCTATCATGCAGTCACATGCAAGTTGTTATTAATAATAATTTTTTATTAAGACAAGTCGTGTTAACATTGTTGCGGCAGTCATTTCCCAAATTGAAAAACATCAGTTTTATTGATTAATTATTTAGTTTAAATATATTTCTTCATTCAGTATATTTTTGTCACTGTCGTGTCATTCGTAATTGAGTTGTGCAAGTTGTTTGTATTTGCACAAGTATACAATTAATAATACCTGTTTTTGCACCACAGCTGTCCACAGGAACATTTATTTACACTTAAGTGAATTCTTCTTTCAGTTGTGAAGCCTGAGTTTGCACTCAACCACTTGGTTATTGGACAGCACATGGATGAGAAGAGACTCGGGCACGTTGTCAACTAAAGGAGGAATTGAGGACGAGCCACGAGAGTGGATAGTGGACATTGTATCAACTGTTGTATTCTACATTACAATGCCAATTACATTGCAATGTTAGTTGCATTACAATGCCAATTACATTGCAATGCTAATTACATTGCAGTGCATTACTGCAAGTTTAAATATGTTTCTTGGAATACTTATATAATATTAACTTCAAGCGAGTCTCGCAGGTTTTATATCATAATTTCATCATTTCCATCCATTCTTGTGAATATTGTTGCGATAGAATATGTGATTGTAATATCTTTCAACTGATCAAAAGAAAAGCACACATTGAAACAAATACAATACAGCGTTTCTATGGTAATGAATAACATCATTTTCACACCTCAATGATACCAGTAATTGTTTTTTTAAACATTTATCGACACTACTGACTAGTTTTTAGCACATGTCAATTGTATAAATAGTATTACAATAAAACTGTTAGATATACATGAATGGCATTTTCAGCAGTTATTCCCAGTATTGCAGAGCACACAGTAAGATGTTTGATGGGTAGTTAATGATATAGGTCATAATGACACATCAACTTTACAAAACATGTTTTAGTGTTTTGTGTTTTTCTCAACATTGTATTTTCGGTATATGTACCGTACGGAAAAAACCTGAACAGGAAAACTATACAAGATACAGTCATGAAATTGTCAACAATTGTTCCCTGTATTTTAAGACATACGATAAGGTGGTTGGGAATATTGTCAGGTTATTGGGGTGCTGGTATCCAGTGACAATGAAAAATATGTGTCTTGCTAAAATATAAAATCATGTTACGTTTTGTTATAACTTGTTGAAAATACATAATCAATCATCTAAAACACACTTATTGTATGCAATAACCATCCTAGTTGTCATATAATGCAAAATAACCAATGTGGGATTAATATTGTTCTCAGAATAGTGATTATTGGAAACGTATGTCAGTCGTTACAGGATTTTCGGTTACCATGGCAACCATTATGCATAAGCTGTGATTTCATATTTTGTCTTGTTTTCCCCTTATGAACAAGTATAACAAATTTAGTCATGATTTGTTGAATATTAAGGGAGATATGCCTCTTTTTTACCAGCCCGTAGCCTTAAATGAAAACAACAGCAAAATGTGCAAGCACAAAAAGGCTGCAAAACAGTATCGTAAAAGGTACAGTTGTATTGCCTGTGTCAGGTAGGAGTTACGCTCTAAGAATATTTGTTGGCAATTAAAACTATAACATTATAACCTGACCATGCTGACCAGAATTAATGGTTGATATACAACATAATGCTTCCTATGCACATTGGCATCCTGACAATGCCACATTCTGCTATGATGTGGCAATAGTCTCTTAAAGAATGGTCCAGTTTAAAACACCTTTACGGTAGAAGGTATAGAAAATGCCCAGAAACATTGTGAGTTGGTTGAAGCGCTTGAAATGCTTCATAGCCTTCTTGTATTTATAGGCCAACTCCAAACAGGCCACAAGACAGTGTATTGAAATTATATCATTGGATATGATGTCATAACCCTCTGGAAGAGGGTTATGACACCTGATTTGTAGCCAACGTTTACGCTGACCTCCATCACACCCAATAACCTAGTTTTCTTGTACAAGAAGTTATGCTTTAGTTCAGACTCAGGGTCAACCGTTACTGCCTCGAAAGCTTTTTTGATAGCCTGAAAGATGTCTTTGACATTAGTTCTGTCCAATGCAATCATGGCCAGCAAATAGTCCCCAAACAGACAGCTATGGAGTGCTATTGCATGTCAATAACAAAACGGTTTATCTTGCTTCTCAAAGAGAAATTTACTCATGGTTTGGATGGACTTTTCAGCATCTGATGTTCCTGTAGGAGCATTCTTCAGTGTTGTTCGGCTGCCAGAGTGTCTCCCTCTGGTGTGTCATGTTGTACTCATACCAAATGTCTACAGTTGGTTGATCTTGATTGAGTGTTTCCCTGCAGATATTGGTATTGGTGGCCTTTCCCCCAAAGCGTTATGCCTGTAACAATGCCCAAAAGGGGGAAAGGCCGCCAATACTGCCTAGTATGTTATGGGCATGATGATGGCATCACTAGTGATGATGCCTCGTTTTGATTTACCGAAATGAGTAAATTACCAGTGAGTGTAATGAGTATAAAACGCATGTTTATAAACACCTTTTTTGTTGAAATAGCGTCATCCGGTGGCCAGTTTTCACTATAACTGATATATAGGGACCTATGGTGTTAAATGTTGCAATTTCCCCAGAAATGTAGAAGGTCACTCAGACCAGTAACTCAAAAAAGTTACTGACCACCGGGTGAGTGTATATCTGTTATGTCTGTAGCACTGCCCGTGTTATGCCTGTAACAATGCCCGTGTTATATCTGTAACACTGCCCGTATTATGCCTGTAACAATGCCTGTGTTATGTCTGTAACAGTGCCCGTGTTATGTCTGTAACACTGCATGTGTTATGCCTGTAACAATGCCCGTGTTGTGTCTGTAACAATACCCATGTTATGTCTGTAGCACTGCCCGTGTTATGTTATGTCTGTAACAATGCCCATGTTATGTCTGTAACACTGCCCGTTTTATGTCTGTAACACTGCCCGCGTTATGCCTGTAACAATGCCCATGTTATGTCTATAACAATGCCCGTGTTATGTCTGTAACACTGCCTGTGGTATGTCTGTAACACTGCCCGTGTTATGTCTGTAACACTGCCCATGTTATGTATGTAACACTGCCCATGTTATGTGTGTAACACTGCTTTATGTTATGTGTGTATTAACTGCTCAGACAGACAGACAGACAGACAGACAGACAGAAATTCTTTATTGAGACTCTTATACATATCACTAAATAAGTGAGTATGTAAAAGCATAAATATAGTAATCACATGGTGTACAAATTATCAGGGTCAGGGAGACTCCCACTAAGGTTAAAAAAGCCACTCTCCTGGGAGCCACCACTCATGTGTGACTGTGTTTCAGCAAGAGGCTGTAGTGTGACCATTTGACTATGTTTCAAAGAGAGGCTGTAGTGTGTCAGTGTGACTGTGTTTCAGCAAGAGGCTGTAGTGTGTCCGTGTGACTGTGTTTCAATGAGAGGCTGTAGTGTGTCAGTGTGACTGTATTTCAGCAAGAGGCTGTAGTGTGTCAGTGTGACTGTGTTTCAGTAAGAGGCTATAGTGTTTCAGTGGGACTGTGTTTCAACAAGAGGCCCTAGTGTGTCAATTTGTGTTTCTGTAAGAGACTGTAGTGTGTCAGTGTGACTGTTTCAACAAGAGACTATTGGTTCAGTGTGACTGTGTTTCAGTAAGAGGCTATAGTGTGTCAGTGTGACTGTGTTTCAACAAGAGACTGTAGTGTGTCAGTGTGACTGTGTTTCAGCAAGAAGCAGTAGTGTGTCAGTGTGGTTGTGTTTCAACAAGAGACTAGTGAGTCAGCATGACTGTGTTTCAGCAAGAGGCTGTAGTTTGTCAGTGTGACTGTTTCAGCAAGAGTCTGCAGTGTGCCAGTATGAATGTTTCAGCAAGAGGCTGTAGTGTGTCAATGTGATTGTGTTTCAATAAGAGGCTATAGTGTGTCAGTGTGACTGTGTTTCAGTAAGAGGCTATAGTGTGTCAGTGTGACTGTGTTTCAACAAGAGACTAGTGTGTCAGTGTGACTATATTTCAGCAAGAGGCTGTAGTGTGTCAGTGTGACTGTGTTTCAAAAACAGGCTATAGTGTGTCAGTGTGACTGTGTTTCAGCAAGAAGCAGTAGTGTGTCAGTGTGATTATGTTTCAACAAGAGACTAGTGAGTCAGTGTGACTGTGTTTCAGCAAGAGGCTGTAGTGTGTCAGTGGGTCTGTGTTTCAGCAAGAGACTGTAGTGTGTCAGTGTGACTGTATTTCAGCAAGAGGCTATAGTGTGTCAGTGTGACTGTGTTTTAGCAAGAAGCAGTAGTGTGTCAGTGTGATTGTGTTTCAACAAGAGACTAGTGAGTCAGTGTGACTGTGTTTCAGCAAGAGGCTTTAGTGTTTCAGTGGGACTGTGTTTCAACAAGAGGCCCTAGTGTGTCAATTTGTGTTTCAGTAAGAGACTGTAGTGTGTCAGTGTGACTGTTTCAGCAAGAGACTAGTGTGTCAGTGTGACTGTGTTTCAACAAGAGACTGTATTGGTTCAGTGTGAATGTGTTTCAGTAAGAGGCTATAGTGTGTCAGTGTGACTGTGTTTCAACAAGAGACTGTAGTGTGTCCTTGTGACGTGTTTCAGCTAGAGACTGTAGTGTGTCAGTGTGACTGTGTTTCAGCAACAGGCTATAGTGTGTCAGTGTGACTGTGTTTCAGCAAGAAGCAGTAGTGTGTCACTGTGATTGTGTTTCAACAAGAGACTAGTGAGTCAGCGTGACTGTGTTTCAGCAAGAGGCTGTAGTTTGTCAGTGTGACTGTTTCAGCAAGAGTCTGCAGTGTGCCAGTATGAATGTTTCAGCAAGAGTCTGTAGTGTGTTAGTTTGACTGGGTTTCAGCAAAAGGCTGTGGTTTGTCAGTGTGACTGTGTTTCAGCAAGAGGCTATAACGTGTCAGTGTGACTGTTTCAGCAAGAGGCTGTAGTCTTGTCAGTGTGACTAATTTTCAGCAAAAGGCTGTAGTGTGTCAATGTGACTGTGTTTCAATAAGAGGCTATAGTGTGTCAATGTGACTGTGTTTCAGCAAGAGGCTGTAGTGTGTCAGTGGGACTGTGTTTCAGCAAGAGACTGTAGTGTGTCAGTGTGATTGTTTCAGCAAGAGGCTGTAGTGTGTCAGTCTGACTGTGTTTCAGCAAGAGGCTGTAGTGTGTCAGTGTGACTGTGTTTCAGCAAGAGGCTGTAGTGTGTCAGTGTGATTGTTTCAGCAAGAGGCTGTAGTGTGTCAGTCTGACTGTGTTTCAGCAAGAGGCTATAGTGTGTCAGTGTGACTGTGTTTCAGCAAGAGGCTGTAGTGTGTCAGTGGGACTGTATTTCAGCAAGAGACTGTAGTGTGTCAGTGTGATTGTTTCAGCAAGAGGCTGTAGTGTGTCAGTCTGACTGTGTTTCAGCAAGAGGCTGTAGTGTGTCAGTGTGACTGTGTTTCAGCAAGAGGCTGTAGTGTGTCAGTGGGATTGTGTTTCAGCAAGAGGCTGTAGTGTGTCAGTCTGACTGTTTCAGCAAGATGCTGTGGCAAACCTTAAGAAGGCGAAGACGATGTATGTGTCACGACAGCAGGAATACGAGAAGGCGAAGGACGTCGCCCAAAAGGCAGAGACAGAGAACCTCAGCTCCAGCGCCATCACCAAGGCCGAGAAGAAGAAGAAACAAGTGGATGACTCACTACACAGGGTGAGTGGATGGTCCAAACGTAATCAGTTCTCATCCTAGGAATGCAGCAGATAATTAAATAAAAGTTATTCTGTAAAACAGAGTCTGAAATTAGCCAAAAATGAACTGGCCTAGATTTGTTTTTGAACCGACTCTGCAAAATTTGAACTGGCCCGCCTAATTTACAAACGGCATCGACACGTTTCCATTTTGACACATTCTTTTTTCACATACATGAATGTTTATCATTTCAGTTTTACTTGTATTTTAAGTACATAAGATATTAAACTGTAATACTTTTAACATTAAATGTGTACACTAACATAACATAACTTTACATTGCATATATACATAAATAAAACAAACATTAGGCCTGTACTCAAATGTACACACATGTGCAAGCACACTATAATAATAATATGCAAACTATAATTATAATAGTATTTTTATTTACCAAACTATAATAATAATAATAAATATAGTTCCAAATAGATATCCTGCTTATATTATTGTGATGTCCAAACCTAGTACTTCTATTGGTGTTTGATTGTGTAAGCTGTAAGCTACTGCACTGACAGGCTTGGATCAATGTCTCATAGACAGAAAACATTAGATGGTCAACTAATCCTATCTTGTCTACGGAATGAACTAAACGACTGACCATTTGTGATATATGTCCACTCATTGTGGCATTCAGGCGATGGAGGCAGAGACCACCTACAAGGCATGTGTCGTGGAGGCAAACAACAAACAAGCTGAACTTGAAAGAGTCAAGGTCAGTGTTTAAACTTGGTTGACCTTGGCTAACATTGTGTCTTATTCGAGCGAGGTTGCATTTACCGTGCCATGGCACATTAGATGCAGTAGCAAAACTGTCCTACCTCTGGATAGAACTACACAGACCTGGGGCCGAGTACGAATACTTTGGCCCCAGGTCTGGAACTACACACAGCACAGAAAATGGTTTCCCAAAGTATTTGTAGTTGTCGTTTAACCAACACAAATTTGATCATATTTTTGCAATGGTGCGTATATATATATTCTACAACTGCTACAATTTACATGAAACTTCCCCAGCTACTCGATGGACTGGTTTATAGCATGGAAGAATGACACAGAACATGGAAGAATGACACAGAACATGGAAGAATGACACAGAACATGGAAGAATTACACAGAACATACATAGTGTTGTAAACAATCATGTAACGTGCAGTATGAACCGTTTACAAGAGGTGTGTAACTTGTTTTGCAGGCAGACATTCTGGCTCAGTTGAGAGAACTCATCTACACCAGCGACCAAACCATGAAACAGGCAAGTCCTTCTTTTGTTTCAAGTGATGGTTTATCTTTCAGCAAATACTAATCAAAAGTATTCATTTACATTAGTTGTTGACTGCCTACAGCCAAGGAGCCATTTATACAACTGCGTGAACCGAGGCAATGTAGAGCTGAAGCTACTACCATGGCTTCAAACAGCAGGAAGATCAATCACAGCTCAGTCTAGTCAACTGACTGTCCAACATGCTGGCTAAACTACCACAAACTACTGATAGCAACTTGCCAGCTCTATTGGTGCAGCATTTTGTAGTTGTCAGGTGGAGTTGTGTTTACTGTTCACACCTGTAACACTTGACACTGTGACATATGACACTCAACACTGACATATAACACTTGACACAGTGACATTTGATAATGATCAAATGTGAATGTTCTTCATTGTAGGTGACAGTTGACTACTTCCAGCTGTTGCATACAGTGACCGCCACATCACCCGTCAGGGTCAGTCCATCCATCTGCCTCTGTCTATCTGTGTCTGTCTGTCTGTCTGTCTGTCTGTCTGTCTGTCTGTCTGTCTGTCTGTCTGTCTGTCTGTCTGTCTGTCTGTCTATATGTCTGTCTGTCTGTCTGTCTGTTTTGATACGTACTGCAGTTGTGGTAGGTTAATAAATAATGTTCAATGTGGTAACAAATGTCAGGCTCTATGTTACAACTTCCAGGCCCTATGTTACAACTGCAGGCTCTGTGTTACAACTTTCAAGCCCTGTTTTACAGTTGCAGGCCCTATGTTACATATACAGGCCTTGTGTTACAACAGTATGCCTTATGTTTCAACAGCAAGCCCTGTGTTACAGCTGCAGGCCATGTGTTACAGCTGCAGGCCTTGTGTTACAGCTGCAGGCCTTATGTTGCAGCTGCACACCCTATGTTACAGCTGCAGGCCCTATGTTACAGCTGCAGACCCTATGTTACACCTGCATGCCTATGTTACAGCTGCAGGCCCTGTGTTACAGCCGCATGCCCTGTGTTACAGCTGCAGGTCCTGTGTTACAGCTGCATGCCCTATGTTACAGCTGCAGGCCCTGTGTTACAGCTGCAGGCCCTATGCTACAACTGCATGCCCTATGTTACAGCTGCATTCCCTATGTTACAGCTGCAGGCCCTATGTTACAGCTGCAGGCCCTGTGTTACAGCTGCATGCCCTATGTTACAGCTGCAGGCCCTGTGTGAGAGCTGCCAGAAGTATGAGCCGGGCACGCAGTATGCAGAGTTTGTCAGGAAACTGCCTTCATCAGCCACCTATGTCAGGAACACAGAGCCGTTTGTGTTTGAGCCATACACATCAGATACAGGGTGAGTCAGGGTTTGAGTTGGACACGTCAGATACAGGGTGAGTCAGGGTTTGAGTTGGACACGTCAGATACAGCGTGAGTCAGGGTTTGAGTTGTACACATCAGATACAGGGTGAGTCAGTGTTAGAGTTGGACACATCAGATACAGGGTGAGTCAGGGTTTGAGTTGGACACGTCAGATACAGGGTGAGTCAGGGTTTGAGTTGGACACGTCAGATACAGCGTGAGTCAGGGTTTGAGTTGTACACATCAGATACAGGGTGAGTCAGTGTTAGAGTTGGACACATCAGATACAGGGTGAGTCAGGGTTTGAGTTGGACACGTCAGATACAGGGTGAGTCAGGGTTTGAGTTGGACACGTCAGATACAGCGTGAGTCAGGGTTTGAGTTGTACACATCAGATATAGGGTGAGTCAGTGTTAAAGTTGGACACATCAGATACAGGGTGAGTCAGGGTTTGAGTTGGACACATCAGATACAGGGTGAGTCATGGTTTGAGTTGGACACATCAGATGCAGGGTGAGTCAGGGTTTGAGTTGGACTCATCAGATACAGGGTGAGTCAGGGTTTGAGTTGGACACATCAGATGCAGGGTGAGTCAGGGTTTGAGTTGGACACATCAGATACAGGGTGAGTCAGGGTTTGAGTTGGACACTTCTGATACAGGGTGAGTCATTGCTTGAGTTGTACGCTTCAGATTATTATGTTCGCGTTTAACACAACATGTGCTTCTAGCTTCAAAAGGAAGTGATGACTCTTTATTAAGAAATGGTAAAATAGCATGGTAGCATGGCAAGGTATAACCGACCCATTATAACGGTCTCCAGCTATAGTACAGTCTAAGATATCTCATTGTCTTTTCTTTTCTTAAATAACTTAAACGCATACAATTACAGCTCACAATTGTATAACGAACAACAAAACATCAACTTACACATGTATAACTCACAATAATGTAACAAACAAAATGTTCACTCTTCTTTTAGAGTTCAATGTCAGTTCATTCTGAAACAGTTAATGGTTGTTGCAAACACGTACTTTCTTTTAGAGTTCAACATCAGTTTATTCTGAAACCAAAATACAAAAGTAATGGCTGTTGCAAACATCTATTCCCACAGGAAAGCATCCTAATGTCAATTCCACTGTTGCAAATTTAGCCTGTTACGTCTTATGTAACATTTTTATATCGCTTAGGTTAGCTTGCGGGAACTCTTCCATCCTGAGTTGCACTGCCAGCTGTAGTGGTGTAGTTGGTGATGGTGGCGTGACCAATCGGTCGTCCTGGTGGATTGGTAACCGTGGTGCTGGATCTGAACATGGACGACATCTCCTGGCCCGAGCGGTTTCAATGGCTTCGTACTACGATCGTAGTACCTCTTGAACCGTGCCTGCCTGGTTTGCAGATCAGTTTGGGCATTTACTACCCTCGGCTTTAGTGCAGATTTGGTTGTGGGGAGTTTTGACCACAGCATCCTGCTCATCACCAGTTGTGCTAGTGCATATTTCAGTCCACTGTTTGGGGTGTTCTTGTTCTCTAGGAGAGCAATATAGGGGTCCCGACCTTCTTCATCAGCTTTCTTCAGCAATGACTTGAGTGTCTGGACTACTCATTTAGCTTGTCCATTTGACTGAGGATAAGTTGGGCTGGACATGGACACTTTGATGCCCCAACTGTGTGCAAACTTGCGAAACTCAACTACTGAATGGTTGATTGTCTGTGATGATCTTGTCTGGTATGCCGTGTCGTGCACTGATACTCGACATGAGCTATCACAGATCCAGTCATCTTATTCTCCAGCCTGGCAATCTCGGGATATTTCCAGTATAGTTCACAACTACCAGATAATCGTGACCATTGAATGTCATGATATACATTCCGACTTTCTGGAATGGTCCGTCCGATATCTCATGTGCAATCATGGGCTCCTTCCGACTTCTCTAGAAATGTAGACATTTTGCAACTGTGTCCTCGATGTCCTTAGACATCCCTGGCCAGAATATCACTGTCCTGGCTCTTGATTTTGTCTTCTCCATGCCCACGTGTGGTTCGTGAAGAACTTGCAACATTTCATACCACATTGCCTCAGGTATGATGACCCTGTTACCTGCGAACAGTAAGCCTTCATTTGCACTCAGCTAGTCACTCATATTCCAGTATCCTTTCAGGTCTGCTGGACTGATTTCCATGAATCAGGCCAACCGTCCATCACGACTTGCTATAGCTGTTGGAGTGTCTCCCAGGCACATACACCACATGTAGTGTATATCAGCTCCTTGTCTGGCTCACCCTCTACGTATGCTGGTGAGAGAGCACCAGCAACATGTAGATGTCTCCCAGGCACATACACCACACGTAGTGTATATCAGCTCCTTCTGTGGCTCACCCTCTACGTATGCTGGTGAGAGAGCACCAGCAACATGTAGATGTCTCCCAGGCACATACACCACACGTAGTGTATATCAGCTCATTGTCTGGCTCACCCTCTACGTATGCTGGTGAGAGAGCATCAGCAACATGTAGATGTCTCCCAGGCACATACACCACACGTAGTGTATATCAGCTCCTTCTGTGGCTCACCCTCTACGTATGCTGGTGAGAGAGCACCAGCAACATGTAGATGTCTCCCAGACACATACACCACACGTAGTGTATATCAGCTCCTTGTGTGGCTCACCCTCTACGTATGCTGGTGAGAGAGCATCAGCAACATGTAGATGTCTCCCAGGCACATACACCACACGTAGTGTATATCAGCTCCTTGTGTGGCTCACCCTCTACGTATGCTGGTGAGAGGGCACCAGCAACATGTAGATGTCTCCCAGGCACATACACCACACGTAGTGTATATCAGCTCCTTGTGTGGCTCACCCTCTACGTATGCTGGTGAGAGAGCATCAGCAACATGTAGATGTCTCCCAGACACATACACCACACGTAGTGTATATCAGCTCCTTGTGTGGCTCACCCTCTACGTATGCTGGTGAGAGAGCATCAGCAACATGTAGATGTCTCCCAGGCACATACACCACACGTAGTGTATATCAGCTCCTTCTGTGGCTCACCCTCTACGTATGCTGGTGAGAGAGCATCAGCAACATGTAGATGTCTCCCAGGCACATACACCACACGTAGTGTATATCAGCTCCTTGTGTGGCTCACCCTCTACGTATGCTGGTGAGAGAGCACCAGCAACATGTAGATGTCTCCCAGGCACATACACCACACGTAGTGTATATCAGCTCCTTGTGTGGCTCACCCTCTACGTATGCTGGTGAGAGAGCACCAGCAACATGTAGATGTCTCCCAGGCACATACACCACACGTAGTGTATATCAGCTCCTTCTGTGGCTCACCCTCTACGTATGCTGGTGAGAGAGCACCAGCAACATGTAGATGTCTCCCAGGCACATACACCACACGTAGTGTATATCAGCTCCTTGTGTGGCTCACCCTCTACGTATGCTGGTGAGAGAGCACCAGCAACATGTAGATGTCTCCCAGGCACATACACCACACGTAGTGTATATCAGCTCCTTCTGTGGCTCACCCTCTACGTATGCTGGTGAGAGAGCATCAGCAACATGTAGATGTCTCCCAGGCACATACCACACGTAGTGTATATCAGCTCCTTGTCTGGCTCACCCTCTACGTATGCTGGTGAGAGAGCACCAGCAACATGTAGATGTCTCCCAGGCACATACACCACACGTAGTGTATATCACTGCAGTTTCAGCAGCATTCTTTGCACTCGAGCTGTCGCATTGCCAATCGGTTTCTTCATGATTATTTCAAGTGGCTTGTGGTCTGTTTGGGCCTCAACACCTTTGACATAGATGTATTGGTGAAACTTGCTCGTAGCAACCACTACAGCAAGTATTTCCTTCTCCAGCTGAGCATAGTGTAGCTCTGGGCCCACAAGTGCTCGTGATGCATAAGCAATTACATGCCCTTCCTGCAGCAGACATGCTCCCAGGCCACACTGTGAAGCATCTGACTGCAGTGTCACTGGTTTGCGTACATCTTTACTTTAGCTCCAGCATGCTGCTGAGCAGTTCTTTCAATTTGTTCACAGCATCTGTGTGCTCTGGCTGCCAACACCACACTGCATCTTCCTTCAACTTTCCCTGGTACTTGATCATGTTCAAGAACCTGAGCAGTGAACACTTGTCAGTAGGAAGTGGCATGCCCACAATAGCTTCCACCTTGCTCGGGTCTGGGCTGAGGCCTGCTTCAGACACTACATGTCCCATGTAGAGCACCTTGTTCACTTTCAGTTGTACCTTGGAGGCATTGAACTTTACATTCCTCTCTCTGGCCCTTTTCAGTACTCTGAGCATGATAGCATCATGATCTCATTCATCATCCCCAGCGATGATGATGTCATCTGTGATGATATAGGCCTCATCGATGTCGTTGAAAGTGTATTGCATATGCTTCTGTAGGACTTTGGTTGCCGAACTGACGCCGAATGGCATGCGTAGGAAGCCCATGGTGTGTGAAACGTGCACAGATAACTGGACTCCTCAGTCAGTTTCACGTGCCAGTATGCCATCGACATGTTGATAACTGAGAACACTTTCTCGCCTGCCAGATGTGCTACTTTGGTCAACGGTTTCTCATGTGATACGTCATTGATGCATTTCCCAAGTCCCAACTTCTCGCATGTTTGACAACCAAGCAGTGGTGTCTTGGTGTGGTTAGTAACATAGAATTCAATGAACGTTGGTTTCTCTGAATTCTCTGGAATGCACTGTAATGTCACAGTGCCCACTGGCCTGACATTGACACTACTGACGAATTTTTACAATACCGTCTGTTTGGGCTGCATCGGTATTCTTGGCTTTATCTTGTCATATGTGACAGGGGAAGCATGTTTGCTTGAGCACCAGTGTCCAGCTTGAAGCTTACTCTGGTTGCGTACCATCATTTCTGTTGTCCAGTCTTCATCAGAAGGATTGTGAGTTGTAGCACATGTCAGATACAGGGTGAGTCAGTGTTTGAGTTGTACAGTCAGACACAGGTTGAGTCATTGTCACAAAGTAACAGTGATGTAGAGTTGTCATAGAATGACTGTCACAAAGTAACAGTGATGTAGAGCTGTCGTGGAATGACAGTCACAAAGTAACAGTGATGTAGAGCTGTCATAGAATGACGGTCACAAAGTAACAGTGATGTAGAGCTGTCATAGAATGACAGTCACTAAGTAACAGTGATGTAGAGATGTCATGGAATGAGGGTCACAAAATAACAGTGATGTGAAACTGTCTCAGAATGACAATCACGAAGTAACAGTGATGTAGAGCTGTCATAGAATGACGGTCATAAAGTAACAGTGATGTAGAGCTGTCATAGAATGACAGTCACAAAGTAAAAGTTATATAGAGCAGTCAGAATGATGGTCAGAAAGTAACAGTGATGTAGAGCAGTCATAGAATGATAGTCACAAAGTAACGGTGATGTAGAGCTGTCATAGAATGACAGTCACAAATTAACGGTGATGTAAACCTGTCAGAGAATGACGGTCACAATGTAACAGTGATGTAGAGCTGTCATAGAATGACAGTCACAAAGTAATGGTGATGTAGAACTGTCATAGAATGACAGTCACAAAGTAACGGTTATGTAGAGCTGTCATAGAATGACAGTCACAAAGTAACGGTGATGTAGAGCTGTCATAGAATGACAGTCACAAAGTAATGGTGATGTAGAACTGTCATAGAATGACAGTCACAAAGTAATGGTGATGTAGAGCTGTCATAGAATGACAGTCACAAAGTAATGGTGATGTAGAGCTGTCATAGAATGACAGTCACAAAGTAACGGTGATGTAGAGCTGTAATCAAATTATGGTCACACAGTAACAGTGATGTAGAGCTGTCATAAAATGACGGTCACAAAGTAACAGTGATGTAGAGGTGTCATAGAATGACGGTCACAAAGTAACAGTGATGTAGAGCTGTCATAAAATGACGGTCACAAAGTAACAGTGGTCCTACATGAGGTAGTAGACTCAATATATCAGATTGTTGGTGTATCATTAAAATGTGTTTCGTTTTGATCGCTACTTCTTTAGGGATGGTCTCATGTGGTCACAAATTTAAAAAGTGATGTAACAGTGTGTTATTGATATGTCAGTGTGTTGTTGGTGTGAGTGCATGTGTGTGTGTTATTGGTTTGTGACAGTGTTGTTGGTGTATGACAGTGTTGTTGGTGTGAGTGTGTTGTATAAGTGTGTTGATGTGTGACTGTTGTTGACATGACAGTGTTGTTGGTGTGAGTGTGTTGTGTAAGTGTGTTGATTTGTGAATGTTGTTGATGTGACAGTGTTGTTGGTGTGAGTGTGTTGTGTAAGTGTGTTGATGTGTGACTGTTGTTGATGTGAGTGTGTTGTTGTCCACAGGTTGTGTGACCAGCGCAAGGCAAGTCAGTCATCAGGCTCCGGCTCAGACATCCCTATCATTGGAGGTGAGTGGATACTAGTGGACACAGGGTCCTATACCATGCTGAGTCCACCCATGTGACTGGACACTCAGAGGTCTCATACATCACATGACAAACATGTTTTAAACTATTTAAACAATTACATCTAAATCACTTTTATTCTTGGGTAAAACATGGCTCTAACACATAGTTTAGTTGACACAGATATGGTAGATTGCAACAGTCTGGAAGTAAACAGGACATGCTCATCTGGATGTTTTGTTGTGTTCTGCATAATCTAAAATCTGTCTGAAATGTTGATATGTGCAGTGTGTTGGTTTAGTGTACTCTGTCTTGCCTCTCTCCATCCCTTGCTACCCTCTGTCCCACTCATTGTTAACCCTCTGCTTCAACACAATGTTAACCCACTCTTCTCCACTGGCCCATCCAATCATTGTTAACTCTGTCTCACACACTGCTAACCCTGTCTCACACACTGCTAACCCTGTCTCACACACTGCTAACCCTGTCTCACACACTGTTAACCCTGTCTCACACACTGTTAACCCTGTCTCACACACTGCTAACCCTGTCTCACACACTGCTAACCCTGTCTCACACACTGTTAACCCTGTCTCACACACTGTTAACCCTGTCTCACACACTGTTAACCCTGTCTCACACACTGCTAACCCTGTCTCACACACTGCTAACCCTGTCTCACACACTGCTAACCCTGTCTCACACACTGCTAACCCTGTCTCACACACTGCTAACCCTGTCTCACACACTGTTAACCCTGTCTCATACACTGTTAACCCTGTCTCATACACTGTTAACCCTGTCTCACACAGTGCTAACCCTGTCTCACACACTGTTAACCCTGTCTCACACTGTTAACCCTGTCTCATACACTGCTAACCCTGTCTCACACACTGTTAACCCTGTCTCATACACTGTTAACCCTGTCTCACACACTGCTAACCCTATCTCACACACTGCTAACCCTGTCTCACACACTGCTAACCCTATCTCACACAGTGCTAACCCTATCTCACACACTGTTAACCCTGTCTCACACACTGTTAACCCTGTCTCATACACTGCTAACCCTGTCTCACACACTGCTAACCCTGTCTCACACACTGTTAACCCTGTCTCATACACTGTTAACCCTGTCTCACACACTGTTAACCCTGTCTCACACACTGCTAACCCTATCTCACACACTGTTAACCCTGTCTCACACACTGCTAACCCTATCTCACACACTGTTAACCCTGTCTCACACACTGCTAACCCTATCTCACACACTGCTAACCCTGTCACACAGTGCTAACCCTGTCTCACACACTGTTAACCCTGTCTCACACACTGCTAACCCTGTCTCACACATTGTTAACCCTGTCTCACACATTGTTAACCCTGTCTCACACACTGTTAACCCTGGCTCATACACTGTTAACCCTGTCTCACACACTGTTAACCCTGTCTCACACACTGTTAACCCTGTCTCACACACTGTTAACCCTGTGTGTCCCAGATGCCGGTGGTGACCAGGACGACTCAGACAGTATGAGTGGCAGTAGCTCCAAGTCTGTTGAGTCATCTCCATCAGCGAGTCCGTGTCAGACTCACCGTGCCATCATCAACTGCTCCTCTATGGGAGAGCTCCTCCCCGGTGAAGTGGAACACACCGACTCAAGTAAGTCAGGGTTCACCGAACACACAGACTCAAGTAAGTCATGGCTCATTGAACATACATATTGAAGTAAGTCAGGGTTCACTGAACACACAGACTCAAGTAAGTCATAGCTCATTGAACACACATACTCAAGTAAGTCATGGTTCACTGAACGCACAGACTCATGTAAATCATGGTTCACTGAACACACAGACTCAAGTAAGTCATAGCTCATTGAACACACAGACTCAAGTAAGTCAGGGTTCACTGAACACACAGACTCAAGTAAGTCATGGTTCACTGAACACACATTTCGCTGGTTTCTCGTTTTTGTGGTTTACAAGTATTAATGTGGCAGGTTTTGTGATATCATAAATTGCCAAGGCGTGTTTATTTTGAGACATTGACTATTCAGAATGTGACATTGACTGTTCAGAATGTGACATTGACTGTTCAGAATGTGACATTGACTGTTCAGAATGTGACTTGGTTCAACAAAAAATTTTCATTTATTCCAACTATTTGTGTTTCTGCAACTTTGTCTTGTCTGAGTGACTGGTGTTGGTTGAACCATTAGAAAAGTGACAACAAGTGTAATGACTGATATTGGTTGAGCCATTACAAGAGTAACAACAAGTGTAATGACTTATGTTGGTTGAGTCATTACCATATTATAATTACACCTGTTACAATGGTAACAACAGGTGTAATGACTGATATTGGTTGACACATTACAACAGTGACAACAAATGTAATAACTGATGTTGGTTGAACCACTATAATAGTGATAACAAGTATAATTACAGATATTGGTTAAACCATTACAGTGGTAACTACAAGAGTAATGACTGATGTTGGTTGAACCATTACAATGGTAACTACAATTGCAATGACCGATGTTGGTTGAACCATTGCAATGGTAACTACAAGTGCAAAGAACAATGTTGGTTGAACCATTACAATGATAACAACAAGTGTAGTGACTGATTTTGGTTGAACCATTACAGTGGTAACTACAAGTGTAGTGACTGATTTTGGTTGAACCATTACAATGATAACAAGTGTAGTGACTGATTTTGGTTGAACCATTACAATGGTAACTACAAGTGCAAAGAACAATGTTGGTTGAACCATTACAATGATAACAACAAGTGTAGTGACTGATTTTGGTTGAACCATTACAATGGTAACGACAAGTGTAATGCCTGATGTTTGTTGAACCATTACAATGGTAACAACAAGTGTAATGCATGATGTTTGTTGAACCATTACAATGGTAACAACAAGTGTAACAACTGATGTTGGTTGAACCATCACAATGGTAACAACAAGTGTAACAACTGATGTTGGTTGAACCATTACAATGGTAACAACAAGTGTAACAACTGATGTTGGTTGAACCATTACAATGGTAACAACAAGTGTAACAACTGATGTTGGTTGAACCATTACAATGGTAACAACAAGTGTAACAACTGATGTTGGTTTAACCATTACAATGGTAACAACAAGTGTAACAACTGATGTTGGTTAACCATTACAATGGTAACAACAAGTGTAACAACTGATGTTGGTTGAACCATTACAATGGTAACAACAAGTGTAACAACTGATGTTGGTTGAACCATCACAATGGTAACAACAAGTGTAACAACTGATGTTGGTTGAACCATTACAATGGTAACAACAAGTGTAACAACTGATGTTGGTTGAACCATCACAATGGTAACAATATACAATAAGTGTACAAAAACTATGAGTTGGTGAGGACGATAGTTTTCAAGGTATCATGTTTTGAAAATGAGGAAGTGTGTTGTGTGGACAGTTTAGCTCCTGGCAAGAGACAGGCACACAATTACAAAATATAACTTAGGCAAATAAAATATGAAAAATGGAATATAAATTTTAATTTCATTTCAATAAGTTTCATTAAGCTACGTCATATTGTTTGGTTTTTATTTGACTTTTTGTGACTGGTTTTCCATTTCCCGATCACCATGGGTCAAGGAAAAATATCAAAACTCCAATGTATTCTCGCCGTACTGATATATGCGTAGCAGTGTGTTTGCCGACATTCCTTTTATTGACTCATTCCTCTTATTGACTCATTCCTCTTATTGACTCATTCCTCTTATTGACTCATTCCCCTTATTGACTCATTCCTCTTATTGACTCATTCCTCTTATTGACTCATTCCTCTTATTGACTCATTCCTCTTATTGACTCATTCCTCTTATTGACTCATTTACTGTATTTCGTTATTCATTAACTCATACATGTTTCAATATTTAAGGCATCTTAGGAATAACAAGCAGCGAAAATGTCATATACTTTGTTTAGCAGACATCAAGTTTACGACAGGAATCACGTGCCCCTCACACCAAAGGTCGACTAATTCAAATGGTAGTGAATAATTCAAATTATTCACTACCATTTATCAATATAATATAATGTGTTGTGTTGATTGTATTTGTTTGCAATTAAATACGACAAGATGCCAAAATAGGTTACCCCGGGGGTACATACGCTTAGAATAAAACATTAGCCACTTACATAATGGTAAGTGTACCGAGCTATCGAAGACTCGCTAAGCGTCCATACTTTTGTGTGAAATAGTGACGTTTTTACTAAAAGCATGACTGCCTCGCAAAGGCTTGTGTTTACATGTGAGTGGCGGTTACATGTGAGTGGCGGTTACATGTGAGTGGCGGTTACATGTGAGTGGCGGTTACATGTGAGTGGCGGGTTACATGTGAGTGGCGGTTTACATGTGAGTGGTGTTTACATGTGAGTGGCGGTTACATGTGCGTGGCGGTTACATGTGAGTGGCGGTTACATGTGAGTGGCGGTTACATGTGAGTGGCGGTTACATGTGAGTGGCGGTTACATGTGAGTGGCGGTTACATGTGAGTGGCGGTTACATGTGAGTGGCGGCTACATGTGAGTGGCAGCTACATGTGAGTGGCGGTATCTGCTGAAGCCACGCTAATCGTCGATACTCAGGGAAAGTTTCAAAGCTTTTTAGTGAGGTGCGGCCTCAAATCAAATGTAATATTCATGAAACAACATCCATTTTATTGCAAATTTAATTCTGAATCAATTGGTACTATACACTAGACTTACGTTTGTGAAATGGTGAAGTTTTTACTAAAAACATGACCGCCACGCAAAGGCTTGTGTTTACATGCATGTTTGCAGTCGATTTTGTATTAATTCAGATTAGTGTATCTCTGATTTATAGAGCAATTATTTGTTGTTAATAAACTTTATTCTGATTGAATTGGACAGAAATTGACACTGTGCAAGGTCTATGAAGATAGAATAATTTTAGCGAAATTTGTCAATCTGTTCGAAATGCGCAGCATTACAGTCAGCGCCAGCATAACAACATAGCATCTTAGAACAAACAGCATGTCACCATGGCCAGTTAATCGTGGTTTCATACATTTCTTTGAAAGCTTGCTGAATGCATAAATTTGGAGTTATCGGAAAGAAACTTAATACATGAACAGACCATATAATAACGTTTGTTGAGAGGTAAATTTAACATATGAACAGACCATATAATAACGTTTGTTGAGAGGTAAATTTAACATATGAACAGACCAAATAATAACGTTTGTTGAGAGGTAAATTTGGTTCCAATTCATTTTTCACCAGTGTCTGGTGGTCAGTCAGAACTAAATGGCAATTTCAGTGAGAAATCCTTTCCCAAGCCTAAATAGTAACAACAGATGTAATGACTGATGTTGGTTGAACCGTTACAATAGGAACAAATGTAATGACTGGTGTTTATAGAACCATTACAGCAGTAACAAGTGTAACAACTGGTATGGGTTGAGCCATTACAGTAGTAACAACAAGTGTAACAAATGGTCTGGGTTGAGCAATTACAGTAGTAACAACAAGTGTACAACTGGTCTGGGTTGAGCCATTACACTAGTAACAACAAATGTAATGACTGGTCGGGGTTGAGCCATTACAGTAGTAACAACAAGTGTAACAACTGGTATGGGTTGAGCCATTACAGTAGTAACAACAAGTGTAACAACTGGTCTGGGTTTAGCCATTACAGTAGTAACAACAAGTGTAATGGCTGGTCAGGGTTGAGCCATTACACTAGTAACAACAAGTGTAACAACTGGTCTGGGTTGAGCCATTACACTAGTAACAACAAGTGTAACAACTGGTCTGGGTTGAGCCATTACAGTAGTAACAACAAGTGTAACAACTGGTATGGGTTGATCCATTACAGTAGTAACAACAAGTGTAACAACTGGTCTGGGTTGAGCCATTACAGTAGTAACAACAAGTGTAATGGCTGGTCGGGGTTGAGCCATTACAGTAGTAACAACAAGTGTAACAACTGGTATGGGTTGAGCCATTACAGTAGTAACAACAAGTGTAACAACTGGTATGGGTTGATCCATTACAGTAGTAACAACAAGTGTAACAACTGGTCTGGGTTGAGCCATTACAGTAGTAACAACAAGTGTAATGGCTGGTCGGGGTTGAGCCATTACACTAGTAACAACAACTGTAATGGCTGGTTTGGGTTGAGCTATTACAGTAGTAACAACAATGTTCATTGTGTTTCAGGACACAACGTATCGGTAAGTTCTGACGGGGGCATGACGTTCCGTGGTGTGTCGCTTTCTCGCCCCGCCCAGACGCATGTCTTTCGCAGGCTGCGAACTCCCTCGAGATGCCGCGAGTGTGAAACCTATGTGTACTTTCAGGGGGCCGAGTGTCGCAAGGTTAGTTGCCCCCTCACTAACAACATTACCTCTCACTAACAACATTACCCCTCACTAACAACATTACCCCTCACTAACAACATTACCCCTCACTAACAACATTACCCCTCACTAACAACTAACAAGATAATCCCAATGAAACCTGTAATCCCCTCAATAACAACATTTCCCCCCACTAATAACATTGCCCCCTGATTAACAACATTGCCCCCTGATTAACAACATATGCCCCCTGTGAAACTTGTAACCTGGACTGTAACAGCCGTGTGAAATGACAACACTAACAACATAAGTACCCTGTGAAATATTTACCCCATAACTAACCCTTCACTAATAACAAACCTCCTGTGAAACTTACTGCCCCTTCACTAACAACATAAGCAACCTATGAAACCACTTATTACCCCGTCATAACATTACCCCACTCAACTACATTATCCACCCCTTACTAACAAGTGTTTGTGTGCGCATACACATGTGTGCATGTGTGTGTGAAATGTTTATATATGCATGTGATTTTGCATGTATGTGCTTATGTTATATTGTGTAGGTTCTGTGAAACATACCTGAATTGTTTGTGTGCATTTGTGTGTTTGTGAATGTTTGCGCATGTATGTTTGTTTATGCATGTTTGTGATTGTGTGTGTTTTTATGCATATGTGTTTGTGTATGCGTGTTTTTGATTGTGTGTTTGTGTATATGTTTGTGTATGCATGTTTATGATTGTGTGTGTTTTTATGCATGTGTGTTTTTGATTGTGTGTTTGTGCATGTATATTTGTGTATGCATGTTTGTGATTGTGTGTTTGTGCATGTATATTTGTGTATGCATGTTTTTGATTGTGTGTTTGCGCATGTATGTTTGTGTATGCATGTTTGCGATTGTGTGTGCTTTTATGCATGTGTGTTTGTGTATGCATGTTTTTGATTGTGTGTTTGTGCATCTGTGTGTTGATGTGCATAAATTAGGGTATATTTTTGTGGTGCAGATTAACATTTATTTGTATTGGTCATACCAGAATGATTTTGAACACGTTTGACATTATATAAGTCCAAGACAATAAATCTCATGGTTTCATGTGATATATCA
Source organism: Paraescarpia echinospica (assembly GCA_020002185.1). NCBI lineage: Eukaryota > Metazoa > Annelida > Polychaeta > Sabellida > Siboglinidae > Paraescarpia > Paraescarpia echinospica. The sequence goes on along the minus strand of CM034532.1, from coordinate 78,518,671 downwards.
AGGCATTTTGAGTAATAGTTGCAAGTGTGATGTAAAGACATGTTAAGTAATAGTTGCAAAGGTGATGTAAAGACATGCTAAGTAATAGTTGCAAGTGTGATGTAAAGACATGCTAAGTAATAGTTGCAAGTGTGATGTAAAGACATGTTAAGTAATAGTTGCAAGTGTGATGTAAAGACATGTTAAGTAATAGTTGCAACTGTGATGTAAAGACATGCTAAGTAATAGTTGCAAGTGTGATGTAAAGACATGCTAAGTAATAGTTGCAAGTGTGATGTAAAGACATGCTAAGTAATAGTTGCAAGTGTGATGTAAAGACATGTTAAGTAATAGTTGCAAGTGTGATGTAAAGACATGTTAAGTAATAGTTGCATGTGTGATGTAAAGACATGCTAAGTAATTGTTGCAAGTGTATTATAAAGACATGTTAAGTAATAGTTGCAAGTGTGATGTAAAGACATGCTAAGTAATAGTTGCAAGTGTGATGTAAAGACACAAGCTATAAAAGGTAAGTGCGGGATGTAAAGACATTACGTTAAGTAATAGCTGTAAGTGTGATAAAGACATGTTATGTAATAGCTGCGGTACGATGACACGCTAAGTAATAGCTGTAAAGCGTAATGTAAAGCTACGCTAAGTAATAGTTGCAATGGATGTCAAGATTACGTTAAGCACAGTTGCAAGTGTGACGTAAAGACACGCTAAGTAATAATAGTTGCGGGCGGTAATGTAAAGACATGTTAAGTAATAGCTGCAAGGTGATGTAAAGACACGTTAAGCAATAGCTGCAAGTGCATGTAAAGATACGTTAAGTAATAGCTGTAAAGTGTGGATGTAAAGATACGCTATAACAGCGGTAAAGTGGATAAAAGATACGCTGGCAATAGCTGCGTAAAGTGGGATGTAAAAGCATACGTTGGCAATAATAAAAGGTGGATGTAAAGACATGTTAAGTAATAGTTGCAAGTGTGATGTAAAGACATGTTAAGTAATAGTTGCAAGTGTGATGTAAAGACATGTTAAGTAATAGTTGCATGTGTGATGTAAAGACATGCTAAGTAATTGTTGCAAGTGTATTATAAAGACATGTTAAGTAATAGTTGCAAGTGTGATGTAAAGACATGCTAAGTAATAGTTGCAAGTGTAATGTAAAGACATGTTAAGTAATAGTTGCAAGTGTGATGTAAAGACATGCTAAGTAACAGTTGCAAGTGTGATGTAAAGACATGCTAAGTAATAGTTGCAAGTGTGATGTAAAGACATGTTAAGTAATAGTTGCAAGTGTGATGTAAAGACATGTTAAGTAATAGTTGCAAGTGTAATGTAAAGACATGTTAAGTAATAGTTGCAAGTGTGATGTAAAGACATGTTAAGTAATAGTTGCAAGTGTGATGTAAAGACATGTTATGTAATAGTTGCAAGTGTGATGTCAAGACATGCTAAGTAATAGTTGCAAGTGTAATGTAAAGACATGCTAAGTAATAGTTGCAAGTGTGATGTAAAGACATGTTAAGTAATAGTTGCAAGTGTGATGTAAAGACATGTTAAGTAATAGTTGCAAGTGTGATGTAAAGACATGCTAAGTAATAGTTGCAAGTGTGATGTAAAGACATGTTAAGTAATAGTTGCAAGTGTGATGTAAAGACATGTTAAGTAATAGTTGCAAGTGTGATGTAAAGACATGCTAAGTAATAGTTGCAAGTGTAATGTAAAGACATGTTAAGTAATAGTTGCAAGTGTGATGTAAAGACATGTTAAGTAATAGTTGCAAGTGTGATGTAAAGACATGTTAAGTAATAGTTGCATGTGTGATGTAAAGACATGTTATGTAATAGTTGCAAGTGTGATGTAAAGACATGCTAAGTAATAGTTGCAAGTGTAATGTAAAGACATGCTAAGTAATAGTTGCAAGTGTGATGTAAAGACATGTTAAGTAATAGTTGCAAGTGTGATGTAAAGACATGTTAAGTAATAGTTGCAAGTGTGATGTAAAGACATGTTAAGTAATAGTTGCATGTGTGATGTAAAGACATGCTAAGTAATTGTTGCAAGTGTATTATAAAGACATGTTAAGTAATAGTTGCAAGTGTGATGTAAAGACATGCTAAGTAATAGTTGCAAGTGTAATGTAAAGACATGTTAAGTAATAGTTGCAAGTGTGATGTAAAGACATGTTAAGTAATAGTTGCAAGTGTGATGTAAAGACATGTTATGTAATAGTTGCAAGTGTGATGTCAAGACATGCTAAGTAATAGTTGCAAGTGTAATGTAAAGACATGCTAAGTAATAGTTGCAAGTGTGATGTAAAGACATGTTAAGTAATAGTTGCAAGTGTGATGTAAAGACATGTTAAGTAATAGTTGCAAGTGTGATGTAAAGACATGCTAAGTAATAGTTGCAAGTGTGATGTAAAGTTAAGTAATAGTTGCAAGTGTGATGTAAAGACATGTTAAGTAATAGTTGCAAGTGTGATGTAAAGACATGTTAAGTAATAGTTGCAAGTGTGATGTAAAGACATGCTAAGTAATAGTTGCAAGTGTAATGTAAAGACATGCTAAGTAATAGTTGCAAGTGTGATGTAAAGACATGTTAAGTAATAGTTGCAAGTGTGATGTAAAGACATGCTAAGTAATTGTTGCAAGTGTATTATAAAGACATGTTAAGTAATAGTTGCAAGTGTGATGTAAAGACATGCTAAGTAATAGTTGCAAGTGTGATGTAAAGACATGTTAAGTAATAGTTGCAAGTGTGATGTAAAGACATGTTAAGTAATAGTTGCAAGTGTGATGTAAAGACATGTTAAGTAATAGTTGCAAGTGTGATGTAAAGACATGTTAAGTAATAGTTGCAAGTGTGATGTAAAGACATGTTAAGTAATAGTTGCAAGTGTGATGTCAAGACATGTTAAGTAATAGTTGCAAGTGTGATGTCAAGGCATATTAAGACATGTTTTTAAATGTGACGTCAAAGCATGTTGTGTCATGTTTTCAGTTGTGATGTCAAAGCATGTTAAGTTATGATTTCAAGTGTCAAATATGTTGTCAAGATGTCTTATGTGATGTAGTTTGAAATGTCATGTGAATGCGTGTTAAATGTCATGAATTGCAAGGATCATGTCAATGTTAACTGTAATTTCAAGTGTTATTTCAAGGCATAGCAAGGATTGTTTTGAGTTACTAGTGTCAGCATTTGTATGCATTTAATGTACGTGCTTGTGCATTGACAGTGTACATTTGTTGAGCTGAAAGTGTATGTGTAGTGATAGTGTACATATGTTGTGTGCTGTTAGTGTACAATTCTTGTGTGCACAGTGTGTGTTGAGTGTACACGTGTCGTGTTTTGCCCGTATGTGTTGAGTGTACACGTGTCGTGTTTTGCCAGTATGTGTTGAGTGTACACGTGTGTTGCCAGTGTATGTTGAATGGACACGTGTGTTGCCAGTGTGTGTTGAATGTACATGCGTGTTGCCAGTGTGTGTTGAATGTACACGTGTGTTGCCAGTGTGTGTCGAGTGTATAAGTGTGTTGTCAGTGTGTGTTGAGTGTACATGTGTGTTGCCAGTATGTGTTGAGTGTACATGTGTGTTGCGTGTACACATGTTTTGCCAGTGTGTGTTGAATGTACACATGTGTTGCCAGTGTGTGTTGAGTGTACACACGTGTGTTGCCACTGTGTGTTGAGTGTACACCAGTGTTGCCAGTCTGTGTTGAGTGTACATGTATGTTGCCAGTGTGTGTTGAGTGTACATGTGTGTTGCCAGTGTGTGTTGAGTTTACACGTGTTGCCAGTGTGTGTTGAGTGTACATGTGTGTTGCCAGTGTGTGTTGAATGTACACGTGTGTTGCCAGTGTGTGTCGTGTGTATACGTGTGTTGTCAAGTATGTGTTGAGTGTACATGTGTGTTGCATGTACACATGTTTTGCCAGTGTGTGTTGAATGTACACACGTGTGTTGCTACTGTGTGTTGAGTGTACACCAGTGTTGCTAGTCTGTGTTGAGTGTACATGTATGTTGCCAGTGTGTGTTGAGTGTACATGTGTGTTGCCAGTGTGTGTTGAGTTTACACGTGTTGCCAGTTTGTGTTGAGTGTACATGTGTGTTGCCAGTGTGTGTTGAGTGTACACGTGTGTTGCCAGTGTGTGTTGAGTGTACACGTGTGTTGCCAGTGTGTGTTGAATCTACACATGTGTTGCCAGTGTGTTTTGAATGTACACACGTGTGTTGCCAGTGTGTGTTGAGTGTACACACATGTGTTGCCAGTGTGTGTTGAGTGTACACATGTGTTGCCAGTGTGTGAGTGTACACATGTGTTGCCAGTGTGTGTTGAATGTACACGTGTGTTGCCAGTGTGTGTTGAGTGTACACACGTGTGTTGCCAGTGTGTGTTGAGTCTACATGTGTGTTGCCAGTGTGTGTTGAGTATACATGTGTTTTGCCAGTGTGTGTTGAGTGTATACATGTGTGTTGTCAGTGTGTGTTGAGTGTACACACATGTGTTGCCAGTGTGTGTTGAGTGTACACACATGTGTTGCCAGTGTGTGAGTGTACACATGTGTTGCCAGTGTGTGTTGAATGTACACGTGTGTTGCCAGTGTGTGTTGAGTGTACACACGTGTGTTGCCAGTGTGTGTTGAGTCTACATGTGTGTTGCCAGTGTGTGTTGAGTATACTTGTGTTTTGCCAGTGTGTGTTGAGTGTATACATGTGTGTTGTCAGTGTGTGTTGAGTGTACACACATGTGTTGCCAGTGTGTGTTGAGTCTACTAGTGTGTTGCCAGTGTGTGTTGAGTGTATACATGTGTGTTGTCAGTGTGTGTTGAGTGTACATGTGTGTTGCCAGTGTGTGTTGAATGTACACGTGTGTTGCCAGTGTGTGTCGTGTGTATACGTGTGTTGTCAAGTATGTGTTGAGTGTACATGTGTGTTGCATGTACACATGTTTTGCCAGTGTGTGTTGAATGTACACACGTGTGTTGCTACTGTGTGTTGAGTGTACACCAGTGTTGCTAGTCTGTGTTGAGTGTACATGTATGTTGCCAGTGTGTGTTGAGTGTACATGTGTGTTGCCAGTGTGTGTTGAGTTTACACGTGTTGCCAGTTTGTGTTGAGTGTACATGTGTGTTGCCAGTGTGTGTTGAGTGTACACGTGTGTTGCCAGTGTGTGTTGAGTGTACACGTGTGTTGCCAGTGTGTGTTGAATCTACACATGTGTTGCCAGTGTGTTTTGAATGTACACACGTGTGTTGCCAGTGTGTGTTGAGTGTACACACATGTGTTGCCAGTGTGTGTTGAGTGTACACATGTGTTGCCAGTGTGTGAGTGTACACATGTGTTGCCAGTGTGTGTTGAATGTACACGTGTGTTGCCAGTGTGTGTTGAGTGTACACACGTGTGTTGCCAGTGTGTGTTGAGTCTACATGTGTGTTGCCAGTGTGTGTTGAGTATACATGTGTTTTGCCAGTGTGTGTTGAGTGTATACATGTGTGTTGTCAGTGTGTGTTGAGTGTACACACATGTGTTGCCAGTGTGTGTTGAGTGTACACACATGTGTTGCCAGTGTGTGAGTGTACACATGTGTTGCCAGTGTGTGTTGAATGTACACGTGTGTTGCCAGTGTGTGTTGAGTGTACACACGTGTGTTGCCAGTGTGTGTTGAGTCTACATGTGTGTTGCCAGTGTGTGTTGAGTATACATGTGTTTTGCCAGTGTGTGTTGAGTGTATACATGTGTGTTGTCAGTGTGTGTTGAGTGTACACACATGTGTTGCCAGTGTGTGTTGAGTCTACTAGTGTGTTGCCAGTGTGTGTTGAGTGTATACATGTGTGTTGTCAGTGTGTGTTGAGTGTACACACATGTGTTGCCAGTGTGTGTTGAGTCTACTAGTGTGTTGCCAGTGTGTGTTGAGTGTACACACATGTGTTGCCAGTGTGTGTTGAGTCTACATGTGTGTTGCCAGTGTGTGTTGAGTATACATGTGTGTTTGTCAGTGTGTGTTGAGTGTACACACATGTGTTGCCAGTGTGTGTTGAGTCTACTAGTGTGTTGCCAGTGTGTGTTGAGTGTATACATGTGTGTTGTCAGTGTGTGTTGAGTGTACACACATGTGTTGCCAGTGTGTGTTGAGTCTACATGTGTGTTGCCAGTGTGTGTTGAGTATACATGTGTTTTGCCAGTGTGTGTTGAGTGTACACACATGTGTTGCCAGTGTGTGTTGAGTCTACTAGTGTGTTGCCAGTGTGTGTTGAGTGTATACATGTGTGTTGTCAGTGTGTGTTGAGTGTACACACATGTGTTGCCAGTGTGTGTTGAGTCTACTAGTGTGTTGCCAGTGTGTGTTGAGTGTATACATGTGTGTTGTCAGTGTGTGTTGAGTGTACACACATGTGTTGCCAGTGTGTGTTGAGTATACATGTGTTTTGCCAGTGTGTGTTGAGTGTATACATGTGTGTTGTCAGTGTGTGTTGAGTGTACACACATGTGTTGCCAGTGTGTGTTGAGTCTACTAGTGTGTTGCCAGTGTGTGTTGAGTATACATGTGTGTTGCCAGTGTGGTCTGGCGAGCCACAAGAAGTGTCTGGAGGTGCTACACCTGGGCTGTGGATCCAAGCACCATGTACCGCGACGGATGACAACATTTGGCGTTGACTTCACGGCCCATGTGGAGGAGACACGCACGCAGATACCATACCTCGTGAGGAGGTGTGCTCGCGAGGTCGACGAGAGGGGCCTTGACCTCAGGGTGAGTGACCCTTGACTTCAGTGTCAATTGTCTTTGATCTTAGGGTCAGTGACCTATGTTCATACTAATATGTTGCAAAGCTCAGAATAAGGTCACTTAATGTAATGGTCAGTGAAAAAATAATGTCTGAAATTTGAAGGAAACTTCACTTTGCAGGTAGTACTTTATTAGAACATTAATAAGTTAAGGATGTTTATGCACAGTATAAATTGCTTCTTTAAGACACCCTTGTGTTGGATCTGCCACTGTTTATGTAGTCCATGTTGAGATATTCCATATAGTGTGTTGTGTTGTGTCCAAGGGATGTTCTACAGTGTGTTGTGTCCAGGATATGTTCTACAATGTGTTGTGTTGCGTTCAGGAGATGATCTACAGTGTGTTGTGTTGTGTCCAAAGGATGTTCTACAGTGTGTTGTGTTGTGTCCATGGGATGTTCTACAGTGTGTTGTGTTGTGTCCAGGAGATGTTCTACAATGTGTTGTGTCCAGATGTTCTACAGTGTGTTGTGTTGTGTCCAGGAGATGTTCTACAATGTGTTGTGTCCATGGGATGTTCTACAGTGTGTTGTGTCCATGGGATGTTCTACAATGTGTTGTGTCCAGATGTTCTACAGTGTGTTGTGTTGTGTCCAGGAGATGTTCTACAGTGTGTTGTGTCCATGGGATGTTCTACAATGTGTTGTGTCCAGATGTTCTACAGTGTGTTGTGTTGTGTCCATGAGATGTTCTACAATGTGTTGTGTCCAGATGTTCTACAGTGTGTTGTGTTGTGTCCAGGAGATGTTCTACAGTGTGTTGTGTCCATGGGATGTTCTACAATGTGTTGTGTCCAGATGTTCTACAGTGTGTTGTGTTGTGTCCATGGGATGTTCTACAATGTGTTGTGTCCAGATGTTCTACAGTGTGTTGTGTTGTGTCCAGGAGATGTTCTACAGTGTGTTGTGTCCATGGGATGTTCTACAATGTGTTGTGTCCAGATGTTCTACAGTGTGTTGTGTTGTGTCCATGAGATGTTCTACAATGTGTTGTGTCCAGATGTTCTACAGTGTGTTGTGTTGTGTCCAGGAGATGTTCTACAGTGTGTTGTGTCCATGGGATGTTCTACAATGTGTTGTGTCCAGATGTTCTACAGTGTGTTGTGTTGTGTCCATGGGATGTTCTACAATGTGTTGTGTCCAGATGTTCTACAGTGTGTT